>VXAL01005651.1:0-83436 GCA_013399475.1 Chauna torquata | reverse complement strand
ACTAACCATCTACATTTCTTATTTCTATTAAATTATTTATTATTATTATTATAATTATTATTATAGCAGTTATGTTACACCATTTGCTTCTGTGCTTTTGTTACTGAGATCCAGAAACAAACCTTGCACCCCTTCCTGTGCATAACATCTACTAAGGAACAAAGTTTTCTTTCAGAATACTTTTTAAAATTTCCTTCTATCTTTCTTTAAACACCATTGCTGAGTATTATTAACAGTTCATACAAGCTAGTTTGCCAGGAGAATTAAATTTAAGGTTCAACATAAGATACACAAGTTTGACCCAGAATATTTGGAAAAGGAAATAAAACTAAGAACTGATTTCTTCAGAAGGCAGGTAAAGTAGGCAAGAATAATGGATCTCTAATGGAATTATCTGCCATCTGGGCTTTGGTAAATTTCAGAGCCTGATATACTGATTCAGAAACAGTAACTCAGTATTTAAACAAAATCCAGTGTAGTCAAATATACTTAAGATCAAAGATTAATGAACATGAATAAGGTAGGTCTTTAAATACAGTTCGGCGGAGTGACCTCTCATATATGACAGAAAGATACTGAACTTGACTTATTACTTCTTTCCGGCTGTGTTGTTGTTTATACTTATATAAAAGACAGTAGAAATTACAAATACTTAAAGGTACAGCCCAAAGTTCAAGGTAGAAGAAAAGTAAATTACATGAGTCCTGAATTATGAAGAAATTGCAAATTCAGTTGTGGCAAACTTGAAGCTCTAACCCTTAGCAGATTGGAACATTTCATGGAGAAATATACGAAGAGAGTTCATGGAGAACTATATGGAGAGAAACAGACCAATGACATAATCAATACTATATAACCAATACAGTTAATATAATATGTGAGAAAGAGTCATTATACAGTAGTTTAGATTCTCTAATAATTGTATATGTTGCTGCAAACTTTTAAGTCCACAGAACTTTGTTAAACTCAGTTGTCACAGAGAAACTGTTACTTGAATCTGTATGTATAAACTCTGGAAGATTATAGTATCTCCTTGAACATGCAAAGATGTTGTACCTTCTGACCTTAAGACTATTAGACTACTTTTTCAAATTCAATTTGTTTTTTTCTAAAATCAATTACCTATGCTCTTCAATTTTGAACATAGAACATCCATTAAGAGGGAGTAAGGGCATTTGACTTGCATCAAATGTGAACACTAGTTAGTATGTTACTAACACATTTTCATAATAATTCTTAACTTTTCTTTTACTGTCATGATACTGTTCTAGGCAATAATGTATATTATTGCAGAAAACAATATCCTTCAGTTATGTAAGATATGTTGTATACTGATGTTTCTTACTATCCTCTAATATCTTAATAATTGCAATTATATCTGTAAAAGGATAAAGACAAAGACTGTAAGAAATTAAACTGAAAAGAAGGCAAGACAGATTTATGATTGTAAAAGCCATAATATTCAATACATTCTAAACCTCGTGTCTCCAATATACTTCCAAAAGGAACAGGCTAATAATTAGGAATCCAATGGAACCTACTGTGGGGCGATTCAAACTATGAGTAAGACATTTTCACTTCATATGCCTGGACATGCTTTTGTCATGTACCAAAACACTACCCATCATATAAAGCAAAACATACATGATTTATAGAATCATAGAATCATAGAATTATTTAGGTTAGAAAAGACCTCTGAGATCATGAACTCTAACCGTTAACCTAGCACTGCCAAGTCTACCACTAAACCAGATCCCTAAGCACCACATCTACATGTCTTTTGAAGACCTCCAGGGATGGTGACTCAACCACATCCCCAGTCAGCCTGTCCCAATGCTTCACAACCCTTTCAGTGAAGAAATTTTTCCTAATATCCAACCTAAGCCTCCCCTGGTGCAACTTGAGGCCATTTCTCTTGTCTTATCACTTGTTGCTTGGAAGAAGAGACTGACCCCCATCTTGCTACAGCATCGTTAAAGGTAGTTGTGTAAAGCAATAAGGTCTCCCCTCAGCCTCCTTTTCTCCAGGCTAAACAACACCAGCTCCCTCAGCCGCTCCTCATAACACTTGTTCTCCAGACCCTTCACCAGCTTTGTTGGCCTTCTTTGGACACACTCCAGCACCTCGATGTCCTTCTTGGAGTGAGGGGCCCAAAACTGAACACAGTATTCAAGGTGTGGCCTCACCAGAGCCGAGTACAGAGGGACAATCACTTCCCTAGTCCTGCTGGCCACACTGTTGCTGACACAAGCTATGATGCTGTTGGCCTTCTTGGCCACCTGAGCACACTGCTGCCTCATATTCAGCCAGCTGTCAATCAATACCTCCAGGTCCCTTTCCACCAGGCAGCTTTCCAGCCACTCTTCCCCCAGCCTGTAGCACTGCATGGGGTTGTTGTTCCCCAAGTGCGGGACCCGGCACTTAGCCTTGTTGAATGTCATACCATTGGCCTCAGCCCATTGATCCAGCCTATCCAGATCCCTCTGCAGAATCTTTCTACCCTCAAGCAGATCAACACTCCCACCTAACTTGGTGTTGTCTACAAAAATTTCATCAGGATTAAATGTATCTACTCATATTCATGGAGCCCTCAGAAAGAAGGATAGGACTATGCCTTTTCTGATGGTTTCTGTCTGTCTGTCATTGATAATTTCTTCTCCCTTAGTTTCAGGTGCCGAACTGACACATAAAATGAGAAGTCTAGTCTCAGTTTGGCTCTTCTTGTTTGTATGGCTTTCAAGAAACTCTTCATCAATTTGTATGCCAATTCATCCGTCTGCAAAATGGGCAGCAGGGACCTACACATAAGAAAGTTAAAAATACAGTGAAATATGTAGGCAATCATGGTCTTCAAGGATTGAACAATGTCATTTCCATCACCACAGATATCTAATAGAAACTATAAAACTAAAATGTTCCCTGTTAATACAGTATTAATGCTACATAACAATATTTCAGAAAGTGTGAAAATGGAACTCTGGGCAATCTTAAGGCAGAAGGAAACACCTGCAGCATCACCTCCAAAATTATCATTAATATATTAAAAAAAAAAAAAAACTTTCAAAAAGTATAATAGAATAAAAAAGACAATTGGATTTATACATATTACTGAAGTATCTCTGTGTTTAAACTGGAAGGTATATTTTACTTACCACAGGTCCACAACAGATAGCTGGAAAGAATACAACA
The DNA here is from genome assembly GCA_013399475.1 of Chauna torquata. NCBI lineage: Eukaryota > Metazoa > Chordata > Aves > Anseriformes > Anhimidae > Chauna > Chauna torquata. The sequence goes on along the minus strand of VXAL01005651.1, from coordinate 80,247 downwards.
CATATAGTCACTAAGACTTCATGTCATTAAAAAACTGAGCAAGAAGGTCACAAAGCTCTTTGAGTTATTTATAAGTGTAACAACAAAGGCTGTGCAAGAGTTGTGAGTGATGGTCTTGCACAAATTCAGAAAATTGCACAGCACATTTTCTTTCATTGAAAGAAATATACAGAGTGGACTGACAAAGAAAATTAAGTTACTGGATTACTTTGGATTACTTTTTGTGTTTGCTTCCATCTTTAAAAAAAAATAAAAATAAAAATTTCATGGATGACATGCTAAAAATATATAATAAAGCTTTTTACAACTTCTGGTTCCTTAAATAAAGAAAAATTGTATGGGATCTTGTTTGCTCCATGAAGTTTAAACTGAGCAGAGTGAGCAGAGTTTTCTACATTTTTCATTTGTCATTCGTACATGGAAAAAATTAAATTAAATTTCTTCAATAAGTGATTTCATATCCTGCAGGATGTATTTCAGTGTATCACAACAACGTCCTGAAGAAATGACAATTTTTTTCTTGACAATAAGGAAAAGATCTGTGCTTACTGCTTTAATGCATTAATTGTTGCCCTAGGTCTAGTAGTTTTTTCCTCTAATGTACTATAAAGAGTTTCTTTAATCTTCTTGAGCTACAAGACACTTGGAAATTTTCCTTTTGGAAAATCTTTTCCTGCAGAGTAGATAGAATCTTATAATAGCTGTCAGCACCGCTAGGAAATGCTGACTTTGTATGTTAAATTGTTTTTTAAACTGCACGTACTTGACAAAGCTTCAGAAATATAGCTATTAAACTGAACATAAAGATTAGTAATGTAAAATTTGAATATTGATAACTGTTCTCTAGATCATAATACTAATTTTACTATTACTATTTATTATTATCATTATTAAAGAAAAGATCTTTTTTCCCTAAAAGATTAATTACGCTTTTGAAAGGTGTGGATTTCAAAAATGCTTTGATCAGAAGAGTTGAAGTAATGATTACAAACGAGTCTAATTTCTTTATCTTTTTGCTGTAACCTCTGTGGCATACATCTTGAGGCTCATGATCAAAAAGTAATAGATAAAACAGAGGTGGATGATAGGAACCAAAAATTCAATATTAGAAGGATATATATATATATATATTGCAGATGTCAGCAAGTTTTTTTTTTAGCCAAGACTGTTTATAATTCTGTTTATTACAGTAGAACAGCTATGACATCTTGTGTCAGCATATAGAGGTATTTAGCTACCATCCCAGATCAGATGCTTTTATGACATCCATGCTCCATATTGTTAAGAGTAAAGTTTAGGCTATAGCAAAAGTTAAAGGGTCCTAACTGAAGACAAAATTTTAAAAAGCTCTTCATTCAGTTTTTCTTTAAAATGATTGCATTGGTAGAGGATTTTCTGACTTCCTCAGCATCTTTTGGTGCATTATTTCCATATGTTTGTTGGTTCATTTTTGTCCTTGCTTTGATATTAAATAACAAATGCAATTATATACACACTTCCAGTTACAGTAACATAGTATTTGCACAATAATATGCATCAAATCCATTTGTTGTAACCTGTAGACTATGATATACACAGCTGCATTATTTTGCCATGGAATTCTGCATTTAGTAATTTTCAAAGGCATTACTCAGTGCTTGCTTTTCTTATTATTTTGGAACAAAAAAGTAAATCTAAAAGAATATTAAAAAATGAGATATTACTCTGAAAAATATATATCCAACTAGTTCTAATTAGTCTTCTATTCCACAAGACTTTGGCATTCAAACATTTGCTTTGTATTTTAGAAATAGGAATAATGAGCAATTAAACTTTTCAGAGTGATTACTAGCATAGCTGACTGAAAACAAATTTAAAGCAAGAACAAGGCCATTTTTTTAACAACATAGTATTGAACTTTCAAAGAACAAGAATTGTTGTTGATGAATATGTAAAAACAATGACAAAAAATAAGAAATCAATAAAAATGGCATGTCAAAAACATTTCTGCATCCAAGAAATGTACAAACGTATTTAAAAATGTTTGTAATTCAAAGATTAATTTGCAAATTATATGTTCTAGTTCTGCAAATAATATCTACTTTTACAATTGCAAGACTATAATGAAGTGTCCAGTTCTAGACATTATTATCTCACTAAAAAGAAATCAAAATGTATTTTGTAGGAGTAAATCATCTTGTGGTTTAACTGTATGTAACATTGTTTAACTGAGTTGGATTGACAAATCAGTTGCCTTTGTGGACAAAGTAACAGTCTTTGAACAACCTGACAGTAATTTACAGATTTTCAAATCAAATAGTGTCTAGCAGCACATGCAGCTGATAAATTTTGCAGCCTGAAATTTGCTACAGGCATGTTCTGGCCATGTAGAAGTTAAACTGTTGCTTGAAGACAAGGATGAACCAACAGAAATTGTCTTCTCCTGTTCATCATCTACTTTCATTAAGAATACCAGCAAATGGAGACCTACGTAGCTTCAGGGTATTTTCAGACCTTTGTTTTTCCTTCATCCTATCCTGACTGGAACACCATTGTAATTTGAGTAGTCAGTGATCCATAATACACTTACCCCAAGCATGCCCAGGACTGCGCTGTGCTTTGCTATGCTATGTCACATGTACAGCATGGCCTTCAGGCCTGCATTGTCCAGCAGAACTCCCTTGGATGAAGGATGAATGCAGCCAGCTCACTGTAACAGAGGAGGCTACAAGCAGTTTCCCTTGGTACCAGTTATCATGCCACCTGCATAGCCTTGCCTTTACCTAGTAGTGAAGCTAAGAAGTTCTCATGACAACCTTGTTTCTATTTTGACTGCAAAAATGATAAATAGAGTTGCTTTTTTGTAGAAAAATCCTATAACAGCTCAAGTGACTGAAGTGGAGAATCTCTGCTATGGATGGGGTCTGCACGGTGTGCTGTGGTTGGGGTGGAGTCCTGTTTGACAATACACCTCTTGGGGCTACCTGCATCTAAAGAGAGGTAAGATTATCTATGCTATTCTCTTCTTATAGTGTTACCTCTAATAAATAGCATTTTAAATGACACCTTACATAGTCTAATTGTCTTTCTTACTGGGATCATAATAAACCGGCACCTCCCAGGGCAAAACAGATCCTAAGCCCTTTTCCTAAGACATTATTTTAACATAGTATTAATGCAGTATAACTATCCCTGCAGTGCAGGTCTAACATTTTCCTGTGAACTTGGATATCCACAGATGTAAAACTAAGTTCATGTAACAACACAGGTACTAGGTCTTAGCCTGCAAGAAACACCAGATAATTAAAGTTCATTTACATACCTTCCTTAGGGACTTTTCTTTTGTTCCTGCCTGTACATTGCTCACTTTACTTCTTTTATCTCTTCCACTGAAACATCTAATTATTCTTGATTCAATCCCACCTACATAGGCATCAACATTATTTTTTCATAAACCTTGTTGCACAGCCAGAGCACTGTTTATAATGATGTTCAAGTTGGCTTGATGGCAGCTCTGATTCCACTGATCAGAAGGATGATTGGAACCATGCAAAACTACTTTTCATCCTTCTGAACGTAGTATGCTTATGAGTATTGGGTCCCTCTGAGAAAGTGAGGTTGACTTTATGTGAGATACCAGTTCTTAGATGGGTAGGCTGGGGTAGCCCAGGAACCATGGGCAAGAGGATGAACTATTTGAAAGCCTACAGTCAGGACAAAGACACCAGAATTGGAGTTAAAATGAGACAGATGTCAGGGGAAAAGTAGGCAAGGCTCCTAACTTTGTCTTATTCCCTCAGCTGCCCGTTCAGGCAACTTTCTCAGCTTGCTGATGAAGAGTGGACAGTAGAGTGGCTACTAAGGGAATATTATAAGTTGGTCCCTAGCTAATGTACATCCTGTAAGTTGGTCCCTAGCTAATGTACACCCACATAGTGCAATAATAGAATAAATGTGGTGGAAATGCATGACAAGTGCTAAAGACATATTTTTGAAGATGCTGTAAGGGAAGTAGGACAGACACTATCAGCTTGAGCACTCCATGCCACATGCCATGCAGGTGTAATGAAGACAGGACCGTGCTTGGAGTGTTTTCCTGGGTAAAATGGTATTTAAAAACAACAACAACAGTCATTAAGATTTATGCTTTATGCAAAAGCAAAAAAAAATTGATGACAACTAGCACAAAGCGAAATGGATTAAGTTCTTAAGTTGACAAAATGTATGCATCTCAGAATTTTTTACACAGTAGACATTATCGCTGTTAAACTTTTCTGTTTTCTGCCTATGAAGAGCCTTTTTGGCAAAAAAGATTTTGTTCTTCCAGGCCTCAAAGATCTGGATGATCAAGGGAAAATGTTATTTAAATAGATAGATTCAGATCCTGTAGCAGTTTTTTCTTAGAATCTGTGATGATCTTAAAATAAAGGGGAAAATGTGATTTGGGAGATTAATTTCAAACACCAGATCTTGCATTTTCTTATTCCAATAAGTGAATTTATATCCCTAGGCCTGAATATTACTTCAGTTAAATTTTGGTTTCTCCAACATTCATTTTATTTCCTTCATAAATGTATTTATGTATTTACAAGGGTTTTTTTTTTTTTTGCTTTACCAACAACACGCTAAAGTTAGATGGTTCTAAAAAGATGAAATAATTATGGAAAAAAAAATACTATAGTAACACTTTAGGAGTAATACTTTTGGACACCAAATCAGAAAAGACACTGGAATTTGATTTGGTTCAGAAGTCCTGAATTTTTATAACACAGGCTTTTGTAAATCTGTACACATCATAATGGCATTCTAAGCTTATTTCATTTTCACCCTGCAGCTGTCTTCTGCACTAGAGTTCAAACACACGGCAAGACCCTTTCAAATGAAAACACTTTCTTGTATCTAGCAAGGTGTTCTTTTTTTTTTTCAAACGAAGCTTTTAAAGAACAAGCACAAGTTCTATAATTTTTCTCCCTCTCCAGTTACCTGTGAAATTTACAACTGCTAGGTTTTCAAGAGGATATCACTGTCTTTTTGTACCTACCAAATTAAAAAAAATAGAATAAAATAAAAATTAACAGTTCCGGTAGAATTATTATTAATTATTTCCATTTTGCTTCCCTCATTACAACCTGTTGGTTTGGGCATTCTATTTTCTCTGCATTCCACGTACAGAGTTAAATGCATATGTCACAAAAGAGCCTGAGAGAACTGGTGCAGAAAGACTAAGGAATGGATGCAGAGTTTGCTGAATAGTGGCTTTATTACATATGTACTCCTCAACTCTGCACCAGCACACTGTTTTCCTTCACTGTATGCTTCCACAGCTAAAAGGGAATCTTTGTACATTGTTCCTCAATCAGTATTTAATCAGTAGTGATTTCTTTCTTTTTAAACAAACATAAAAACAACCACAATGTTAAGAAAGGGCATCAATGTTCATGAGTTTAAAAATGCGGAATTCTGAATTTCGTTTCTTTAACACATTGTAGTACAGAATTTTAGAATTTTTCCACTAGACTGTATCACTTGCTCCAATAATAATAATTATCTTTCATGTGTATTCACACAATTATACTCAATGTGGGTTAGAAAACTGTAAAACTAATGTGGTTAGTTAAGCCCCAAGTATCTAACTTTTATTAGTTTTAGTTTATTTTTTATTTTAATTCCTTTAAGACTGTTGGTGTTTATACTGTTAATATTCTTAAAATCCAACCTCATGTACAAGACCACAGGACCAGCAGCATATTTTACCTTCTTCCATCTCAGTTCACATACCCCCTTACCAGCATTACTGGGTGTGCCACGTCAAGGTGCTGGCGGTGCAGAGCTGCAGGGCTCCTCCATGCGGCGAGGCCGGGGCTGCCCCGTGCCAGACACAGCCGGTTCCAGCCGGCTCCAAAGGCCCCACCACGGGGCTCAGATGGGCCCTGCAGCAAAGATGGCAGCGCCTCAGGGAAACTGCATTTAAGAGAGGGCAGAAAAAGATAAACGGGCACAGGAGGAGGTAAGAAAATGAGTGAGAAACAACAAAGGGAATACCAAAGTCAGAAAAGGGGGAGGAAGTGCTGCATGGTGGAGTAGGAATTTACACTGCAGCCCATGGAGGATCCATACGGGAGCATTTGGATATTCCCGAAGGGACTGTGGCCTGTGGGGAGCCCATGACGGAACAGAGGAAAAATCTGAAAAGAAAGGAGCAACAGGGAACAAAGTGTTATATACTTACCCTATTCCTAACACCCCCATCCCAGATTTTACCTCAATGAAGGGACTGAATGTAATCCATAGAGGTAAAAAGGTGGAGGGAGGAGAGGAGTCGGGAGTAATAGAGCAAAGCTGAGTCTGGGATGAAAAGGGTGAAGAAAAGACATTTTCTCTATGTGTTTTAATGTTTGCCTTTTTGCTTTGCAATACCCAAATCAACATTATATATATACATATATATACATATATATATGTAAATTTAATTTATTGCTAATTACATATTATATATATATATGTATATGCATAAATTTAGTTAATTTCTGTTTTGCCCACAGTGGTAGCTGTTAAATGATCTCGCTGTGTTTGTCCAAACCCGCAAACTTTCTTGATCCTGTTCTTCCTGTTTTCTCCACCCTCCTTATCCTGGTGGAGGGAAGGGGAGTGAATGAGCAGCTAGGTGAGTGCTTGGCTCAGGACAACTCATCACAGCTGACTATGGTAACAAATGTTAATATTTTCAATGTTCAGTTTTCTATCTCTCTTTTTTTTTTTAATAATAGAATACTGATTAGGGCTCTAAATCCTCTTTGTACAGCTAATTGTAGTGAAAGAGAACTTGACTTTAGATTTCAGTACAGCACTAGAGACATTAAACCATAACTGCCAGATTAGACATGGCACCAGTTAGATGCACATAAGATCCTGTGCAGGCTTCTTTTTCCATTATTAGATTTAGCACAGTTATCAGACTCTCAGGGAAGTTAAAGAGCTACTTATTCACAGCTGGGTTTCTTTCTCATCATATGGACTAGAAATATCAAATTAACGAAATGCTCAGAGTCATGAATGGGTTGAATTTATCTCAGAATGCTTTCTATATGTTGTTGGTAGAATACTAAGTAAGTTTGCAGGTGGCACTGAATTGGGAGGAACTGTTTACTCTGTCGAGGCTAGAGAGTCCTTGCAGAGAGATCTTGATAAATTAGAAGGCTGGACAATCACCAACAATATGAAGTTTAACAAGAGCAAGTGCCGGATTCCGCACCTTGGAAGGGGCAGCCTTGGCTGTACATACAGACTAGGGGACAAGAGGCTGGAGAGCAGCCCCGCAGAAAGGGATCTGGGGGTTTTGGTTGGTAGCAAATTGAATATGAGTCAACAGTGTGCTTTGGCATCAGAAGGGTCAACAGTATCCTGGGATGCATCAGACACAGCATTGCTAGCTGGTCAAGGGAAGTGATTGTCCTGCTGTAGTCTGAGCTGGTGCATCCTCACCTCGAGCACGGTGTGCAGTTTTGGGCATCACAATATAAGAAAGACATAAAATTGTTACGAGTGTTCAAAGGAGGGCAACAAAGATGGTGAAGGGTCTAGAAGACAAGATGTATGAGGAGCAGCTGAGGACACTTAGTTTGTTCAGCCTAGAGAGGAGGAGACTGAAGGGAGACCTCATCATGGCCTACAGCTTCTTCACAAGGGGGAGCGGACAGGCAGGTACTGATCTATTCTCACTGGTGAACAGTTACAGGACCTGAGGGAATGGCAGGAAGCTGCATCAGGGGAGGTTCAAGTTGGATATTAGGAAAAGATTCTTCACTGAGAGGGTGGTTGGGCACTGCAACAGGCTACCCAGGGAAGTAGTCACAGCAGCAAGCCTGTCAGAGTTCAAGAAGCATTTGGATAATGCTCTCAGACATATTGTTTGATTTTTGGGTGGTCCTGTGTGGATCCAGGAGTTGGACTTGATGATCCTTTCAGTCCCTTCCAACTCGGGATATTCTGTATTCTGTATGTATGTACAGATAGAAACATTTTTAATCTTCATGAGCATTTTTCTGCTAACGTATAGAAATACATCTACTTTATTTTACTCAGAAATACTGAAGTAATTCTTAATCACTCATTACAAAATATTTTCTCTGAGTGCACTGAAAGTTATAATTTATATAGAAAGTTTCTACAAGATTATGAATATCATTATGATTATCATTATATCTTACATTCAGCAAGAGCACTGTGGTACTCTTTATCTATGAATGGAAAAAGGTGTATTACTCATGAGAATGCTTAAATAAGACATAGGGAAATTTGTAATAGAGACAGTAAAACTGATATGAATGAGGAATAAACGGGAAGTTTCAGGTGGGAGGGCACAAGGAGGAATGGCAGAAGAGAAAAAAAAGAAGAAAAAGTGTAATAATGGCATATATTGATAGCACCTAAACTAACATTTTTACCAAGATGACAGCATTTATATTTGAAGCTTCTCAGAATAACTATATTAGGAAAGCAAAGGAAAATGTGAAATAGGGGAAAGCCTAAAACAATCCTCAGTGCTGTGAGCTGAAACCATTAAGAGATGATGGCAGGAAAACACAATAAACTTAGACAAGTGGAGGAAGTCATACAGCTAGAGAAAGCCTAACGGTCACAAACTCTGGTTCTCATGGAGGACTTTAATCACCAGCATCTCCTGGAAAGGAGTATAAGCAATCCTGGAGATTTCTGGGGAATGTCAAGGCCAATTGTTTGACACTGATGATTAACAAGTTGCTTAAATGAGAATTTTGCTGCTCTTGAAGAAGAAAAAAATTGTTGACAATGTTGAGGTTGATGACATATTTGACTGCAGCAACTATAAGATGGAATTTAAGCTAGTGAGAAAAGTGAACTATATGAAAAAACAAAACCAAACAAAACCAAACAAACAACAACAACAAAAAAAAACACAGAATTGCCAACTTGAACTTGAAGCATGCAAGTTTCCCATGAGAACGTTCCATGAAGAGTAAAGAGGCCAAGAAGAGGTTCTGAACAGCCTCCTTCAAGTACAAAATTGTCCCTACCGCTGGGTAGAAGGTCAGGCAGGTGCAGCAAGAGTTCAGGCAGGCTGAATAGGGAAGACCTGACTGAGCTCAATTGCAAAAAAATGAACTGTACAGGAGGTGTAAGTGAGGGTGGACTATCCAGAAGGAATATAGAAATATTGCCTGAGCATGCAGGGTTAGAAATAGAAAAGGCAAAGCTCAATGGCAGCTGAAAGTAGTAAGGGCAACATGGAGAGCTCTTTCTGGTATACCAGTGACAAAAAGAGAAGTAAGAAAAATTGTGGCCTGCTATGAATTCATCGGATTCGGTTGAGTGAACAGTTTGGATATTCTTTGTGATTGTTAAGTCTGCACTTGAAAAAATTGCACTTAGGAAAATTAAACAAAAAGATAATGTTTTATGAATTCCAACTTTCAGAATTGCTGAGGTGTCTAGGAATAGATTAGGAGTTTACGGTATGAATTACAGAAATGGAAATAGTATTCAGAGGCTGAACTTGTGCTTTACAATTTGCTGATATACTGCCTTGTCTATAAGTCTGTTAATTTGTGCTTCTGCCACCTGTAAATATTGATCTAGCATAGAAATCCCAAAGATATTAGTCCAATTGAATTATCAGAAAATAAATAAATAAAATGTTTTTTTGATTCAGTTATTTTGAGAATTTCATTTTAGGTATAAAACATGAGATAAAAAAATTCCATTTCCTAGAACTTCCCCAAACTAGATCTTTTACTATCAAAGGTTTGTTGTTTTTTTTTTTCAGTCTGATATTTGAAGTGTTTTCCAAAAAGTATCACTATCCTGACAAAAATACTCTTAGAGCCGAAAGTCATTATAATAATGTCTGTAAATTGGATCAATCTTTCTTAGATTATTTCTCAAGTATTGCATACTCTTTTCAAAATGTACTGAAGTATTTCAGTCCCATGTTTCAAGTTCCATTCATTTGCTGTGCTCATGAACAAATTCTGTGCTGTATGATGTATGTTTTTTCCTGGCTTGTTCTCTCTTTCTCTAATTTTGGCTGCCTGCAATACATCTGTTGTTGTAGGCTTGTTCTGACACTCTTGGCTGTATGCATCAGCAAGAAGACAGTCTCCAGAGGTAGATTCTCTCCCTCTTTCATGGAGTCTCTTATTATCTGAAATTTAGCAGTCAAGAATATCTTCCAAGTACTGTACTACTATCTCTCTTTATATTATGGTATCATAATTCAATTTAAGAATCTTTATTTGGTGGATTTTCTCAGACTATTTTCAGTACGGTCTTGAAAGGTCTTCACAGGGAAAGTGTTTATCTTGAAACTGTTAGGTGTTGTTTTGTGTCCTTCTAAGATGTGTTCCTACCTCCTGTAGTAATAGCTATGGTCTAAGTGTTGCCAAAAGTTGCTTAAGACTTCATTCCCTGTGCTGCCTCAGGTATCTTCTGATGTGCATTTCTTCTTTTCTTTGCCATTTCTTCTCTTTTTTTTTCAGTGGTAGAAGGCTGTTTCATACGTAATCTCATAAAGGGAAAATAGGTAGCTATGGCTAGATAAGTATAAACAGGCAATTTTGCACTATCATGAAGTTCTTTTACTGGTGAAAAACAATAAATAGATCTAAAGGAAGTCAATCTTTTCTACACTGAGGACAAGTCTTGACAGATGAGAAAGGTAGTCCGTAAAAGGAGGGAAAGTAGACTGAAAGAAGTTTAAAGCATGAATTATAAGAAAATTGCATACTTAATCTCCAACTTTACTGGTTCTTAAAACACACAGTTGTCCTAATGAACCAATAAAGAGTCAACACATAACACTGCAAAATACTTCTGAGCATATTTCAATGCCATTTCTCACAGTCCAGGATATTCCACCAACATTCAAAGAGAAATATAAAGTCTGTGGAATTAAATAGTGAGAATACGGCCCAAACAATTTTGTAATCCAATCTGTTGTACTGAAATTGAATGATAAAATATTTGAACGCTTTGGAAGGGGAAGGGAACCTCTCCTAAATTAAGTCTTCCAAATATTTGAAGTTTGAATTTCACTCCTTTTTCAGCGTCATTGCAACAGAACAATTGTATAAATATTTAAGTATGTCTATGTGTGTATGTGTATGTTTATAGATATATATATACAAGTGCATGTATATATAAGTTAGGGAATTACAGATAATCATTATGGGAGGGTTTAAAAGACTGATAAATAAAGCCAGTTTTAAGCTTTAAAACAAAACTTTAGTAAAGTAATTCATTAACAGCAAACTCTGTTCTAGTGGCTAGTTATTATATGTTATTGATCCTCATCAGAACATATATGTGAAACCACTTATCCTATGTTAGTAGTGAGTATGCAATACCACAGAGCTGAAAGCTGTCAGTTCGCATTGATAGCTGTGAGATCTGGTGGTTCTTAGTTGACAAGGTCAGGGTGGTCAGGCTTGAGAGCTTGTCAGTGAGAGAAGTCAGAGCAGAAGTGAGCTTATCAGCTTTCTTTTCCAATATCCCTCTTTATGCTTGATGTGTTTAATATTTTGCTCTTTCCCCTGAAAAGAAAGAGGGGAGGGGGAAGGTTGTCTCATCTGCTCCTGATGCTGCTTGTCTTGGTTTTGTTTTTATTATCATCCTTCCTGTGTATTTAGCAAGATGTTCTGCTTATTTGCTCTCTTGGTCTTATCCTGTCATTTGTGTGGCAACTTTTTGTCATTTGGATGCCTCTTATGTGCAACTGTACATCTTTCTTTATGCCTTTGATGGTCTCTTTGATTACATACTTATGTAAAATGTTTATACACTGGGTGTCTGGCTATGCGATAACGGTGTTACAAAATATTTCCATACTATTGTTGCTTACATTATTTTAGTATCATTATATTTGGGTTCAAGGTAAACTAATATTAACTGTAATCTTATTTATGACTTGTAGTTGTCTTAGGCCTCTGTTTGGGCTGCAGCACGTTGTCACTTAGTTTCCTTCATGTATGAACTGTTTGGTCTGCACCAAAATCCTGCATTCTCTTCTAAAGAATCCTTCCATGTTACCACTTAAATTAATCTTTTCTTATAGTCCTGGACATTTGCATTCAGCTTGATCTCTCTGTCCACTTTCAGTATCTAACCATAACCTTATAAATATCTTGAACCCATACGCACAATCGCTTGATTTTTGGTGTTGTCAGGATTTTTCATTTGCTCTATCTGGATAACTGCTATACTCTGGGAAGAAAATACGAAGTTTGACTAATAATACAGCTGGAATTGCCAGGAACCATCTCTGTGTTTCATCCTTTACCAGCACTGCACGTCAGTGGGGGGAAGTCAAGGACAGGAGGAAAAAAAAAAAAAGTTGAAAGAAGAGGAGGAATTTCTCTTCTGCCAGCACCTTGGGGTAGGTATTACTCCCAGCCAAGTTTCAGTTCCTTGGTGACTCCTACTACTCTTACTGTCTTTTCATCTTTCAAAGTAATGTTCTGTCATGTGTGACATAGTGGATTTGGACACCTCTTTTTTTTTTTTTTTCTTTAAAGAACCAATAAATTTAAAACTTTTACCCTAATTGATTTTTTTACACATACACTTCCCCACAAAGTCACCTTCACTCAGTGTCAACTTTCCTTGCAATCGGGCAGATTGCTTCTAGTCTGTGAAACTTAAGCAGAAAGTCGTATTTGTTTTGTGTTATGCAGCTGCTCACAGTTATAAGTCTAAGGATCTTAATCTCAATCCTGCAGCTTTTCTTTCCAGATCAGACCTTATTTTCCCATCAAAAACATAGAATCATTTAGGTTGGAAAAGACCTCTAAGATCACGTAGTCCAACCGTTAACCTAGCACTGCCAAGTCTACCACTAAACCACATTTACATGTCTTTCGAATACCTCCAGGGAAGGTGACTCAACTACTTCCCTGGGCAGCCTGTTCCAATGGTTCACAACCCTTTCAGTGAAGAAATTTTTCCTAATATCCAACCTAAACTTCCTCTAGTGCAACTTCGGAAGTCTAAGGTGGCAGTTCTGCTAACCCCCCTTCTTACTTTTCCAAGAATCAAAAACTCTATTAATTCATGATCACTATGCCCAAGACGGCCTCCAGCCTTCATATCACTCAGAAGTTCATCTCTGTTCACAAGGAAAAGGTCCAGAGGGGCTCCTTCCATAGTTGGCTTACTCACTAGCTGTGTCAGGAAGTTATCTTCCACACACTCCAGAAACCTCCTAGACTGTTTCCTCTCTGCTGTGTTTCCAGCAGACATCTGGTAAGTTGAAGTCCCCCATGAGAACAAGGGCTAGCAATTGTGAGACTTCTCCCAGCTGCTTATAGAATATTTCATCTGCCTTGTCATCCTGGTTAGGCGGTCTATAACAGACTCTCACCATGACATCTGCCTCATTGGCCTTCCCCCTAATTCTTACCCATAAACACTTAACCCTGTTGTTGCCATTGTTAAGCTCTAGACAATCAAAACACTCCCTAACATACAGGGCTAGCCAACTGCCTCTCCTTACTAGCCTATCCCTTCTGAAGAGTTTATAGCCATCCATTGCAGCACTCCAGTTGTGCGAGCCACCCCACCATGTTTCTGTGATGGCAACTATGTCATGGTTTTCCTGCTGCACAATGGCTTCCAGCTCCTCCTGTTTGTTGCCCATACTGCATGCACTGCTGTTGGGCTAGCGATCCCATCACCTTTTTGGGGGGAGAAGCCCTTATTTCTGCGTGACCATTCCCAGGCACTTCTGTGATTTCTAACCCATCAATATCCCTTGTGCCTTTGCTGCCGCATAGCTCTCCATCCCCTACCTCTACTGGGACAGCAGACCAAGGGACCTTGTTAGCTGTCCCACAACCACTGGTGTACCGCCCCCAGGCTTATCTCTAGCAAGCCTGGTTTTATCTCTTTCCCCCTTCAAATCTATTTTAAAGCCCTTTCAGTGAGCCCTGCTAACTCCTGAGCAAAGATCCTTTTCCCCCTTTGAGACAGGTGAACCTTGTCTGTTGCCAGTAGGCCTGGGGTCATGTAAAATGACACATGATCAAAAAACCCAAAGTTCTGCTGGCGACACGAGGCTGGAAGCCAGGTATTGATGTGCTGGCTCTTTCTGTTTCTCCCCTCATCATTCCCTGCAACTGGAGGGATAGAGGAAAACACTACTTGCACTCCTGATCCCTTAACCAGTTGTCCCAAGGCCCTGAAGTCTGTCTTGATTGGCCTCGGGCTTCTTGTCCTACCTGAAAAATCAGTAATGGATAATAATCCAGGGGCCACACCAGGGAAGGAAGCTTCCTCTTCACATCTCTAACCCAGGCCTCAGGGAGGCAGCAGACATTTATATGCATAAGCACAACATGAGTTGGTTGTCTTGGTCTGCTTCCACAGAACCATAGAATATCATGAGTTGGAAGGGACTGAAAGGATCATCGAGTCCAACTCCTGGATCCACGCAGGACCACCCAAAAATCAAACAATATGTCTGAGAGCATTATCCAAACGCTTGAACTCTGACAGGCTTGCTGCTGTGACTACTTCCCTGGGTAGCCTGTTGCAGTACCCAGCCACCCTCTCAGTGAAGAATCTTTTCCTAATATCCAACTTGAACCTCCCCTGATGCAGCTTCCTGCCATTCCCTCAGGTCCTGTAACTGTTCACCAGTGAGAATAGATCAGCACCTGCCTGTCCACTCCCCCTTGTGAAGAAGCTGTAGGCCATGATGAGGTCTCCCTTCAGTCTCCTCTTCTCTAGGCTGAACAAACCAAGTGACTTCAGCCACTCCATATGAGTCTTGCCCTCTAGACCCTTCACCATCTTCGTAGCCTTAATAGGTTGTTCTACCAAATGCACAGTGCATGCTTCTCTTCCCAATATGTTGTTCCTACAAGCCTAGTTCATACCACTGATGTAGCGCCCCATATAAAGGGTCCAAACATCTGCTCCAAACATCTGCCTTCTACACTGTTTCCAAAACTTCCTTTTGGATTGGAATTGTCCTCACAGTTATCTCTTGACATGGTACAGCATGAAGTAGCCCAAAACAAAACAGAATCCCTCCACTTCACCTGAATTCTTATACTTATTTGCAACAGTTCTCTATTTTTACATGAGATACTTGGGAAAGCTGGCTTCAACCTGTTTTGTCAAACAGGTCTTCAGTCCTGCTCCAGCAGTTTCTGAAGATCATGTCTCACAACCGACTCTTCTTATTTTGTTTTACTGCTGGGAGTTTTCATCGTTCTAACTCCTTCCTAGACAATCTTTGTAGCTGATACATCTTTTATACATTAACAAACAGATATTTGTTAATGTTATAGACTTCCTGTGGCATCAAATTTCTACTAAGTGGAACAAAAGCATATACATAATTTAAGGGATTTTATCTAGAGGAGGCAGAACATGTCCAGTGAGGATCTTTTTCATCTGACCCAAAACTATGCAAAAGGCAAGCATGAGAGTGTCCTTGATTTATGTACACCAAAAGTTGCAGCTTATTTTTGCAAATGCACCACATTCTCACCAGCATCATAGCTAATCTTAAATAATTTTAAAAACAAAATTTATTATGAAGTTTCCAAATTTCCATGCTAAAGTGATATTCTCCTCATTTTTCAAATGATATATATACAGTTAAAATGTATAATATTGATTCCAGAGTCAAGCTGGAGTTGATAAAGGAGGGAACAAAGCACTTCAAACTTTTTTTTTCTCTTTAATAGTTCACATTATAATATCAAAAGTACTAATAAGGAGAGATGAAGAGTGCCAATACTGTAAAATAGAGCTATGATGAAATCTTCTACATTATAACAAAATCTCTTTTTATTTTTTCACCTAACATCTTTTATGATTGTGATGGAACTGAAAAATCTAGCTGAAGACATGAAATAACCATGAAAAAGGAGTTTAAATGATCCTAACCATAAATGCAGAACTATCGCATCAACAATATTGCTTCAGTGAACAGTATGACTGAAGCATTCTAAAAACCTTTACCAAGAAACTGGTTAATTTAACCTAATTTGCTAGTCATTACCATAGAAAGTACATATCTACAGACCAGACAATAAAGCAAATACTAGTTTAAAAAAGGGATAATATTTTGTAATGGTATCATCAAATTTAATATGTCCTACACAATTGTGTTATCATACATACAAGTATAATATGGACTATACAACTGAAAAATGCTCATTTAGAACCCAGTACATTGTTACAGCTCTGCATGTGAATGAATGAAGAAATAAACCACAGAGTGGGAAGTGTAAGGAAATGAGGGCTTGTACCATATGTTTCATTAAATAAATGAACCTTCAAATCAGATGAATAACTCTTTCTTATGTTACAGTCATGGTTTTCACTGGGATAGAGTCAATTTTCTTTGTAGAGGTATGTATGATGCCATGTTTTCGATTTTTGAGGAAAATAGTGGTGATAACACACTGATGTTTTCAGTTGTTGCAGAGCAGTGCTTACACAGAGCCAAGGACTTTTCTGCTTCTTTTGTTGCCCTGCCAGAGAGGAGGCTGAGGGTGCACAAGGAGCTGGGAGGAGACAGGACCAGGACAGCTGACCCAACTGGGGTAATGAAGGAGGAAGGGCAGGGCAGAGGCATTGGGAGTGATGGCGTTTGTCTTCCCAAGAAACCGTTAACTGTAATGAGCCCTGCTTTCCTGGAAGTGGCTGAACACTTGCCTGCCCATGGGAAGTAGCGAATGTACTCCTTCTTATGCTTTGCTTGTGTGTGCTGTTTTTGCTTTACCTGTTAAACTGTCTTTATCTCAACCCATGAGTTGTTGCTCTTTTACCTTTCTGATCCTCTCCCCCATCCCACCTGGGGAGAGAGAGCAAGCAGCGTGGAGGCCTTGTGCTGCCTGCTGGGGCTAAACCACAACAGTTACAAATGGAAATTATAATACTCAGATACTTTTTCTGCCACTCTTTTTACTCTGGCAATATGGGATAGCAAATAGCTTTGTTATATGTGATGCCTTTTTTTTTTTGACCATATTTCAGAGGGGAAAAATATATCTTTATGGATCTTAGATATGGATCTGTATACAACAATAACATACACAATATTTGCAAGATACCTAAGATCCAATAAAACATAACTTTAAACTGAACATACATACTTAAGAAGATATATTCATTAGGGATTACCAAACTGGACTTCAGAATGACTATCCATTGCTTGTGTGGTTTGTAACCTCTAACTGGTATAAATATACTTCAATGTATATATATATATATATTTTTCCCCTTTGGTAAAATAAAAGAAAGTGCTAGCTAACAGTCATTATAGTGATAAAACTTGGGATAAAATAGTTCTTTGGACCAAAACCATTGTTTATTTTACATACACACATTTTGGACAAACAACTACTAGATTTTTTTCCCATTGAATCCTGTCTCTTTTGAGTTCAATGAATAAAAAGACTTAGCATGTAACTGAGTCAGAGTTGTGTATTTCTGAAACTTTGTATGCAGCATTTGGCCTTACACTCAAACTTGTTTCCTGAAACAGTAGAACAGTACAGATTGCACAGAAATAGACTAGTTTCTGCAAGTCACTGATCATAGGAAAATGGTTAAACAATTTCTGCAGGCAAAAAGAAGTTCTAATAATGACAAATTCTTCCTCATTTCATCCTATACAAAAAATGACTAGCCTTGGAAAACAGCTCAGGCAAGGTACACAGCATTTTGGATAGTGGAACAGACAAGCAGAGGACTGGCGGGTTTTGTTTCTACTTGAATCCTCAATATTTAAAGAGCTCACCTGAAAATATAGAACTTCTTGGGTTTCAGTAGTTTCAAGAGGAATGTGGTAGTGGTAGAGGTTGAGCCTCTGAGTTCACTGTTACCAGAATTTACTGTGTTAGGTGTTAGTGGAAGGCACTTTTTGGATTGATGTGAAATGTAAGAAACAAGCAAGCAACTTGTCTTTTTTAAAACTTATCTTGTAGTTTGCATTAAAAAAACTGGTAATTAGCTAAACAGACATACACGTGTGACCCTTATTATTTTTGGTTTGATACTAATTTCTTGGCAGGATCCATTTAATGCAGAGATGATGCACTGATGAGGTTTCCTCTTGGTTTCTGATCAAGAGACTGTGGAGCAAAGAGCCAGAGGCCATGTTCAGGTTCCTACTGTGGATTGTGGGTGTGCTGACTTGAAATGTGTTTGTTTGAAAGATCTTCATGAATAATTGCACTGACCTTGCTGATTCTGTAGTCATATCATTTTTTATAGGCTACAGTAACTTTGGTGCTACACTTAGCAATGAGTACACATTATTTTTTGAGTTTGGTAGACCAATTTCATCTACTGTTTAAGATTGTCTCCTGGGTAAGTCTTTTTAAAGGAAAAATGACTTATTCCAGGAAAATAAAAACCTACTAGGAAAACCTAGTAAGAAAGGTTCTGAGCAGCAGACAGTTGTTAGTCATTGTTCTGCAGTAGGAGATGTGCAGGGTTTTTTCTGGATCTCGATAAGAAAAACACAGAAGTAAATGCTATAACAGAACTGCTTTAATAATAATAGTAATAATGTGACAGAAAACATAAAGAGAAATGTAGATGGCAAATAGATCTTAGGTCCCTTCAGATACTGGCAACCCCACTCTCATGCAGATGCAACCCTGGTAGATGGCCACGGCATGCTGTGCAGATCCCATCCATGCAGAGGTTCGCTCCCCACACACCCCCACCCCTGTACTGTGGCTCTTTATAGCTGGTGTAACAAAGAAACCTATTAATCTTTTTTTTGACAAGTCTTTTTCTTTAAGCCCACCAGAGCATAGGTAGCTACCGATGTCTAGGGGCTCTACCCAGGATCAGTACATAACCTTCCAGCAACTTAACCCTGTCTTGTAATGTACCTGAGGTTACATACTGGTCGCTCATGCTAACATATGGATATTTCAAGCCTTAGTGCAAGGCTCAAAATGGCTGTTAGTGCTTGCTCAAGATTAAAACAAACAAACAACAACAACAACAAAATTAGGGAAGCTTTTTACATAGTCCAGGCAGTTGAAGGTCTGTCATCTAAGAGAAGATCACTAACTGTTGCTACAGGTCTGAGCCCATGGATTGCAGCCCGGATATTTAGGTTCCTTCAAGTAATAAAAAAAAAAGCACTAGGCTAGCAGGTTTTAACAGAGATAACTTTGGTCCAAGAAAGTTGGAATACTTTTACAATATAGGACATTTGAAAGTTAACATTTCCAACCTTTTTTTACAGCAGTGTGCTTAAGATGGGCATAAGTTGCGTTAGGTTTATTTGTGTTTGCAGAATGCTTTCTGTACAAGGCTGAAAAAGCATTTCTTCTAGCTCTGCACAGAAGAAAGAGCAATGAGATTTCTGTACTGACTGTAGCTGAAATTTAAGACTAACACTAACTGCATTCAGTGTTTTGTAAGCAAAAAGTATGCGATAATAATTTACGGAAGTGTACTCGTAAGCACCAGTAAACATGCTAGGGATTTTCATGACTAAAAAATGTTCTCAGTGCTTTACCAGAGCAAGCTGGAGTGACTGGATCTGAAAGAATTTAGACAATAACCAGACATGCCCCAGCATAATATAGAACTGATGTTTCCAAAGTGAACGACATTTATGTTTCAACCATGCTTACATAGACATAACATGGAAAAAGAAGTGGTAGGTTAGGATCTGTGGAGAGGCTTGTGGTCTTTCATAACATTTAAAAAGAAGCCCAATTAAAAGTTTTTTTCATTTTTTAATGAAGCGCTTATTGGTACATGTTGAACATGGACAGGAATATAAGCTTCACAATGCTTGAGCAACAAATAGGTGCCACATAAAACGCAAGTTTCCAAAAGTCACGACAGAGTCATTCAAAGACTGAACTGTGCTACAAAATTAAATCTCCACTCAGCTGAGGTGGAAGTTACTGAATGCTACTTTTCATCACTGTAAAAAGTACTTAAGATCTTACCTTTCTGAAGTTAAACTTGACAAAATTAACAAAGCAGACTTCCATATAAATATTGTCTTGTCTTATTTACAATTACTTGAGCATCCAGATCACTGTTTTGAAAAATAAGGACAATATGATAATCGTGATGATAAAGTAGAAACTGTCCTCTGAAAAGCTTTTCAGCCATCTCTGTGGCAATTAATCTTGATAGTCCCTTTATATTTATTTGTCCCACTTGTATTTCACCTGAATACCCACTTATAAAACGCAAAGGCCATCTTATAAATCATACTTCTAAGAGTTTAATTTATACATTCCCATGTTTTTTGTTCTGCTATGTCCTGTATTTGCATAATGTAATATTTTCATCAGAGGACCGCCATATGGAAATTCAAATTATGAAATGAACAGCATAACTTAAATTATATTTAGCATTTTCCTAATAATTGCCTGTCAAACAGTGTATGTTTTGAAATTTGAGTAAATCTGGGCAAAGTAGAAGCTCATAATACATACCAGATTTGTAATAATTTTGACAATCCGAAATACAATAATAGATTGGAATTACTGGAATCCTGGTGCTTCTGTTTTACTTGAAGGAAAACATGGTAAAAAAAAATACATGGGCTTTTGAATTACTGCAGGTTGGATTTTTGTCCTTGTTCTTGTTGTTTTTGTCACACATTGGGAAATACTTTTATGATTCTCTGTTTTATCTGATCTTATAAAGCATCCCGCAGACTGGTTGTGTGAAGAATGCTATATAAATTAGATGTTGTTGCAAAAAAGAATGATTCATACTTATTTATAACAGAAATTCTTAATGAGTAGTTTATTTCTTACACAATAAACCTCTTAAAATGCTACAATAACGCATTCTGAAAATATGCAACTTAGTGTTACTCACGAAATGTGCAGCTAGAAAATAAATTCATTTTTTTAAAGTGATGTACTATGTTTCTTTTTGTAGAACTGTAATACTATATGCTTGTTCTTAGTATATAATACTATATTTTTCTACATGGCTATGACGATTCAGGTGTAGCAGCCGACAAAACATTTTTCAGTGAAGATAAGTAAAAATATTAGAGCTAAATGAGTTGAAAAGGATATTATATATTCTTAAGAACATTACTGTTTTAAGGGATATTCATCTAAACAAAACAAAAATAAATGAACAAACACATTTTATTTCACAGAATGAATTTGATACACCAGATGGGCAAGACTATTAGGAGAGAACAGTTTGCTTTACAAATAGCTAGGAAACTGTAGCTGAAAAGGAAATTAGCATTGATGTTACATGTGATTATTTAGAAACGAAAATAATAGGGACACCATAGGATATAAAAGCTAATACAGGTAGAAATAGCACCACCTTTGATCCTTAATGGTCGGCCAGCATTTGA
Organism: Chauna torquata; assembly: GCA_013399475.1. NCBI lineage: Eukaryota > Metazoa > Chordata > Aves > Anseriformes > Anhimidae > Chauna > Chauna torquata. Next base: position 58,901 of record VXAL01005651.1, on the reverse strand, counting down.
AGGCATACAGGATGTTTCTGAGAAGAGGAGGAAGGAGCCTTCTTCAGACCTCTGCTTCACTGAGAGTGGGAGAAGAAAGTAAAGGAGGGAGCTCTGTAGGTGCCACCCTCTGCCCAGCCTCCGGTGTGCTCAGGAAGCTTTCTCTTTCAGTTGGCTTTCTCTCAGCATTTCCTTAATACCACATCATGTATTGTTCCCATCCTGCCTGTCCCTGACTGAGATGCAACACAAACTGCCAGAGTCTGTTGTCAGACTTTGATTCAATTTCCCAGTCCTTCTCATGCGAAACACTAACATAAAAATGAATGATCTGGGAAGTATTTTGCTATTGCTAGACGGCTGGACATTTTGGTCGTCGTTTGCTCAGCCTTTGTATCAGTTGCCTTAATCTTTTGCAGTTATGTGTAATTTATGTAACATTTCAAGCTCCGTGCAACCTGAGTATTTTCAATGTTGAAGATTTTATAATTGGTCCTTTAACCAAAACTGTCTGCTTTGATCAAATGCATTCTTCCACCTTTCAGTTCCAGTATTATAAAAATGGAAGTTTCAAGCATTCCCATCTTTATTTGGAAATGGTTAAAACTTATATGAGAATATACACCTGTGATTAGCTCCTTAATGGTAAGAAAGACTATCAGATGTGTCAGATGTACAACTTTAAATAATTATTTTATGCAAAAGATTTTTTTGCTTTAAATAATATTTCATATTTTTGATCAGTTTAGTTTTGACTAAAGCTGTAAAATATATCTGTACTGTTTCCAATTTATGTGTAATACCGACTCAGAGAGTAATACTTTGTTTTCTGGTGAATTCAGAATTATCCGTGTGACCATGGTAAGGCCCATTAGAAAAAAAGAAAAAAAAAAAAAAGAGAAGTGCCATTTGTCACCTCTCGACACTTACACAAATATATAACTCAAGCTACAGGACACACAGCATTCCAAAATGATAAAATCTCTAGACTGATCCCAAAAGCTACAAGCTTGCGTACCTTTTGACACCCAACTATTTAACTTTCTTCCCTACGTGTCTTCAGAATAGTGATTCTTCCAGGAACATGACTGCAAAAACTGCACTTCTTGCTGTACACAAATTAGGATCTGAGAATCAAAGTAACTCTCCTCAGTGAGCTGCATTCTGGCCTTTTGACCTCACAGAGCTTCCAGGTAGCTGCTCAGTCCGCTGGCATACCTTGTTATCTAGACATGCTCCACATTCGCCAGTTATTCTTCCAGGTGCACTTCAGTCCTGAATTCACTTTAGCTAACTTTCAGGCTCTCATTGTCTGCCTATTGCTTATCTGCTTAACTCTTAGTTTTCCACACAGGTAAGTTCAGGTGCAATTATGTGCCAATAATCTATTCCTATATACATATAGATTTGCACAAAGAAAAGCCTAACCTTGTTTAGTGTATGCCCTCTGAAGTGTCATTTTTGCCTGCAGCTGTCAGTCTTCCTGACCTCAATTAACTCTCAGTGAAATATCTTATGAGGAGAAAGATACATACTATACTCAAAAACAGTAGTTTGCAGTACATATTGAAAATGATTTCAAAGAATCAATCTCAGAATGTTTCTTTCTTCTTTTTTTTTTTTAGCATTTTGTTTGAATTTATCCACTGTAGAAGGAAACAGAAAGTCTAAAGAAGCAAACACTGAAAATACAGTGAAGAATAAATCTGCACTTGAAGTTTCCTATACATGAATGTGAAGCATAGAAGTAAAAGTGTCCAGCCACTGAGTAAGTAATATATCCATTCTCAAAGCACAATATAATAGTATGTAAGCTACTTTCAGGCAGTTTTTGAAACAAATCCTTGCAACCACAGTGGAGACTTCATTTGCGTCAAGTAATATTTAGTCAAGTGTTGCAGCCAGCTTTCAGTCAGAGGAATGGCATCTGGGAATATAAGCTTTAGGACTCTGAAGGAAGATGCAGTGAGACATAACAGCAGTAGAAATCAGAGACCCTGGTTTCTGGTTTGGAGTGGGATAGAAGTATGGCATTAGGAGCGATACAGACTGATGTTAGCTCATGTAGTAACAGCCAAAGCAGGATGTGGTGGTATCAAAACTTGGCAAAGGATTTCAGAATCCATACGCTGTCTTTGGACCTTTCTAACCCTCTCCTTCACCCACCCTCCAAGAGGTTTGAAGCTTGAAATGCACTTGTCTCTGTATATTAGCACTGGAAGTGAAGGAAAAGTATTCAGAACACTGATCCATTCACCATCCATTGATTATTCTGAATTATTTTAATAAAATGAATCAACATTAAATGAAAAGTATTAGAACCGTCACACAAAGTAATCAAAAGCTCGTAAAGCATCTCCCCACAAATCTTACATTAGATGTTTTGTAACTACGTGCATTCAAGTGTTCTGGTAACTTCATTCTTTTAGGACTCTAGACCAGAACACACAAATTATTTTAAACAGAGAATAAGTAGCTGTTACTTGTATAAAAAGCAGCAAAAGCCCTTCATCTTCCTTTTTCACAGCGTGCTGAAAAAAATAGCATCAAAACAGAACAACTGCCAAAACAAATAGAGGGCAAATATGTACACACTACTGCAGCCTCATTAAAAGTTCCTAAAACTAGCTCTGTCTACATAGAGAAGCTGCCTTTATCCTGAAGGCAAAATAGTTCCCACTTTATTTTCTTGTCTTTGCCTCTTTCTTTCAACTTCATTTGTAAATCTACTTACCTGGCATACAAAAGAAAAAAAAGAAGTTATCTTAATCCTGTTAAAAAAAAAAAGTGTGAGTCTAGTAAATAATTAAAAAAGGAAAGATAATGAAGACAGGTAAAACAGATGAAAAAGTATTTTTATAATTAAATTGTCAAATAAATTATATTAATAACTGCTACTTTAATAATCAAAGCAGCTAAATGATAAATTAATGCTATTTAATTATTGATGTACCAATTAAAATACATTATACTACTGAGCAGGTCTCTGCTTGAATCTCCAAGGATGAGTAGAATATAGTATAAACACATGGCAGAAAAAGAACGGCTCCTGCATCCGTTGCACAGCACTTTAGGTGATTTAAACTTCGCAGTGCTAAAGGCTCTCCACCTGCAACTCTAACCTGACATTCATTTGCAACCTTGTGATCTCTCGTGTCCACACCCTGAGGCTCCTGTGCAGTGCCCTTTCCCTGGTGTTCCAAGTTCCCCATGGCCTGGCACTGGTAGAGCACAAATGATGATTATGTTCTATTTCTTACCTATAGAAAGCAATTACCACTAATGTTAAATCAATCTGTTGTTCCCCTCTCTCTTCACCCTTTTGCATGTAGCTTTACCCTGTAACTCTGTTAGGATCCCTTCAATATACGTCTTGTAGCTTTTAAGCTGTTGTACTGGGGGTACCTGACAAGGTTTTGATACTGGAGGGGTTGCAAGCATGGCCCAAGTCAAGTCTGTTTTAACCCTATCTTTATGTTGACCCATCAACTTTTCATCCTATTTTCTCCCCCTGTCCTGCTGAAGAGGGGGAGTGCTAGAGCAGCTGGGTGGGTGTCCAGCTACTGGACCAGGTTAACACACCACACCTAGAAAATCCTGTTACAAGAAGGCCTGGAGATAACAATAAAGTAATAGTCTTTTTAATATCTGGTATTACCCAATAATACACTTGCACAGAATTTAATAACCAACTAATTGTCATGCAGTAGCCAACCCTAATTAAATATGCTTCAACCAGTGCCAACAGAATCAGAAGTGAGTCTCAATGAAAAGTACAATAGTACTAGCAAGAAAATGTGAAAATCACCATTTATCTTTGCCATCATTATCACCATGTGTTGTGCTGGAGGGAGTGCCCAGAGAAAAAGAGTTGTCTGGGGTTCCCATTCCCTTTCATGGCTGGCCACTGGGGAGATTTTTTCCTTTTTCTTTCTCTTTTCTTCCCCTTGATTTTTGGTTTGGTTTGGTTTGGTTTGTTTGTTTGTTTGTTTGTTGTTTGTTTGTTTCTTAGCCTAAGTTGCCTGAAAATTTATCCTTGTCATCAGTTGCAGACCCCACAAAGGGGGTCTGATTAGGGAATGGATTAAGAAAACTGATGTAATGGTGCTCCACAAATTATTTGGAGTTATAAGAATGTTAATCCTGAACTAGGGGTTAAGAGTGAGAGAATAAATGAAGAAATGAGCTTTTAATTTGAAGATTAGTTCAGACAATTAGCATAAGGACATTTTTTTTCCTTACAGTTCTGGCCAGAGTTCTACAAAGACCTTACATTTTATGTTAATAAATAAATAAATAAAGTGGTTCACACTTAGGTTCAGTTTAAGTCTCTGGAAGAATATTATCAGATAAAACAAAATAAAAACCCCAAAACACTCTGTGTCTTAATCTTTCACAGAATATTTGAGTCTCTATTTTAATCAACAACTATATTAAAAATATTTGCTGTTTGTAAGAACACCTGTGGGAAATAAAAATACAGCTAAAAGGGAAAAAAAAAGAAACATTTATTAATGGAAAGAAATGATCTTTTGAAAAATGAACAAGTCACTATGATGAATAGGTAAAAAGTACACAGAGGAATATTGTGCAGAAGTAATCACATACTGCAATGTAATAAAGATACTTTTTGATGATCGTATAAAATGAGCTTGATAAAATGCAATATATAGACATTAGTTGATCAAGATCGTAGTATATATACCTGTTTTTAACAGTGAAGTAAAAATTAGATGTATTTTGAGATCCTCTGAATCATAAAGAAAAAATGACTGAGAAATGGTAGGTCTAATCCAAGAACCTTGCAGTGTTCATTAATTTTAAATTATAAGGCACAAATTTTTCAGCCTTTCCTGATAATCAGTTTCATACCTGGAATAGGAAACAATAACTTGTACAATGAAGATTTTTTTTCTCACTAAGGAGATAAAGCAAGGTACAAATTCAAGAGTCTTTAACTAAAAATTCCATAAACAAACTTTCATGTATTGTTGCAAGGATCCTTATCATTCTCCTACATGAGTATTATTGGTCAAGGTGCATTAATTGCCATCTAAGAGAAATGTATGCTTTCAGATTGTTAGAACTATCCGATGAAGAAAGCAAGGCACTTGTCTTATAACAGTAGAAATATCATGTCACTTCATCACCTCCCCGCTACATACATATGGATCGTGTTTGCCTCCAGTCCAGATCATGTTAAAGGTGACCTGATGCAGAAAATAAGAATCATCTCATGGTTCCATGCTAGCTTTATATTTTTCATAATTAATTATACCATCAAATCATTTATTGTATCAATTATTAATAAATTAAACTAATGCTATTAGTTATTATAGTTCATCTGGGTGTAATTATGTGGTATAACCGTAATTTTATACATACAATATTTAGTACTAACAAGCAAGTTGTTATTCTATGTAGAATGTAATATATATGGCGTTAGCATGATCATGTGGTGTAGATAAAGACAGAGTCCTTGATAGTGATACCAGATGCAGACATAGTGTGATAAAAAAAGGGTCACAGGGTGACACAGGAGGCCCAAGGCTATAAAAAAATCACCAAATGCCAATTACTGATAGTAAAAGAAACGCAGACTTGCAGGGTATGTAAATCACTGAATATATGGTAAATTCAGATGTAGTCTGAAAAGATAAAAGCAAGGCTTAGACTGAGTTAGCAAACATATAAAAAGTGACCACAAGCAGTTCCTGGATTAAGGAGGAGGAAATCATCAATATAAATGTCCTGTATCCTGGCAGAGAAAAGGAGACCCCATCATTACACTTCTCCCAGCAAAGAATCTGGGACACGAACATCTCACTGTAGCTCCCTGACTGAAGATTTAGGACATGAAAGCCATAGTAAGCATAACACCAAAGAGATAGATAGATAATAGAAAGTATGTATATATCAGTTTAAGCTGTATATAGTTTGAACAATTGTTAGTATCATTGTAAGTAAACTAATAATAGTTCTTTGATTAAACTGTTAAGATTTTAATTAGACTAACAATAAATTCTTGGCTTTGCAAATATGGTGTAGTTCCTCATGCCCCCAGGCAAGACTATGAGTACAACAGCTGACAGATCTATGGGGAGTCCTCTTTGAACAACAGTTGGACAGCAGGTAGAATACAGTCGTGTGACTTACATATTACTAAACACTTATGTTTAAGTAATTAAACACTCTCTTGTCAATAAACCTTTATGTTGTCCACCATCACTCTTTGGACTCACTATTACCAGAAGCTGTTGATTTCATTTGAATTTTCAGTTTAATTCATTCTATCCTAAATTCATTTGTAACTGCTATTTAACACATTTTACAGTAATCTGACTCTTATTTATTGTTTTTCCTCATGACTCTGTCACAGATCTGACAAATATTCCTGTCATCATACTATTGTTTGCCATTTCCAACTTTGAAGATGAGTGTCTTTGAAGTTTGTTTTTTTTTCAAATGACTGTTTTGTACAATTAACATGTGATTTATGTTACTTAACTTTAGACATCTAAAATATGATTAGCATAGATATATTAATGCTAAGCTCCCTTTATAGCCAGGAAACTGAAATCAGATTATGGTTAATTCACTGACCTATGTTAAACATCTGTAGTAAGATGAGATGAAGTATTTTTGAAGTCTCTTTTTTCTCTAAGTTTATTATAAAGGCAGTGAAGGTGACTAGTCGATGTCTGCATTTAATTAAACAAATTCTATGCTTAACAGTTATCTTTAGGTTCAGCTGAAATCCTAATGTATTTTAACTCACTTTATTCAAGATACAGCATAGTTTCAACCCTTTTCCCGAACCTGGAAACATTCACATATGTATTTCAACATGTATATACTCTTTTTTATACACAACTATTTTTATGACATACAGCTGCATAAATGTTTGCAGATCACTATTTTTGTTGAGTCCCAGGATGACAGATAAGAACAAGTATGATGTAATAATAGACTAGAAGAATGTCCTTCTCTCTGAGGAACGCTGATATACACTACCTTAATTTTCTCATGGTATGTTTTGGAACTAGGCTGTAATTCCTTTGGGAATCCAAGATCTCCATTCTTTTTAGATGGCCTGTGTTCTAAATCTTTTTCTTCTCTCAGCTTTCTCCTTGTGCTTTTGAGAAATACATCCCTGGGACAGAAGTATTTATGTTTTTTTCCTTTATATTTAACCTTGTTCTTCTAGTGACTTCTGATACGCTCATTCAACACCTTGTTTCTTTGATATGAGAAATCTGCAGTTTGCTAGGTCACAAGATCATGTAGAGAAGCTGGAGAAAACCAGTTTTTTCCATAGTCTTCAGTCATACCACTGTACCAGTCTGCTGCTGACTGAACAGAAATTATCCAGACGCACTGTCAGTTTGGAGCTTTTAGTAGATGTGTCTTGGTAGGAAAGCTAAAAACCAGGTAAGTGTACCCCACAGAATCAGAAATGGTGTTAGATATATATGTATGGACAGCTGAATAAGTCCAAAGTGCTCATTTTAGGGAGAGCTGAACTGCTCCCTAGTTTTCTTTGCCTGTATTCTCCAGGCATTCAATTCAGATTCCCAAACACTGGTGTTTGGGATCAGGTGTCTCCTGATCTCCAGCTGTTGTTCCAGAAGGACATGGATCTTCTGTGAGTCCTGTATCATATCTTTAAGCACCATGTGGGTGTCTTGGATACCTTGGGTATCTCAACAGAAGATTAATATGTAGATGACTCAGGGATTTGAACTAGACCCAAGCTTCATCCTCAGTAGCTGGAACAGTATCATCAACTAAAATATGTTTACATGTTCTCATCTTAAATATTACAGTAATGATTTGAGGGAAGAACAATTCACTGGCAAATGACTGATTAAAGGAGAACAAGGTTTTGAAACTTTTTTTTTCTTTTGGATATCTCCTATGAAACTATCTTCAAATCCCTTTATGTTACAACTCATTTATTGTAAAGTAGAAAGTTTAAAATCTTTAAAACTTAAAATATCTTAAAATCTTTCATCCACATAATACAACTTCTCACTCCCAGAAATCAGTAAAAGCTTTGCTTTGTCACACACAGGATGTTCATATAAGAGTTTAAACGTTAAAGTGCAACACTATTTTCATTTTGAACTTCTTTTGAACAGGCAGAAGGACAGAGATTGCAGGAGGACATATACATTAAGTATTCATTTATGAAAAAAGAAGCTACAGATCATGAAAAAATTTCTTCCTGAGGAAAACTTTATTATAAATGGCTAGTACTTTCAAGTGGCCACTGTAAGAAGAGATGAGATTCAAAATAAGGCAGGGCTTGGAATTTCTGAAATGGCGACAAGGGGATTAAAAGTAAAAGGATTTTAAAAGTCTAATTGATTAATATTCTAAACATCTTCATTTTAAAATAACAAGAAAAATATATCTCAGTCTGTAACTGAGAAACTGGAAAAATATCCTAGGTATTTATTTCTGCTTTTTTTTTTCTTTTTTTTTTTTCTTTTTAGCTGAGATGAAGCTGAGTAAAATCAATCCTGTTACCAGGACAGTAGTTGAAGGACATGGAAGGATGTTTAAGGAAGATACTGGGATCCAGCTTCTAGGTATTATTTCTATTTCTAGGATGGATTGCATATAATGTTAAGCAAAGACGTTAAGGTCAGCCTGCAGCCCTATTGACAACGTAGCTGTTGAACTCTGAAGAAGTATCGAAATTAAAATAGATATATGCAAAAAGGAATGGACAAGAAAATGTCTGAGTGGTATTGGGGGAGCAATCATCAGCAACGTGTTTCCTTGCTGGAGAAGGAAAGCTAAAGGGCATTTACTTATGCATTTACTTACTCCTGCATTTTTTTTTTTTAAATACATGTTCATAACCCATATAATCATGCTAAACACTTGTTGTTTATTTGCACTAATAATTGCAACTCATGAAAATAATCCTTGCATTCATCCCCCAAACTACCTGTTAACTGACCCATTACCTTGATCCACTTGTGTGACTTACAATAGCCATTAACGCCATTAACACTTTCCATCAGACATTCCACTGCAGCTGATCACAACAAAATGGAAAGGAGGCTATTTAGACCAAAAAAAAAGGCACGGTTTTTTTTGTTTGTTTGTTTTGTTTTTTTTTTAACAATTAGTTTCATTTTCTACCTCACTTGAGCTCTGCTTTCTAGGCAGCTAACCAGAAGCATTGAAATGAGATATCTTCTGTCTGTGGATTTTTTAAAAATACTTTTTCTTCATCAACGATCAAAGTGCTTCTGCTGCCCATGTGGTCACTGCTCAATGCATATGTAATAGCAACTGCGTTGTTAGCTAATCTTTGTAACATGTTCATGTGGTAAAGTTTTGATAGTGGGGAAGGGGGTACAGCAGTGGCCTCTTAGAAGAGACCAGGGGCTGCCCCATGTTGGACAGCCAGTTCCAGCCAGCTCCAAAAGAGACCCACAACTGGTCAAAGCTGAGCCAGTGAGCAAAGATGGTCGCACCTCTGTGATCAATATATTTAAGAAAGGGTAAAAAATGATGCACCACAGCGGTGAGGAAGAGGAGTCAGAAAATGTGAGAGAAACAATTCTGCAGACATCAAAGTCAGTGAAGGAGGGGGAGGAGGTGCTCCACGTGTCAGAGATTCCCTTGCAGTCTGCAGAGAGGACCATGGTGAAGCAGGTTTTCCCCCTGCCATCCATGGAAGACCACGCTGGAGCAGATATCCCACTACAACCCATGAAGGATTTAATAAATAATATTTTTTTAACCTAATACCTCTTTATAGTTTCAATGGGAAAAAATATTATTTATTTTCAGTCCTAATTTGTTGGAAGTGTGACTGGGTTGAAAGGAGTTTTAAAGCTCTTTAAGCTACTAATCATCTGCTTTCTACTTGAATCAGTGTATTCCTTTAGCTTGTTAAGAAGCTGTCATTACTATCATGTTTGTACAAAGAACTATGTGTGATTGTGAAATCACAGGATCATAGCTTTTCCAAACACCTTGAAAGTTTTTCAAAAATTCAGAATTCAAACATACATTTATGAAAATCATAAATATACATTTATGTAAAAAAATGATAATCTTTCCACCATTCAGATAGGCAACTGAAAGCTCAGTCCACAAGCATCATAATCTAAGCATCTATGCTTCCTAGTTTACTAGGAATATGATTCACAACATCCAGTAGCTATTGTGAAGAAATATTTAGACCTCAATAATTTTTAGACATTCTTTGACTAATGGGGATAATCCATGATTATCTTCCTCCTTACATCCAGCAAAAATAAAACTTCTATTTGTCATAATCTGTTTCAAATCCAATTCTTATAAACAGTATGAATTTAGTACAGCATAACCTAGATGTCATCTCAATCAGTAGAGAACAGTTGTTTAATATGACCTAATATAGTTATCTATTATCTGTCTGAAAACTGGTTCTGCTTCTACTGTTTTAAACCAAACAGAGTTCCATATGAAGTAAACAATCTGAATAGTCTTGATACCATTTCCTAATACCTTCAAAGGTAGCTTTTAGAGGTTTTTCTTCCCTCATGTGCTGACTTGTGAAATACAGACTCTTCTTCCTTGTTCAAAAGGAAAATGCTTCTTGATCCCTAGCCAGAAGGTTCCTCTTCAGAACATGGCTTTCTCTTCAAAACACGTCTTTATGGATTATATGGATTTACTTCAATGTGTTCCTAGCACACAGATTAGACTACTTCAATTGGGGCAGGGGGAGGGGGGGAGAAGGAATGAAAGAAAAGGATTAAAACAAACAAACAAAAAACAGGTTTGTGGTCCTAGATTGCCAATATTTTTATCCTTAAACATTCCTATAATCCTAATACAGCCTTTTATTTGCATGCATATTTAGTGAAGCTTCACATAAGCAGTACAAAATGTTTCAGGGAGGTAAAATGTATCTCTAGAGATAAGCAGCCAAATGAAGTCAGCTTGGTATCAGATAAACAACCACCAGACACCTTAGCCATGAGAAGATATTGCATAGTGTTATGTCTCATTTTGTGATCCACCAACAGTATGACTAAGTTCGTCTACAGATATAAAAGGTAAAAGAGACTAGAAGATCTTTTAACAATGAAGTTTCTTGTCTGTGACTGGAATTACATAACCTGGAATCATGTTTCCACTGTTACACTCCCCTCCTTTCTCCCAGGTTGATTCATATAACATGTGCTTTCCATAGATGTCAAACATTCATTTAAAGTTTATTATTTCCATGGATGTTAATAAACAGATCACCCACTAAAAAAGTTGTTGAATACTATCTGAGAACACTGTAAGTCAAGCTGAAGAAAAGGTGAAAAAATTCTGAGACGACACTGACTTAGTTCTAATTGACAACATTTTTTTCCCCTATTCTTCTAATTACTTCCTAGCTATCTTATCCAGCTTTTGGTGTATTACTTCAAAGCTGTTTCAGCAATTTTCATTTATTTAGTCAAAAGCCAATTTTTAGACTGTGATTTTTGCAATGTCAAAAATCTTTGATATGTTTCTTCTAGTTTTAGACACTTTCTTACTTATACTTTCTATATTTTCTAAAAGAGCTTTTTCTGTAGACTGCTAAAAAATTTTGAAAATTTGTGCAACTTCACATAAAACTAGTCTAAGTTAAAAATCAATGCTGTATCAGGACTAAGACACCTTTATAATAGAGAAAGTTGCTTCCTACCTTGTGCATAGTCAAGATTCACCAACACAAGTGGATACCTTCCATTCTGAGGATGTGTACTTGTCCCTCTCTGAGAGTGCACAATACTCTGGAAACTTTCAGACATATGCAACAAGAAGACACTTTGATTATGATTAAAGAGAAAACTTTGATAAGTTTTCTTAAAGTTTTCTTTCTATTAAACTTTAATAAGTTTAATAAAACTTTTCTAAGTTCAAGAACTTCACACCCTCAAAAAAAAAAAAAAAAAAAGGACCCACTTTAGGATCAATTCATTCCATTCTCTCATTGGTTTTCCATTTCTGTATCACATTGCTAATTTCTTGACAGAAGCCCTCTCCATCTTTCCTATGTAGTTTGAAAAATACTGAAAACCTCATATCATACTGAGGTACTAGTTGTTTACGTTTGGCATAGAATAGTTTTGAGGACTCTTCATTTTTTTGAATGTCACAAGGCAATACAAAAAATCAGCAGAAAGCTGATAGCCTTAGGAACCACTTTCAAAAGTAACTCTGTATCCCTTCCTTTGTTTCCATGTAGGCAGCACAGTTGTATTCTTGGCAAATTCACATACGTCTAATTGTCTTCTATTTCCAGGAATGTGAAACACTTTAAAACTAGTTACAGATTTGTTTTTTAACCCTTTCAGCATGGGCAACAAGATCTGTGAGATTTAGCTGCCCTCACTCCCTGTTTCGCATATTTTATAAATGGTAAATAATAGAATAAGAAGGAAAAGAAAATGATTTTTTTTTCAAGTAAAGAAAAAAAAAGTACATCTAGCTGGTGTGAGCTGTGGTTCTACGTGGCTGAGCTAAGGAAAAATGAGAAAATGAAAACAATTCAGCCTAAATTTTTATCCTCTATCAACTGGAGTACATCTGCTGAATTCAACTGAACAATAATAACATTGATATAGGTCAAAGGCTAAAAACTGTAATGAGTAATTGCTTCCAGAATAAATTCTGGACTGGAATAAATTCAAAGAGGAATCTGAAACAGTAAATAAAGCTTCAGACAGCAATCTCCTGTAATTCTGGATTTTATACTCTGGGTATAAAGTTAATATTTAATAGGACATCAACGTCCTACATGCTGTGCAGCCCAATTTTACATCTGTCAAATCCCTGCATGCATTCATGAGCTATTTCCTATCAGTAAGCAGAAGAATCAAAATGTAAAATTTGGAAGCAATATTTTCTGGAGGGCAGAAGGAACCCTGGCAAAGTATGTTTTGGAAATGTGTTCACAATTAGAAGACCAAGACTTATAACCAGTCAAGTGAAAAAAGAAAAAAAAAAAAAAAAAAAACTAAATTTGGGTCTTTAATAAATATTCCTGATAAAATAATTGTTTAATAGACTAGATCTAGTTCTCTTTGAAGTCAAGATTTAAAAGCCTAATTGGAACTGGGGCTTTAGGGACAGACTGGAGGCATACTTCCAGCATCTCTCAAAATAAAACATTCTAAATTTAATTAATTTCTTGTTTCTAAAGTTGCAGATAATAGTGTTGTTCACTCATGCCTGTTAATTTCATTTTATTCATCTTTATAAATGAAATAATAATAATTTATCATCCAAAACTAAGAAGTGTTATGTATTTTTCCTCAATGTTGCTTTAAGTAGATCCTTATACAAATATAAAAAAAGGTCTACATAAGTTCTGATTTAATCAGTTACTTCAGGAAATTTTAGCCTCTTAAAATTCATTCGCATTTGCTTCCAGGATTTCTTGAATACCTAATTTCCCTCCAGTTGCTATTATTTCTCCAGGAAAAGGAATTTTTTTTTGTATCTTCCTTCTGATTCTCAGGTTACCTCTTTATTCCCCTCTGCATCTCTCTGTATGTCATATGTCTGCATCATTAGCAAGGCTCAGATATACACTCTATGCTAGTTTTGAGTCTGTCATTCACTGCACAGCCAATACACAATGTGCCTGTCTGGTACATTTAACCTCTAGAATACTAAGGAAATTTCACGTGCTCTTCAGCAAAAGAGAAATCGTGTAGAGAAGTCCTACTTAGCTGTAGGAATTCCAGAGGAAATTATGTGCAAGTCTTGTCTAAAACTAGAATTAGCCACATTTTAATTTTCCAAGCTAAAATACAGTCAATGCAATCATTTGCATAGTCTCAGTTCTGTTCTTTTTTTTTTTTTTATGTGACTGATCAGTCTCTGTAAGCAGAAAAGCCCAAACAATAAACTATGTAGATAACTTGACTGTGTAATATTAAGTAATATTAAGTAACAGATTTAAAGACTGGATATATTTTCATATGTGTAACATATTTGCAAAATAAATTGCTGATCTGTGGAAGACACCCACTGCAACTATATTAAGCTAAGTTCATGGATCTAAAAAAAAATAAGAATAGACAATGAAATTCAGAATGTCTGTGGACTATCCAGAGATCAAAGAGGACAGTAAAATCCGTTTCCTTGAAAAAAATCAAACCAAACTGGAACTAGCAGTCTGTGGTGGTTTTACCCAGCTAAACAGCCGACCTCCACCACAACCACTCGCTCACTCCCCCTCCTCAAAGAAACAGGGGGAGAAAATATGATGGACAAGGGCTTAAGGGTTGAGATAAGGACAAGCAGGTTACTCACTAATTATCGTCACGGGCAAAACAGACTCAACATAGGGAGATTAGTATAATTTATTACTATAACTAGCGAACTAGAGCAGTGAGAAACTAAACACAAACTAAAAACACCTTCCCCCTATTCACCCTCTTCTACCTCCTCCCCCCGAGCAGTGCAGGGGAATGGGGAATGGGGGCTGCGGTCAGCCCATATCGCTTCATCTCTGCCGCTCCTTCATGGTCGCTCTCTGTTCCCCTGCTCCAACGTGGGGTCCCTCCCACGGGATGCCGTCCTTCCCGAACGGGTCCTGCGTGGGCTTCCCACAGGCTGCAGCTCTTCAAGATCTGCTCCAATATGGGTCCGTACCCCGGGGTCCATCCTTCAGGAGCAAAGTGCTCCAGCATGGGTCCCCCACGGGTGGCAGCTCCCACTGGATCACCTGCTCCTGCGTGGGCTCCTCTCCACGGGCTACAGGTCCGGCCCGGAGCCTGCTCCTGCGGGGGCTCTCCATGGGCTGCAGCCTCCTTTAGGTCAGATCCACCTGCTCCACCGTGGTCTCCTCCACAGGCTGCAGCGTGGAGATCTGCTCCATGTGGTACCCCATGGGCTGCAGGGGGACAGCCTGCTCCACCATGGGCCTCACCACGGGCCGCAGGGGAACTTCTGCTCTGGTGCCTGGAGCACCTCCTCCCCCTCCTTCTTCACTGACCTTGGTGTCTGCAGGGCTGTTCCTCACTCCTCTCACTCCCAGCTGCTGCGCAGCAGCAGTTTTTTCCCTTCTTAAATCTGCTGTCACAGAGGCGCAAACAACATCACTCATTGGTTCAGGTCTGGCCAGCGGTGCGTCCCTTTTGGAGGTGGCTGGAGCTGGCTCTTATCTGACATGGGGCAGCTTCTGGAATCTTCTCACAGAAGCCACCCCTGTGGCCCCCCTGCTACCAAACCTTTACCACGTAAACTCAATACACAGTCAAGCTGCTTGCTGTATTACAAAGCCCTGGAGAGTTGCATAATATTACTTCAAATAATTCACTGCATAATTCAGTGCAAAATATTTTCAGTAAACCTGTTTATGTGGTTTGGTCTGTAACTTCTCAAAGTCCTTGACTTACAAGCCTGTAAGTGAAAATAACAAGAATTGTAACTGTGCTCGAGAGTTCTCTGATAGGAAAGGTTCAAAACATTGTAAGATACATATACTATTAATTTTAGAAGGACAAGAGTTAATTTAAATGGAGCATTACATTCATCTCAGAGTCTTAACAACAACTTTTGTTGTTGTTAACAACAGATGAGAAAGTCCAGAGAAAATACATTCTTCCAGATAAACAGCTATCTCAAGTTTGGATATAATAAAACATTTGAAACCATGATAAATGTACTCAAATGATGAAAACATAGATTGTGAACACTGCCTTCAGTGTTGAGCTTTCAGTGAAAGGTAGAGGTCAATATTTATCAACATAGCTACTCACTTCATTTCTAAAAGGACTTTGTTGTTGCTATAAAAAGATGCAGCATATGCATATATATGGAGGGTATATATATAAAGGGTATACATATAGGCAAATATTTTCCGTATATCTGTAATGGTGTCTGTCTGTAATAGCATGACACTCATACACACTGCATACTGCATGCATGGAGAGGGAAAAAAATGTTCTGTTTAAAGAACAGTCTCAGAAATGTGTGAGTAAAATGTGGCTGAATAAATGATGTCTGAGTGGTTCAAATGACTACTGACCATTTAATTAATATATTTACAAAGCGCTAATAACACCAAATAAATGAACCATATGTTGAAAGAAGCTGTTTGTGTTGCTGAATATACCAATATAAGTTGCTAAGTATAATTAGAAAATTTATCCTGAGTCTGTAATTAGCAAAGGAAATTTGGGGAAAAAGAAACAGTATTTGAAAATTTAAAAGTCAAATATTGGAAATACAGCTGGTACGCTTTAATGAAGAAATGAAAAAAAAAAAAAAATCCCCATTCCTGCAGCTGTTGAAAAATCAGATTTGTTATGCAGAGGGGTTTAAACTGCTGCGGCTTGCTTCTCCCTAAATTTTACTTTGAGATTCAGATGTGAACAGAATTCTCAAAATAAAATTAATTCAAGACCAGTGAGCTTTAATGAATGAAGTTCTGCATAGGGGAAAGAAAAAAAAGACTGTTTTAAACTTAGAAGTCACGAAGTATTCCTGAGCTGTTCAATAGGTCTGTGGAAGTAGGTAAATGAAGACAGACCTTGGAGTTGTGTTGGATCTTAATGTAGCCCCAATACAAGAAAGATATTAATACAATGGAACAAGTTCTGTGGGCTTCTGGAATGGTTGAGTCTGGAGCACTTGCCCTGTTAGGTAAACTTGAGGGATCAGGACTTGCTTGGCCTGGAGAAGAGACAGCTTTGGGGGGACCAAACAGCAGCCCCAAAGCACCTTCAGGGAGCATCAAGGAGACAAAGGCAGATCATTCACAGCAGTGTGTGGTCAGAGGACAAGAGATAATGGGCATAAGCAGGAACAAGACTGACTCAGACAGAATTTAAGGAGATTTTTTTCCCCATGAGGACAGTCAATTAGCGGAAAAAAACCAACTGGACAAAGCCCTGCGTAAACTGGTCTGACCTCATAGCTGCCCCTGGTGTGAACAGAATTAGAAAAGTTCTGAGCTCCCTTCCCACCTGCATTATTCTATGGTCCTATGGTTCCAACTTTCTGCTGTTTCCCAGTAAATTTCTGTGAAAGTCACAGGAAGATTTTAAGCCTTATTTGCCAGTGTCTGACTTGTATAGAGAATGATGTCACCTTTAGTGGTTATCCTGGCAGTTCAGATAGTAGAAAACTATACATCTTACCATGTTTCTTTTTCACTGGAGAGAATCAGCAGTTTTAGAGCACAGTTCCTCTCACTTTTTCAGGTGGCTACATTAGGATAAGTTGAATTGCACAAAGGAATTGCACCTCAACAGCTTTACAGAAACTTGGGAGAGCCACTTTGGATACGTATGTTTACATATGAACATTATGTGTCAGCAAGGCCCCTCTGTGGTAAGCATGTTAATATTTCAAAGAAGGATGATAGACATGCAGAGGCCTCAAAGATAAATACATTTCTGTTCATATGGTATTTTCCCAACCAGAAAATCTGATGAACAATTTTCAGTAGTATTTGTAATCAATATTAAACTTGGCTACCCTCTTCACCCAAAAAGTACTAAAAAGCAGATATTCTGAAATGTTAATCATCTGAAGTTAAGCATACCATATTAGCAGCAGTTTATACTGGGTGTGAATGGCATGGAGTTAACGTTTTTCACTGCACATCTTATGGGACTGTGTTTTGGATTAATGACTAAAACAGTGTTGATAACATGTAAGTGTTTTGACTGTTGCTGAGCAGAGCTTTCACATCGTCAAGATTTTCTTTTACCTCCCCAGCAAGTGAGTAGGCTGGAGGTGTGCAAGAAGATGGGAGGGGACACAGACAGGACAGCTAAGTCCAACTGATGAAAGGGATATTCCATACCATATTACATTGTGCTCAATAATAAAAGCTTGGGGGAAGGAAGGAGGAAAGGAAGGCGATGTTTGGAGTTACGGTGTCTGTCTTCCCAAGTAACCATTACACATGATGAAGTCCTGCTTTCCTGGAAATGGCTGAACATCTGACTGCCAATGGGAATTAGTGAATAAATTTGTTCTTCTTACATGTGCAGCTTTTCTTCACTTATTAAAATGTCAATATCTCAGCCCACAAGTTTTCATCTTTTGCTCTTCCGTTGCCTCCTCATCCCACAGCAGGGCAGTGAGTGAGTGGCTGTGTGGTGCTTAGCTGCTGGCCTGGATCAACCCACCAGACACTTAAAATTAACAATGAAGAACATCTGTATTGCATTTCTGACATGAAAACAAATGGGAAAAGTATCACCCAAAACTTTGTGGTAGGCTAAAATATGGGAGTGTTTGTGAAGCACTAATGTTTTACAGAAGAGAACAGAATAGAACAGGATATCCCAAGTTGGAAGAGACCCAAAGGGATCATTAAGTCCAACTCCTGGCTCCACACAGGACTACCTAAAAATTCACTATATGTCTAAGAGTGTTGTCCAAATACTTCTTGAACTCCAGCAGGCTTGGTGCCATGACCCCTTCCCTGGGGAGCGTGTTCCAGTGCTTGACTACCCTCTCAGTGAAGAACCTTTTCCTAATATCCAACCTAAACCTCCCCTGATGCAGCTTTATGCCTTTCCCTCAGGTCCTATCACTGTCACCGGAGAGAACAGGTCAGTGCCTCCCCCTCTGCTCCACCTCATTACCAGTTTATACAATAGAATACCCTTTCGTTATATCTAGTATGAACCTCCTGTGGTGCAGCTTTGTGCCGTTTCCATGCGTCCTGTCATCAATTACCAGGAAGAAGAGACTGGCACCTCCCTATTCGCTTCCTTTCCTCAGAAAGTTGTAGAGAGCAATGAGGTCACATCTTAGCCTTCTCTTCTCCAGACTAGATGAGCCAAGTGTCCTCAGCCTCTCCTCATAGGACATGTCTTTCAGTCCTCTTACCAGCTTTGTTGCCCTCTTCTGGATGCTCTCAAAGATCTTAACATCCTTTTTATATTGTAGAGACCAGAACTGCATGCAATATTCCAGGTGAGGCTTCACTAATGCTAGATACGGAGGAAGAATCACCTCTTTTGACTGACTGGCTATGCTGAGTTTAATGCATCCCAAAATGCGGTTTGCCCTCTTGGCTGCCAGGGCACACTAATGGATCATGTTGAGCCCACTGTAGACCAGCACCCCCAGATCCCTTTCTGCTGAGGCTCTCTCCAGCTATTCATCTCCCAGTCTGTACCTGTGTCTGGCATTACTCCACCCCAGGTGCAGAACCTGGCATTTGCCTGGCATTTTCCTTTGTTGAACTTCATGCCATTGATGATCACCCAATGATTCAGTCTATCTAGGCTGCAAGGCTTCTCATCCCTCCAGAGAGCCAACAGCACGGAGGTGCTGTTTAGTATCATCAGCAAAATTTCTGAGGATGAATTCCACTCTTGCATCCAGATCATTGATAAAAACGTTGAACAGAACCAGCCCTAGAATTGAGCCCTTGGGAACACTGCTAGTGACAGGCTGATAGCCAGATGTATCCCCATTCACTATGACACTTTGAGCTCTGCTGGTCAGCCAGTTCATCACCCAGCACAGCATGAACCTGTTTATCTCACAGTTGGATGATTTGTCCAGAAGGACAGTGTGAGGTACAGTATCAGAGGCCCTGCTAAAATTCAGAAAGATTACATCCACTGTCTTCCCTTCATCCACCAAGCGGGGGACCTTATCATAGAAGGAGATCAAATTACTAAGTCGTAAGTCAGGACTTGCCCTTGTCCATGGCAAATGGTAGGGCTGTGTTTCCACTCCTGGGGCCATCGATTCCAGGAGTGCTGGACTATCTCTGCCAGGGGCACACGGAGCCTCTGGGCCAGTCACAAGGGGGTGCTTTTGCCACTCCTTCCCAGTTAGGCTCACTTCAGCCTCCAGTACATTTAGCTGTTGGGATCCACCTGTCACTCCGGAAATACAAATGACTTCTGCCCCTTTATAGTTTGATGGCATCAGGGTACACTGTGCACCGGTGTCTGCTAGAGCCTTATAGTCCTGCGGGTCTGATGTGCCAGGCCATTGAATCCACACAGTCCAATAAACCCAGTTGTCCCTTTCCTCCATTCGGCTTGAGGCCGGGTCCCTCTAGTCCTGGTCATAGTATTCGTCACTCACTTCTTGTAAATGCAAATCAGAAGTCCCTTCATTAGGATCAGAAGTAAGATCAGCCCTTCTACTCTGTCTGGAGAACTGCCCACTGGAAACTGGAGCAGCAATTTTCCTGGTAGAATCCCCTTTTTGCCTCTGTTTTTCCTTGCAACTCACATACCCATGCCTCTGTGGTCGAGGTAGATTTTCCATCCCACTTCCTCATGTCCTCCCTGTGGTCATGCAGGTAAAACCACAGGGTGGCACATGCTGTGTACCCACTATATCCTCTCTTGAGCAGAGGAATGATTACACCTAATAGCTGAGATACTGGTCTGTATGGGGTTGAGGGAAAGACATATTCTCTTCAAGCTGCTGAACTAGTTTCTCCACAGCTGATATAAAGGCCTGTAGAGAGACCCGTAAGAGAGATTTTCCTCATATTGCCTCAGCTGGCCAGCCAATGCATCCACCATTGGTGCCTCTGTGTCTGTCCGGTTCATTATCACCAGTGTGCTAGCATACAATGGCACACTCTTTACAAACTTCCGCCACACGGACAGCATGCACTGGATTTCATCCAGGTCTTAGGATACCTGTTCATTGTCTAGGTCACTATAAATCACCTCCAGCACAGCTAATTTCTTCACTTACAGGATACCTCTTTCCATGGTGGCCCACTTGCCTAGGTGATATATAACAGCTTCCTTTAAAAGATACCTTTCCTTGATGCCTGACAGGAGTCATCTTCAGAGGCTGAGGACTTATGCCCCTTTCCCAGTCGTTCTGTCAATGACGCTTTCCCTAGAGAGGGATCCCAGCTGCTGGGTTTCCTTGCTCTCTAATTCCTGGCTACTGGCCCCATTAACCCAGCATTGGAGCAGCCAGGTGCCAGTGTGCTCACCCAGGTGACTCCTGAAATCTTTTCATATATCTTAAAGCTTACTCAGGTATAGGGATCGTGTGGTTTCTGACTCATTTACAATTTCTGTCTCTTTCCTCTCCTGTCATTGCAATTGCTTTGCTGCAGAGCAGCCTGCCTCTTCCAATCCTTTCTCCTGTTCCCTCTTAGGAGAAGCTGCTTCTTCCCTTACTAAACAGGCTGACTTCTGCTTCCATAAAACAACTTTGACAGCAATTAAATAAACATTGCAACAAGCAACTATTAAATGAATATAATAATTATAACAAGGTAAAACAAATTTGTTTTTGACTCTGGCCAGATCTATTGTTATCTGAACCCTTCAAGCCCCACGTTATGTGCCAAAAAGGACTGTTGAGGTTTAACCTGGCAGGCAGCTAAGGACCACACAGCCATTTGCTTACTCCCCCCTCAAAGGGAAGCAGAAGAGAATCAAAAAAATCAAAAGCACAAGAACTCATCAGTTGAGATAAGGACAATTTAATAAGAAATTAAAACAAAAACAAACAAAACAAAACAAAACAAAAACAAAGCAAGCAATAATAAAAAAATTGATACACAACACGATTGCTCACCACCAGCCGACTGATGCCAAGGCAGGCCCTGAGCAATGGCAGCCTGCCCTCCCCTGGCCAACTCCCCCCAGTTTTGCAGTTCAGCATGCATGTATCCAAAGCTACCATTGGTAATCATGTTGTCAAATAAGTCTTCTCAGTTTGTGAGCAGTAAATCTAGGAAAGTGCAGTTCCTAGTCAGAATATCCAGCATCTGTAGCAGGTAGCTGTCCTCAACTCATTCCAGGAACCTGATGGACAATTTGTGCTCCACTCTGTTGTTTTCCCAACAAATTTCCAAGTAATTGAAGTCACCCGATACTGTTCTGTGGGCCTGAGACTTCCCTGAGCAGCCAGAGTAAGGTTTTGTTGGCCTCATCATCCTGACTGGGAGGTTGGTAACAGATAGCTAGCATAAAATCCCCCTTGGTGAAGATCCCTCTAATCTTGCTCCAAATACATTTCCAATCATTAAAATGTACTTTTACATCACAACCATCACAATCTTCACTTACGTCAAAAAAAAAAAAAAAAAATCCCCACACCAAAATTAACATAACGTCATCACAACACCGACAAAGTAGACAATTTACACACACTACACCCCTCGTCCCTTCACCACATTACTACAATACATATTCTTCAAAATTATTACATCATAAATTCTTCGCAACTATTACATTCTTAGACACTGTCCAGTCCACGTTTTGCCTGTTACTTCTCCCAGTTATCACTTTTATCTCAAATTCCATGAGCCCCACGTTGGGCGCCAGAAAGAACTGTGCTGGTTTTACACTACTAGGCCGCAGAACTCCACCACAACTGCTCTCTCACTTTTTGTGATCTCCATAGCTCACCTCCATATACTCAAATTTCTCTTTTACATAAAGTGCAATTCTACCTCCTCTTCTTCCCTTCCCATCCTTCCAAAAGAGTTTGTACCCATCTATTGTGGTCTTCCAGTCATGTGTGTTTTCCCACCAAGTTTCTGTGATTCCTATGACAACATGGTATATATTGTTCTGTTTCTTTTTTTTTGTTTTTCCTCGTTAAAAAAGACATTGCCAAAATATAGGTCCCTGTCTTACCAAGAGTAATGACTGGAAGATGCAGAATTTTTATTTTTAGCATGGAAAAATAATTCTACAGTGTATTATTTTGCTTGATAGATAGGATACAAATTTAAAATGTAAGTCATAAAACTAAAGAGCTTTTTTATTATTATTATTGTTATTATTATTTTTGCTAGATATATTTAGCCTTCTAAAACATTTATCTGTTCTCAATTGGCAAGGTTTCTTGATAAAATAATGCAAAACCATTTTCATTTCCTACCACTTATTTCCAGGACTTTAGATGACAATAAATCATAAACATCTCTTCTTTAAGTATTATATTTTTGCCCTTGTTTTAAGACTGGACTAAAAGTATTGCTTGAAAAGACATTATTTATCTCTGAATGGTATCCTATAAGTGCTCAGCTTTTACTACTAGATTAATCTTAAAGAGATGTAAGTATCTAAAAGTTTAACTATGTCTAAATTAATCTACACAATATATAAATCAACTGAAACAGGAATAGCAATTTTTGAAGGAGGAAAAGGGAAAAACATGGTAAAAGCCAGAAAGAAGAAAATAGAATCCTTCCACCAAGAAGGTTCAAAAGCTCAGTTACAGATTTGGGCAGAACTGTTCCAAAAACATTGAGGCAAATACACTGAGTAACATAATCAGACCACATAAGATAATGTTCTTCAAGATTTAGAAATCATTGTTCTACTCTTCAGTGTTGTGTCTAAATAGTAGTCATTTACTTTGTGTTTTGGTTTAACCCTGGCAGGCATCTAAGCATCACACAACTGCTTGCTCACCCCCTCTCCCCCCGCAGCAGGATGGGGAAGAGGATCAGAAGCATAAAAGTGAGAAAAATCATTGGTTAAGATAAAGATATTTTAATAGGTAAAACAAAAGCTGCACAAGCAAAGCTAAGCAAAATAAGGAATTTATTCATTGGCAGACAGATGTTTAGCCACTTCCAGGACAGCAGGGCTTCATCACGCTAACAGTTTCTTGGGAAGACAAATGCCATCAGTCTGAACATCCCCGCTTCCTCCTTCTTTACCCCAGCTTTTATTGCTGAGCATGATGCCACATGGTATGGGATATCCCTTTGGCCAGTTTGGGTCAGCTGCCCTGGCTGTGTCCCCTCCCAGCTTCTTGTGCACCCCCAGCCTCCTCACTGGCAGGGAGTGTGAGGAGAAAAGTCTTTTACTCAGTTTAAGCACTACTCAGCAACAACTAAAACATCTCTGTGTTATTAACAGTATTTACATGATTAATCCAATTCATACCAGCAGCATACCAGCTGCTAAGATGAAAATTAACCCTACCTTAGCCAAAGTCAGCACTTTTAGAATATCTCGTCATTTCATCGAAGTGGTTTAAATTATATAAAGATGAAGAGACATAATCTATTATACTAGATAAAATAATAATAATAATAAACACAAATAACCAATCTGTATATCCCAGACATCTTGTTTACTAGTATAAGTTTTTGCAGAAAATTCTATCAGATCTCTTAATAATGTTCACTGAGTAGATTGTAAGAATTATCTTAGAAATAGAGTGTAATTCCTAAAGATTGATAAGGATTTTCATTTTGGAACTGACACCAAACAGTATTAGAATGCCAAATTGAAAGTTTGTTGTTGTTTTTTTTTTATTACATACGCTGCAAGATATATGAAAGAGAGAGAGCTGCATTAATGTTTCACCAACAGAAAAGCTCTTTGAGTAATCATATTTTTCTTCCATATAGCCCAGACTGTAGACCAAAAAGCAGATTGAAAAAAAGTGTTATCTACAGCCACAGATGGTTGCACAGGAAGCAAACAAAATAAAGTCACTGTACCTTGTCACTGTAATAGTGAGAAAAAAAAAAAAAAAAAAAGCAAACAGGAACCAAATAAAGACTCTTGCCCTGAAAAACACCAGCAGGCCTGAGAACATCAAGCAGGGTAAGCAAGGGTCTAGCACATGCAGCACAGAGCAACTGAGGAAATTAAAAAGCAGAAAAGAAATGACTAGATTTCCAGTTTGTTTCTGTGACCCTAGTACTCTATGCAGGAGATAAGCAGATATGCACTTGAGTTTAAATAGTCTGCCTAAATTTCTATAAAGAAATGCAAGAGGAGACAAGAAAGGAAAAAGTACAGGAGGTGGGGAAAAAATGGTCATAGCTTAGGTAAGGCTATGATCCCCTGGAGACATATTTTGCAAACCTTATTCACATGAAACTGTTACACTGGCTAAAGTTGGCAGAATCTGACCGGAAAATCTGACAAGATGCTGCTGCTGCATCCAGTCACAGCAATTTATAGGTGCAGTTGGATGCTGAGGTGGTTTCATCGTTTAAATCCACCGGCAAAGTTCATGTAAAATAAATGTGTTATTAAGGATTTTTTGATCATTTTGACTACCTCCATGCTCCACTTTAAGGAGATCATACACCATGATAACACCATTCCCTACATTAATGCTTGCTGGGGTAATCTGGAAAAAAAAAAAAAAAACAACTAGGAAACTAGGAAGACACTACAGATACTTCAAGTGCAGTACTGATGAGTGCAATCAGATCAATGATAATTCTAAAATAACCAAACTTCTACATTCTTTTTTCTTTTTTTTTTAAAGTGTTTTTAAGAAAAGATGAAAATTGTCTGAATAATTAAGAATTAATGAAGACCAGGTCAATACAGCTATTGATAAAAGCTGATAAGAAAACATTTAGAAAATTTAAAATATATAAGTCAGTAGGTCAGGATGATAAGAAAACCATTGTGTTAAGGGACTTAACTAATGAACTTGCTGAACCATTTGCCATTTGCAATTATGTTGCAGGCTTTATGGAGCTACAGGAAAATACCAAAGGATTTTGGTAAAAAAGAGCAATAGCAGTGAAATCTCTAAGTAGACTTCAGCTGAGTATCCTAGAGGAAACAGAGGTTTCTCTGCATGTACAATTTAAATCTCAATTAGAGAGAAACAGACATTTAGAATCAAAAGCAAAGCATGCTGAAGTTAATGAGATGGTGAAAACAGCTTGTTTTTTTGTTTCAGCAAGCTTGATATCAAGCCCACCTTATAAAAATAATGCTATATTTTCAAAAAAAGTTTGCCATGACCATAGTGGTTCTTTATCAGTTGTTTTCTGACTCTCAGAACAAAAAGGAAGAAAGTACAGAAATCCAGAATCTCCTTAGTTATCCTCTGACAGATTCTGAACAAACACAGATAAAAACCCCAGTCATATATTTACTAAGATTAAGTTAAACTCTCAGTCAGAGGTAAGAACAGAATGAGCATTTTAAAACTCATCCATAATGAAGATCAATAGGTGCTGGAGTTACCTTTTTTTTTTTTTTCTATATTAAACTACTTTTAGAAGTCTATGGATGGTCTTCTTCTGAGGAAATTTAACTGACATGACTTCAAAATACTTGGATTTCTATAGGCCTAAGGTTCATTAGGACTTCCAAGATTTATATCAGTCATTCAAAAAAAGCAAAGGTAGCAACAGGTAGGACAAATATGAATGAATGAGGCAAGTGTTTATCAGCTGGCTCAAGAGATGCACAAAATTCCTCATGCTGATACTGAGGTGGTTCTAACTCATACATCAGCATTCCTGAATGGATTCTTTCTCTGTCTCTGACAGCAGGGGCTTTTATACCAGGGTTCATTTTAATCCTCCAAGAAGAGGATGCTTTTTTTTTTTTTTTTTTTAATAAACAGAAAGCACTAGAATAAAATTCTATATAGGTCTGGGAATGTCTTCATCATATGGTGCTACTAGGATGGTGGGTGGAGAAGAGACATTTTAGATAGAAGAGACAAAACTTGCAGAGGTAAAAACATGTAAAATGACATACAGAATAACAAGTAGGGGGGGTGAAGGAAGGGTAGACAACCAACAGAAGTGTAGAACTGGAAGACAGTTATTTAACAGGAAAATTTAAGATGTCAAAATTATAGTTTGGGAATGATATCATCAAACACATATCTAAGAGCAGGAAAAGAAATACAAAAACAGAAACTTCTGAAAAAGGAGGGAATCTGTCAAACTCAAGAAAATATGTTACTTCTTATAAAACATTATTTCAGTTAAGGAAAAATGCAGGTGATTTTTTTTCCCCTCCAAATTTCTTGAGGAATTCTTGCATAATTTTTTAATAAGTCCCTTTCAAAAGGAACATTTGAGGATTTTTTTGTGTGTTTTTTTTTTTGTTGTTGTTTTTGGGTTTGGGGGTTTTTTTTTTTTTTTTTTTCTGTTATCATTACAGGAAAACAGAGAATTCCACTTCTTTATTTTCAGAAATGTTAGTCCATATCCTCACGTAGTATTACTACCCCCTTCAGAATAGAACATAAATTTATCTCAGTCCCTCAAATGTCAAGCTCATTTCACCCTCTGGACCAATCAGTAGACAAACCAATCAAAAACTGTGCTCCAGTTCATGGAAAACAAAGAGGTGATTAGTGACAGACAACATGGCTTCGCTAAGGACAAATCATGCCTGACAAGTCTGGTGACCTTCTACAACAGGGTTCCAGTGCTGACAGATAAAGGAAGACATCTACCTGGACTTGTGCAAAGCATTTGACACTGTCACGCATGACATCCTTGTCTCTCAATTAGAGAGAGATGGATCTAACAGATGGACCACTCAGTGGGTAAGGAACTGGCTGGATAGTTGCACTCAAAGAGTTGTGCTCAACAGCTTGATATTCAGGTGGACACCAGTGACAACTGGCATTCCTCAGGGGTTGGTATGGGGACTGGCTTTTTAACATCTCAGTTGGTGACATGGACTGTGGGATTGAGTGCACCCTCAGCAAGTTTGTGGATGATACCAAGCTGCGTGGTGTGATCAACATGCTGGAGGGAAGGGATGCCATCCAGAGGGACCTTGACGGGCTTGAGAAATGAGCCGATGCAAACCTCATAAAGTTCAACAAGGCCAAGTGCAAAGACCTGCACCTGGGCTGGGGCAATCCCAAGCACGAATACAGGCTGGGCAGAGAATGGATTGAGAGCAGCCCTGGGGAGAAGGACTTGGGGGCGCTTGTTGACAAGAAACTCAACATGAGCTGGCAATGTGTGCTTGCAGCCAAGAAAGCCAACTGTATCCTGGGCTGCATTAAAAGAAGTGTGGCCAGCACATTGAGGAAGGTGATTCTCATCNGTGAGGCAATGGAACAGGTAGCCCAGAGAAGTTGTGGATGCCCCATCCCTGGAGGTGTTCAAGGCCAGATTGGATGGGGCCCTGAGCAACCTGATCTAGTGGGTGGCATCCCTGCCCATGGCTGGAGGGGGGGTGGGGGTGGGGGTGGAAGTATATGGTCTTTAAAGATCCCTTCCAACCCAAACCATTCTATTATTCTATGATCTGAAAATGGGATAATGTTTTCTCACTCAAACTGTTATTTTCTTTTTTTTTTCTCTTAATCCTCAGTTTTTTGGGAGGAAAGGGATTTTGTCTTACCATTACAGGTATGTGAACTAACGAGTTCTGGCTTTTCTACCAATTGTTTACAATAGGAAAAATATTTTCCTTTGGATAGAAAAAATGCTTTCTTTCACCCAGATGTCTTCAACCATCTTAAAAAAAAAAAAATCAGGATGAAAACTACGAAACTTTTGTTAGGAAAATCAAAATGAAACACTACCTTTAAATCATTTTTACTAGAGCAATTAAGTAAATCATGCAGCAATGTTTTCTATGGCTATTTTAAATGAAACATAAGTAAATCTATTCAGAAGTCTGGATATATAATTTTTTTAATCGTTACTCAGTTTTGTTGTTCAGTTGAATGTTTGTAAGTCTGTGGAGCCTGACAGGATTCACCCCGGAGTATTGATGAAGCTAGCGGATGTTATAGTTGGACTCCTCTCAATTATTTACCAAAGGTTCTAGGAATCTGGGGAGGGCCCTGCTAGCCAGTGTTATACCCATCTACAAAAAGAGCACGAGAGAAGAACCAGGAAACTACAGACCTGTTAGTCTAACCTCAGTCCCTGGAAAAGTTATGGAGAAGATTATCCTGGGTGCTATCAAAAAGCACTTAAAGGACAAAGCTGTTATCAGGCATAGTCAACATGGGTTCATCGAGGGAAAGTCCTGACTTAGTAATTTGATCTCCTTCTATGATAAGGTCCCCCGCTTGGTGGATGAAGGAAAGACAGTGGATGTAATCTTTCTGGATTTTAGCAGGGCCTCTGATACTGTACCTCACACTGTCCTACCTCACAGTGTCCTTCTGGACAAATCATCCAACTGTGAGATAAACAGGTTCATGCTGTGCTGGGTGATGAACTGGCTGACCAGCAGAGCTCAAAGTGTCATAGTGAATGGGGATACATCTGGCTATCAGCCTGTCACTAGCAGTGTTCCCAAGGGCTCAATTCTAGGGCTGGTTCTGTTCAACGTTTTTTATCAATGATCTGGATGCAGCGGTGGAGTGCATCCTTAGCAAGTTCACATATGATAGTAAACTGGGAGGTTTCTGTTGACGTCCTGGAGGGTTGACGGGCCTTGCAGAAGGATGTAGATTGGAGCATTGGGCATTATCAATGGCATGAAATTTAACAGAGGTAAATTCAAGATTCTGCACCTGGGGTGGAGTAATGGCAGACTCAGGTACAGACTGGGAGGTGAGTAAGTGGAGAGCACCTCAGCAGAAAGGGATCTGGGGGTGCCGGTTGACTGCAGGCTCAACATGATCCATTAGTGTGTCCTGGCAGCCAAGAGGGCAAACCACATTTTGGGATGCATTAAACACAGCATAGCCAGCCAGTCAAGAAAGGTGATTCTCTCACCATATTTAATGTTGGTGCAACCTCATCATGAATATTTTGTGCAGTTCGAGTATCTACAATATGAAAAGGATGTTAAGATCCTTGGAAGTGTCCAGAGGAGGGCAACAAAGCTGGTAAAAGAGCAGAAAGGCATGTCTTATTAGGAGAGGCTGAGAATACCTGGGTTGCCTACTCTGGACAAGAAAAGGCTAAGAGGCAACCTTATTACTCTCTACAACTTCCTGAGGAAAGGAAGTGAAGAGGGAGGTGCCAGTCTTTTCTCCCTGGTAACTGATGACAGGACACACGGGAATGGCACAAAGCTGTACCAGAGGAAGTTCAGAATAGATATTAGGAAAAAATTCTTTACTGTGAGCATGGTCAGCACTGGAACAAGCTTCCTAGCAAGGTATTTGATGCCTAATGCCTGTCACTGTTCAAGAGGCATTTGGACAATAGCTTCATTAATACGCTTTAACTTTTGGTTAGCCCTAAACTGGTCAGGCAGTTGGACTTGACCTTTGTAGGTCCCTTCCAACTGAGCTCTTCTCTAATTGTATTGCTTATATATCAGCGATGAAAGTTATCTAGAAAACAGAAGTCCCTGTTGCTTGAACATACAGCAGCATACTTTTAAAGAAAACAGAACATCTACAATAATCTACATTTTTGAAAACTTATAAATGCACTCACATCTTCATATACAGGAATATAAACAGTCTTAATCCTCAATGAGGTTTCCAAATACAGCTTAAAATAATCAGACAATACAGCAGAGGGTGGCTGTAGCTAGTGAAAGGATCGTTTTCCCACACTGAGAAAAATATCAGAGGTTGGATTTTAACTACAATATGCACTCATTGAGTGCTCAGGCTCACAATGCAGAGGGTATCCACAGAGCAGAAAAAAACATCCCCAAAGCCCAAGAAGTACTAGAAAAAAAAAAAAAAAAAAGGTTATAAATCAATGCCATTGCACTTAAAATGCTTTAGAAGCTATGATTTTTGATTTTGGAAAATAATTCCTAAAAAAGGCTTTCATTGCCTTTCTCTGGAATAATAAACTGGGACAGAAATAGAAGAAATTGAATTTTTTGCTGCCTGCTCAGATACCGCTTCCTCATCTTGTAGTCAAAAGCTACCAGACAAATCAAAGGGTAGCAGTGAGACACAAAGACGACTGTAAGTGGGCTTTCTGACATCAGAAGTAATAACAATGTTGAGAGTTAAAAGGTTCAGCCATGGCAACGTGTTCCTTTGACTTTAAACAAGTACATGCAAGAGGTCTAGTTTTGAGTCTGACCCAGAAATAACAGTATGCTACTTTCTTGTGTGCTATATAGGTTTAAAAAGATAAGAGTATATATAGTAGAACATATCTGTGTCAATAGATACTAAATGTAAATCCATGGGGAGTTTTGTTGTTGTTGCTGTTTTCCTAAAAAAGAAAATGCTATAGTAGAGTTTCTTTAAAAGAACAAGAGTACTAGAAAACAGTATTAGGGTGTGTTCAGAAGCCTCTAGAAAATCTATAAAATATACACTAATTTTCAAATGTTTTCAGTTCAAAATCATAGAATAAATCCATTTAGCATAATTTCTCCTTATTCAATGTATATCTACAAATCAATTACCTTGAAATTAATATGCATATGTTTTGTAGCCCATGTTCACAAACACATATAAGCAAAAAAACAACAATACAGTTACTTTATGTGATAGTAAACCATAATCTATGATTGTTTCTTATAAAGAGGGAGATGTTGGTTTGGGAGTTGGAACCATGTCTAGCATAGCTTTCACTGCCTATTCAGAGTTTTTGTAGTGGTTAATTACTACTAAAAAAATCCATCTGAAATCAAATCACCTTAATTGGCCTATTGCTATAATTCTAGAAAATATATTAAATATTACAAAGATGATATGCCTTGAGAACTGCCAAGAAGCTGTAACTCTTACAGAAGCTGTTGTGTTTGCCATGCTTGGCTGGTTTCAAGATTATAGCTTGATAAAAAAAAAAGGACATATAAAAAAAATAAAAATGTAAAATGCAGCTCTAGAAGAACCCACACAATAAGACTCCCTGCAGCTTGTCAGCTTTTAATGTAAAAGAGTGATAAAATTTCATTCCCATACAAGCTATGAAAATAAAGAAAAACAGGATAAACAGTATTATTTGCAAGCATATTGTAATTTAAGAACTAATTTCTCAGTTAATCCAAAATATTTGTTCTTATGAAAATGTAAGTTCAATGTGTTAAAAACAATATATTTTCACTGGTAAATTTTAGAAGGAAAATAACTGTGTGAAATATTAATTACAATGCTAAATTTATCTCTATTCTGATGATCACCTTTGAGTTAAATAATTGCAGATTTTAAAGGTTAAGTAGGTAAAGACTGATTCTGGATTATGTACAAATTGATTTTAAAGGACTGCTTATGAGAACTCCAGCAGATGACTAATGTCAGGCAATAATTTTGTCCTTGAAAGAAAATTACATGCAGGCACCTCACCCTAAGATTTCAGAAAAATGACATATTAGTATTTTCAGAATGCCCATAATAACTAAACAGTTTTAAAAGCTTGATTATTTAATGAAAAATGTAAATACTTTGTTAATGAATTAAATTAAAATGTATTTAGAATATAAAAAAGCTGCTGTTGTTTTCATTTATTTTATCAGATAAAATCCAATGATTTGTGCTCCCTCTACTGGTTTTAAAACAACAATTCTGTATAGCAAGAACTGGCTGCTGAAGATAATTTGGGCACACAAAATAATTAAATACAGAAAAATTTGTAGTACGTTTACTTTTGGACAAAGGTCAGATACAACAAAGTGCACTAACAAAAGTTTTCTCTAGTTAGAGAAGCAAAACATTAGCCTGCGGGAGATACATGGTCTATTTCCAATTATTCTAAATTGAGAATTAAAATGTCTTTTCTTCAAATCAGGGAATTCCAAACACCTTTCTGTTCATGTGCTTTTCTTCTTCTTCCTCCACTGCCACCCCCATCCCCCACCCTTTTTTTCCCCATTTTGTTGTGGTTTAGTCCCAGCAGGCAGCTAAGTGCCACACAGCCGCTTGCTCACTCTCCCCAGGTGGGATGGGGAGAATCAGACAGGTGCAAGAACTCACAGGTTGAGATAAGGACAGTTTACTAGGTAAAGCAAAAGCTGCACATGCAAGCAAAGCAAAACAAGGAATTCATTCACTACTTCCCATGGGCAGGCAGGTGTCCAATCACTTCCAGGAAAGCAGGGTTCATCACGAGTTTCTTGGGAAGACAAATGCCATCACTCTGAACATCCTCCCCTTCCTCCTTCTTTACCCTAGTATTTATTGCTGAGCATGATGCCTTATGGTACGGAATCTCTNTTGCTGAGCATGATGCCATATGGTACAGAATCTCTCTTTGGTCAGTCTGGGTTGGCTGTCCTGGCTGTGTCCAAGAAGCCCCTCCCAGCTTCTTGTGCACCCTCAGACTCCTCACTGACAGGGCAGCACAAGATGCAGAAAAGTCCTTAGCTCTCTGTAAGCACTGCTCTGCAACAACTAAAACATAGGTGTGTTATCATAGAATTATTTAGGTTAGAAAAGACCTCTAAGATCACCTAGTCCAACCATTAACTTAGCACTGCCAAGTCTACCACTAAACCAGGTCTCTAAGCACCACATCTACATGTCTTTTGAATACCTCCAGGGATGATGACTCAACCACTTCTCCAGGCAGGCTGTTCCAATGCTGCACAACACTTTCAGTAAAGAAATTTTTTCTTAATATCCAACCGAAACCTCCTCTGGCATAACTTGAAACCATTTCCTCTTGTCTTCTCGGTGCCTGGGAGAAGAGACCAATCCCCATTTCACTATAGCCTCCCTTAAGGTGCATAAAGTGATAAGGTCTCCCCTGAGCCTTCTTTTCTCCAGGCTAAACAACATCAGCTCCCTCGGCCGCTCCTCATAAGACTTGTTCTCCAGACCCTTCACCAACTTTGTTGGCCTTCTTTGGACATGCTCCAGCACCTCTATGTCCTTCTTGGAGTGAGGGGCCCAAAACTGAACACAATATTCGAGGTGTGGCCTCACCAGAGCCGAGTACAGGGGGACAATCACTTCCCTAGTCCTGCTGGCCACACTATTTCTGATACAAGCCAGGATGCTGTTGGCCTTCTTGGCCACCTGAGCACACTGCTGCCTCATATTCAGCTAGCTATTGACCAATACCCCCAGGTCCCTTTCCACCAGGCAGCTTTCCAGCCACTCTTCCTCCAGCCTGTAGCGTTGCATGGGGTTGTTGTGCCCCAAGTGCAGGACACGTCACGTAGCCATGTTGAACCTCATACCGTTGGCCTCAGCCCATCGATCCAGCCTATCCAGATCCCTCTGTAGAGCCTTTCTACCCTCAAGGAGATCAACGCTCCCACCCAACTTGGTGTTGTCTGCAAACTATCATCACTGTTTTCCTCAAAAATCCAAAACACAGCATCATACAAGCCTCTATGAAGAAATTAACTCTATCCCAGCCAAAACCATGACACTTTTTTCTTGGAATTCACAAATCCTGTATACAATTTGTGCAATACCATTTTTTTTCCTACCCATTAAAGTTATCCACACAAATACATTTGAGGGACAATTTTAAGCTAAACAGGATATGCAAAAAGGTTTATTCAAGGGTGAAAAATATCTCCAAATACTGCTTTCACTCTACCAACAAGCATAAGTAAATGAGTGATGAATTATCTCATCCTTTCTGGTAAAGACAGAAAAAGGGAAAAGAGGAGCACAATCAGTCAAAATGGTATACGACAGTATAGCTCAGAACGTGATGATTTAAGATCTACATCCCTTACTAAGATTACAATTAATGAAAGCCCTCCCAGAAATCAAACCAAAAATAATCGTGGTAATTGATAGATCATAAAGACAGGAAGAGAGAAAAGGGAGGAAAAAATATGAAGTAATTGCAGAGCATTTTAATTATCCAAGATATTTATTGCACAAATCTAGAAAACAGAAAACTCTGAAAACTAGAAGTAATCCTGAATCTACTACTTGCTGACAAATTGGAATTGATTCCCTTTTTTGAACGCATTTATGAATCTGGAAATATTAGTGTGTTGTGATAATACAAGATAAATAACTTACTCCTAGATATGTTAACTGTAAAGATATTTGGACACCTAGAAGACAGTTATAGGAATTAAACTGTTGGTTCCCATTGGTGCTGAGAAACAATAAGAAAATACAAACATCCCAAAGAGCTGTAGATAGGTGGCTATTCTCGCCCTATGTCCAAGTATAACTGTCAGAAACAAGCTATTTATACACAAGATGCCTTGTTCTGGAACTACATTTACAATTAGATAACAGGTTCCAGAAGTCCTAGGCTTTTGCTCTACAGAAGATCAAATGAGACAGTAACAATGATCTCTCTAGATTTAAAATAAATATGAATCTTTATCTGACTCTTACATGAAAGTGCCATGGACAAGGGACTCATGGTTCTTTCTTCTGTTTTCACTATATCCTCAAGTCTAACACTAATATTTTAGGTCTTGAATTTCAAAAATTCCAGTCAACACAGCACATCTGTTTACATATGCCTTGTTCCAAGACTAGGTCTTGATTTCTTCCTTAATGCTATCATTTCTTATTTTCCTTTCATAAGAGCTTGAATACACTAACTGAAGCCTAATAGGGTCTTACATAATACCATAAAAGGAAAATGTACAGCCCTATTTTGTCTGTGTGTGAGAAGATACCACTTTTGTCTCTGAATTACAGGTATGATACAAAATCTCAGTATGCTGTGAAGAAGCTGTTAATCCAAGTACATTTTAATTTGTTCTATTTTCTTCACAGGAAAAAAAAAAAATTGGAACAACTTTCTGAGATACGAGGCTTGCTAAATAAGCAAGTTATCTATGGCACTAAGAACCTCGTGGATTCTATGCTCTAGATATCAAGATTGCTATGAAGTTGACTTTTTGCAACAGCAAACGTTGAAGCAATATTACAAATTACTGTTACTCTCCCTTTTATTGTGCATTACACCTTAACTCTTTGCTGAGATGCAGTCCTAAAGTTTGCTCAAAATTATTAGTAAATACTGAACAAAGCTATAGGATGGGGAGTGGGAGTTGGTATTTTTATATAAAAGTCATCAAAAGATGGATATTTATTTAGATAAATAGCCATCAAAACATAGTAAATATCCAAGGACATAAATATTCTAATTACTTAGCAAAAAATAGTCAAGGAAAAAAAAAAAGAACATAGCAATATTGAAAAGTTTGTAAACACTCCACATTATATTTTGAACAATATAGGTAACTTTCAGATACCACGTTAGAAAATATCTTAGTCATGGAATCATAGAATCATCTGGGTTTGAAAATACCTTCAAGATTAACCAAGTCCAACCATCAGCCTGACCTAGAGAGTCCCACCACTAAACCACATCCCTTAATGCCACATCCACAAGTCTCTTAAATACCTCCAGGGATGGGGATTCCACCACTTCCCTGGCCAATCCATTCCAATGCTTGGCCACTCTCTCTGTGAAGAAGTTTTTCCTAATATCCAGTCTAAACCTCCCCTGGTGCAACTTCAGAGCATTTCCAATATTTCTGCATCCATGAATCATAGTAAAAAATATATACTTTACTGCGTATCTCCAGACATATTACCTTTGGTACTTTATTTAGAGAGTCTTTTAAACATGACAGAAGTTTAGATCAAACCAAATCAGTCTCTAAGAAGCATCTCAACCCACAACTCAAAAACTGTTTGGCAGCTGAAAATGACATAGGCAGCTGTTCTCTTTATTTCTGTGGTGTTGTCCCTCAATAAGGAGTTCTGTCTTTATGAGTACAGCTGAATTTACGTAAGGATGTAACAAACAAACAAACAAACAAACAAAAAAACACATCAGCTCTGTTTCTTTGAGAGGCTGATTTTCGCCCTTTTTCAAAGAAGCCAGGTAAAAATTCATTAATAACTCTATAGTTGACATAGATGCTAGAAATGGCAATTGCCCTGTAACCAGCCATGTCTCTGGGCAAACACTAATCATTAATCTATACCTTGCAATAACACACAAGCTCTTAAGAGCTTTTACTGGAACAGCACCTACCAGCATCTAAAAACTACAACAGATACTAATGACAGTAATAAGCATTAGCAGAGATGTCTTTGATTCCAGTATTTGCAACTTTTCCCTCCCCTAGTTTTCTGATTAAATCAGTTTTCAGGACTAGTGAGAAAAGGGGTCACACTAATACAAAGCACGCAAGTTATCCACCCAGTTCTTGATTGTGTTTCACAGACCTTTAATGTTCTTGCTAGGGAGAGGTGGGGAGGAAGCTTTCTGCTACAAGTACAGCAATTTGAGGAAGGTTATTTGTTCACTTCTCTTCCTTTAAATTAATATTTAAATTACTTCGCTATTATATTCTCCAGTAAGGCTTTTCAGATGCATTTTGATTCATTTAATTTTGTTCTTCTCTCCTAAATATGAAATCCCATCTCATCTTTTATAATATTTACGGACAGCCCAAGTCATTACAATTCTATGCAGAGATTTCAATTTATTTTGTATGGAGATCAAATACAGACTATAGCTATTAATAAGCAATAATGAAGCTTAACAATTTTGTTATACTTAGTTAAAATTATTTTTATAATCTAATAGCAAGAAAAAGACTTGAGGCAGGAATTAAGCTGATATTCAGCTCAAGCAGATAAACTGATCACCTGCTGGGCTAATTTTTTGCTTAATCATTAATTAACATTAGCCTAATGACTTGTTTTAGTGGCATTTTAATACGCTCTATTGAGTAAAAGAGTGTGATCTGCCACATATTCAGTGCGCCATGACTACTGCTCAATATCTTCAATAGATGCCATACAGTTTTGTGGTTATGCGATTAATCTTCTTCACAACTTATTTGCAAAGCTTTAGCATAAAAAGAGTGGGGGAAACACGGCTACCTTTAGATAATAAGGTTCATTAGCTCATCTCTGATACTGACTTCCATGTGTGTAAAGACTAAAGTAATTCCTCAGTTACCACAGGCATTTGTAACTCCTTCTAACTTCCATCATTATAATTCACATATAACAATTGAATAGTATACCAGCATTTAGCTGGTTTGGAAGATTCTTTGAATAGTAAAATTATTGTGACAAGATCCTGACATTTTTATGCTCAGTAAAGATAATTATTAGAACCATACACTGTTAATATTATTTATGTTTCTGGTGTATAAACAGCAATAAGGAAAAGTTTCTACTTGAGAACTTCCAAGGTTATCGTGACAAATTTAAGAAAACTAACATGCTAAGAGGAGGATTTTACAGCCTTTAATCATGCTGAAAATTAGAGCTGAGAGATACTGAAAGAAGTGAAAAATATTGTAAAAGGTGTAGTTCCCACTTTACAGAAAATCCTCAGTTTTCTCTTAGATGCTAGTGTTACACTGTAGTGCCATGCAAAAGGACAGTGGGGCCATAGCTGAAGGAGGTAAATGCTAATCCAGAAGCAAGATAGCCACATTAACATGTGTCTAAACTTAGGCTCTTCATCTTGCTACTTTGCAGTGAAATAGTAAATAAAAGAAAATGGCTTGAAAGGATTTGTAAGCCTCTACACAGTTTATTATCTGTCCTTGCCTGTTATGGTCCAAGTTACTCTATATTTTGGTATGATATAGGATTCGGCCCTCAAAGTTCAGAATCAGAAAGGGGTATAAAGAGAACATAGCTTTGAAAAGAGCCACTAAAACTTTAAGCTTAAAGCTCACATGTTTAAAATTGGCCTCACATATTTGCATTAGTGCTGTGAGACCAATTACATGCCAGTCAACCTCACCTCAATCCCTGGGAAGGTCACAGAACAACTAATCCCAGAAACCATTTCCAGATTTGAACATGAAGGACAAGAAGGTGATTGTGTAGTCAGCATGACAGATGAGGATCAAGCAGTGGATATTGTGTACCTGGACTTCAGAAAGGCCTTTAACAATGTCTCCCATAAGATCCTCAAAGAAGTTGTTGATGTATGGGCTGGATGGCCAGACAGGGAGGTGAACTGAAAATTGGCTGAACAGCCAGGCCCAGAGGGTGAAGTTCAGTGGTGCAAAGTCTAGATGGAGGCCAGTAACTAGTGGTGTACTCCAAGGGTCAATACTGTGTTCAATGCTGTTCAACATCTTCCTCAGTGGATGATGGGGCTTCAGGGATGATGGTACATCCAGCAGGTGTGCTGATGACAAAAATGGGAAGAGTGGCTGATATCTCAGAGGATTGTGCTGCCATCCAGATGGACCTTGACAGGTTGGAAAAATGGGCTGGCAGGAACCTCGTGAAGTTCAACAAGGAGAATTGCAAGGTCTTGCACCTGGGGAAGAACAACCCCAGGCACCATTACATGCTAGGGGCTGCCCAGCTGTAAAAGAGCCTGGCAGAAAAGGACCTGTAGGATTCCTGTTGGACTCTAGGTTGAACATAAGTCAGCAATGTGCCCTTGGCACGAAGAAGGCTAACAGTACTCTGGGCTGCTTTAGGCAAATTCCTGCCAGCAGGTTGAGGGATATGATCCTTCCCCTCTACTGAGCACTGGAGAGGCCACACCTGGAGTACTGTGTCCAGCTCTGAGCTCCCCAGTA
Source organism: Chauna torquata (assembly GCA_013399475.1). Lineage (NCBI taxonomy): Eukaryota > Metazoa > Chordata > Aves > Anseriformes > Anhimidae > Chauna > Chauna torquata. The sequence goes on along the minus strand of VXAL01005651.1, from coordinate 19,860 downwards.
CAAGAGAGACATGGACATGAGTTAGCAGGGTACCTTGGCAGCAAGGAGAGATAAACATAAGATAAAGTAAAGGAAAGATAAGTAAGCATACTTAACCTGTATCATCAGGAGTACACCTAGTATATCAAGAGAATCAATCTACTGATTGCTTATTCCTCATTATTTATCTCTGATTACTCAACATCCATTTTGGGACTCCCAAGAAACAGAAAGCTGTTGATAGTCTTGAGTGTTCCTCACAGGGTCATCAGCACAGCCAGGGTCTGTAGGATGTCCCACACGAGAAAAGGTTGAGAAAACTGGGCTTCTTCACCGAGAAGAACAGACACCTTCTGGGTGATGTAGTAGAAATCATAGCAGCCTCCAATACTTAAGAGGAAATTATTGAAAATATAGATCCAGGATGTTTAAGGAGGTGCATGAGGAGAAGAAACAATGGTCATAATGTGAAACGAGAGGTTCTGACTTGACAATTAGAAAAATGTATTCACAATGAAAACAGTTCAGCAGTGGAACAGGTTGCCTCGAGGGGTTGTCAGTCTCTGTCCTTGGAGGTTAAGACCCAAAAGCATAAAGCTTTGAGCAACCTGGACTTCATTAATTGTAGATGCTGCTTTGAGCAGAAGGTTGGACTATGGAACTCTTGAGATCCCTTCCAATCTGAAACAGTCTATGTAATCAGTGGTCTTATTAATACGAACAATTTAAAACAAAATAGAATGCATTAGATATGATGAAAGAGACATGAGCTTGTACTGAAAGGAGAGTGAGTTATTTTTAATTCACCACACAGTTAAAGCAAAGTTGGATGAACGGTGCAACATTTTCTCCAGTTAGAATGTAATTTCTAAATCTTTTACTCTTCTAGTAGTTAATTAAGATTTAATATCCACTCTTAGAATAGTTCATCCACTTTCAACTGTTAATTAGAATAACTTCAGAAAAGTTTCAGTACCCCCACCCAGAAACTGCAGACTGCTGATTTTTTTTTTCCTTTTTCTTTACATTATTCTTAAAGTGTCCCTAACCATAGCTGAACATTTAAGATATTTCACAGATAACTTTTTTTTGACTGTCACTGCATAGTATGTAATTTTAGTTTGTTACAACAGCAGTTTCCAGCTTTGGGAAGATAAGACTCTAAATGTACGAATTTTCAAAATGAAAATTGTATAAATATGAACAGTCACCAAGAGTTTGTTTCTGTTCTGAGAGTAAAATAAGACTTCTGTTTATATACCAAAGCAAAGCTTTTTCAAATTGATATTACTACGTCTTTCTGTCTACCACTACTCTATGCTCAAGTAGAATGACTCTGGGTAACCTGTCATCCAGTTTTTGCATGTGTTTCTCTTCGTTTCAGTCTTCTGTAGTGGGCAGCATGACATCTGATGACTCTTGAACAAATACAGACTTTGAATGTGGTAATAATCAGGAATTTGGATTATTCTAGAAAGAAATTACAGTGGAGAAGTTCTCAGAGCCAGTAAAATGTCAACGCATTACTTAAAAACTTCAGAGATCACTCTTTGGGATCTTCTTCTTTGGGAAGAAGTTAAGGACAGTTAAACATCATTTGAGTAAATACTTGCTGGCAAGTAAGTATTTCAGTAGAATTTTTAGAATAATCTAAATCACTTAAAATCATTCTCTAGTTTTTATGTCTTCACCACATGATTTTTTTCCCTCTAAATATATGAAAAATGAATTCCTTGTTACATCAGCTCATCTTGTTTATGTTTACAGCTTACAGATTTTCAGTGCTGGAATTCACCTTTTTATACTTTTGCCTTCTACAGATGGTATAAACTTTTCGTTAAAGGAAATACAATATTTTTCCAAGTAAAATATGTTGGGTGTAACATTCTAGTTTGAGCAAGATTTTCTTGAGAGAGATTTCTTATTTTCAGGATTGAACTTATAGAAGTAAAGTACAAAGATGACAAAGAGAAAAATGAAAACATTCACATTTTGAGATCTCTTTTCTTGCTCCGTTTCTCGTCTAAAATAAAAAAAATATCCTGAAGAAAGTTTATAAGATTTCTTAAATTTCAAAGACTTTCCCATAAACTTTTTACAGAGTAACAAAAGCACTATACTGGTAGAGTGAATGCAAACTTACAGTAATTTATATTCATTATAGAAACAGTAGTAAGAAAAAAGAAATTCAAGAAATTTAATTTTCGCTGTTTTTAAGATAGAGATTGATATAAACTATTATCTGCAGGCAAAACACCACAATCTAGATTTATCAGCTGACTAAAGGATAGATAAGATAAGCAAAAGGATTTCAACTACTGGGTTATGAGAAAGAAAATTAGAAAATCTACCCAAAATTAGGGAAAGAGCAGGGATGTAAGCATATACAAAATGCTTACAGCATACGAAAGGAGGAAAGTATCTGACTGACAAGCTGTCAGGTCAAGTGGGTCAAAATAATAATAAAAAAAAAGAGTAATATAAAATCTGTTTTTATCTACTGCAACTCAGCCTAATTTCTCTAGCTTATGATAACTCTAGATATAATATTGTGGTATAGAGCTATAGAGCATTTAAATTTCAATCACTAACAGTGGTCTTAAAAAAAAAATAATTACTTTTCATTACTGATACTGTCTGTGTGGCAAGATTAATTTCTTAAGTCATGAGCAGCCTAAGAGCTGGTTTATAAGTTAAGAAAACTCTCATTGACAGCCTCAACATTTAAGCTGAGATAGTGAGATGAGGAAAGACTGAAAAAAACCTCTCTTATTAACCATGTTCTCTGGGTTTTCATATTTTTGCACCTGGATCTACACACTTGATGCCCATAGCCATCTTTCAGGAAATCATATGTGGGGGAAAAAACAAAAACAAACAAACAAACAAAAAAAGTTTCTCCCCAAGAGACAGTGGACAGAAGTAGAAGAAAATCGTCATTCTGGTCATTATTTTATCTCTTAGCAAGTAAAGACTCTGTAATAGATATGTAGAGATTTTTGTATTTCCTGAAAAACCTGATAACATGGTTAACCCATGGGAGCTTAATCCTAGTTAAGACAGGTTTATAAATGTTTACAAGTATGTCTGCTTATTTCTTTTTATGCAAACAGAAGCTATAGAAGTATTCTCCATACTGAATCAATTAAAGGGCTGAAGCACTTGCTCTGCAAGGAGAGACTGAAGGATTGAGGTGCATTCAGCGTGGAGAAGAGTTGATTTTGGAGCGAGATGCATTCTGTGTCTCTATTAGTAAATCACACTGGGTCAAGATGCAAGCTTGAACGCAGGCTCACAACTGTCCATATTGTTCAACTATCGGCATGAACCTTGTCATGGTTGCAGCCTGTTCTAGCCAGTGCTCTCCTAAACAACCCTCAAAAACCATTCAGGAACTAGCAAAGGACTGCTCTCATTAGATAGCATGCATTGCCACCGAATTTGAGGGGAGGCGGGAGAGATTTTAGCTATAGAGACATGATCCATAGAACGTCTGCAGCCCTCAAACAAAAATGACCTGCTCCTGTTTAAAGTTTATTTGTATGGAAGTACCTATAGATCTATTTTCCTTCTTCATGAGCTCTTTCTTCTGTTTACTAGTTTACCTTATTAACAAGTCCTAAATAAAGTTGTCATAACAGTCATGTGTCTTTACTGTATTTTTTCACATATACCTTCTTTCTCCTTCTTACAATGTAATGACAACGTAAGAGGTTCAAGAAATCCTGTAGTAGGAAATTATGGAGTAACCTAGCAAAACAGAAGTTTCCTTCTGAAGATCGCTTTTATTCAACTCCTCAGTTTTTGTTCCAGTTAATTTAGCTGTAGAAGTCTTCATTAATTATATAAATTTATTACGCATTTTGAATACTATCAGTCTATGCTTGTCAAGTGAATTCCATGGGCAGACTGTGTTTTGTGTTTTTCTGGAAAACAGGACTGTCTCCCTTGCCAATGTTTCATCCACATTGCTGAAGAGGTTTTTACCTACAGTAGATCTTACTTGAAAGATTTCCACAAAACTTTGAACTCCATCAGATCTCTGTGTATGAACAGACTGTTTCTGGAGCTTTGGCTGCTTTAAGAAACCCTAACATCTACCACAGTAGAGGAGCGGGAATTCTATAACAGCCTAATCTGATAGGTTTTTTTTTTTTTTGCTTTTTTTTTTTTTTAACCTATAAAACAACATATTGCCAGATTTATGAGATCTATGTTCTACCTATACACTGTATTTATTTGACTTTTTTCCATCTTGTCTGCACTGGTGAATTTTTGGGGTAATGTCTGAGCAATATATAACTAGTTTGAAGGATTCTACTTCTAATACAGAGAAAGCTCGTGAAATGAACAGAGATTCAGAATATGAGAATGTCACTGTAGAAAATTAGCCATTTTCAAAATAATAGCAATGGAATCACTCACTACTTAAGAGTTCTACAGATACTTGGTTATTATCATGATTCTTACCATCACAAACTTCAGTATGCTATTGTTGTGCATTGGTCAGCTGCCAGAAACCCACCTAGCTGCTCTCTCACTCCTCTCTTCAACAGGACATGGGGAAAAAAATACAATGAAAAAGTTTGTTGGTCAAGATGAAGACAGGAAGATTACTTACCAGTTTTACAATGGTCAAAACAGACCCAGCTCAACCAAAATTAATTCACTACCCATTGAACTAGATTTAGATGGTAAGAAACAAAAACACAATTAAAACATCACCCCCCTACACTCCCTCCTTCCTAGGCTCAACTTCACTCCTCCATTTCCAACTCCTCTACCTCCTTTCCCTCAAGTTGGGCTGGGGAGATGGTGAATGGGGGCTGCACTGAGTCCATAACAATTCCTCTCTGCTGCTCCTTCCTCCTCACACTTTTTCTCTGTTCCTTTGTGGGTCATTCCCATAGGTAGCAGTCCTTCAGGAAAAATGTGCTCCAGAGGGGGTCCTCCATGGACTGCAGTACCTGTCAGTAAAACCTGCTCTAGCATCAGTACTCTGCAGGCCACAGTTCCTTTGGGAAATATCTACCCACCCTCCATCACAGGGTCTTCCACAGGGTGGAATAGGGATATCTCCTCTGGCATGGTCCTCTTCATTGGTCTGCAGAGAAATCTCTGCTCCAGCACCTGAAGGACCTCCTCCTCATCATCCCCCAAAGGTGGGTTCATTGGAGCCAGCTGGAACTTGCTGTGCCTTGCATGGGCCAGCCCTTGGCCTCTCCTCACAAAAGCCACACCTGCAGCCTCTCTGCCAAAACCTTGTCACCTACACCCAAGACAGCTATATAGAATATTTGATTAAGGTAGACTTATAAGCCATTGAAAAATAATCTTTTGAATATCATAGATAAGTTAGCAGAGATAGAGGTACATTTTATAATGGGCATACAATTATTTTATTTAATACTGCTTCCAGACATAATACATTCTATTTGTATTGCCTTGTACTGCATTCTGTTGACTTACCTGCTAAATTCAGCTCTACCTTTGGGAATCTTAATACTTCATAATCAAAAGTTNATATATATATATTTTTTTTCCCTAAATCTTTCTTGCTTATTTATATATGCTTATATAGTTTGTAACTTTAAAAAATAAGGTATCCCTCTGTTAGGTCACTTTACAGAATTGAGAGTTAACTGTGTTTGGGATGAAGGAACATAAGCTTTTGTATTCTACTTTACATGAATTTATGTGAATAAAAATATACCTAGACATGGTAATTCCTATCATACCTGTCACTGACAAAAGTATTTATAGAGATCACTACCAATGCCTGGGTGGGCAGACTTTAATGCAACAAAAACACTTGTAGAAAGTTGAAGGGGGAAAAAAAAAAGCACAAGCAATTCCTTTAGAAACAGTCCACTTGGTTACATAGTTATGGCATGATGGCTTGTTTCTAAGGAAATGTAAAGACAAGTCTTCACAAAATCTAATGGACAAATTCACCTTTCCTGTGAAACTGCACCTTTTTTATGTGAGAGATAAGCACGGCCGGAAGAGATAAAAGAGGTACTGATTTGCTACCACGCTCCAGCTTACAATCAATGACCTGTCCTACTATACATAAGTAAGTTGGATTTAATCTCTAGAATTTCTGACAAGTGGAAACAAAAATGTTAGGTGAAATGATCTCTGAAAATCATGTATTTTCATTCTCTTTTCCTTGAACTTAAGATCAGCTAGAGCTGTAGAAAATACTAGATAATGAAAAGGTGAATTATGCAGGAAAACTGTGCAGTACTAGCTGAGCAAAACCGTATGAATAGAACAGAAAGAGAATGGATTTCAATTATATGAACGCTAGTATTTTATTCCTCTGGATTATTTGAAATGCAAGTAAGCAAGCAGTTGATAGCTGTTAACAGAAGAAAAAGCTTTCATTTCTTTTTTTTTTTTTAATTATTGTTCCCTACATTTTTTTGCAGAACTTACATATATTTTATGAACATATGTCAAAGGTGGAACAATGAATACAAAATACAGAACATCAGTGCAGTTATTGATATAATATTAATAAATAAAATAAAATTCTTTAGCTCCTGCTTATTTAGGAAAAACAAATATACAAACAAAAAAGCAGCTTTTATAAAGGGGTTGTTCATTGGTACTAGCAGAACTCTGTTAAAGACAACAGTCCTGAAAAGTGTAAGCACTGTTACCCATTTCCAGAAAGCATTCTTACCTTTTCTTAATGCTCTTGTCCATTACCTCATTGAATTAAAGTACTTTTGTGAATAGACTGGTCTAGAGATAGAGTTCACTATGCTGAAAAGGATCTAATTTTATAAATGGAAACAGAAACCTTCTCTAATACTTTTGACAACTTTCTTGGTGAGCAGGAAGATGCGTCACTAAGAACGGATATTTCTTCAGGCATCTTATTTTTGAAAGGAAATGACTGAATGAGACATAATTTGCTTTTCAGTTATTAGACTCTAAGACTAAGAAAGATCTGAGCAAAACTAATTTATGTTTTGAGTTTTGGATAGCTTAAATACTACTGTCACTGACTGGTAATAAAAAGGACACTTGTATCAATGATCCTGTGAAGAAGAGTAACCAATCTATCACTTAATAAAGTTAAACAGAGAAGCCTATGTAGAGATTTTAGGTGAAATAAGGACAAAATGAACTGAATGTTTTGTTTTGCGGGTAGGCTAGAGCTTTGAAAAGCTCTTGTCATCCTGATGATTTAGTAGATGTCCTAGAGGCACTGAACAATATGTGGTACAGCTTGAGGTGGCACTTAGATGTCCTCTTAAACTACAGAGAGCATTTATTAAAATCTTCTTATGCTACACTGAGTAAGATTCTAACCAATGTTCTATACCAACAGTAGGTGGGAGAGAAGTTCACTTAGAAGGTGGGGAATCTCAGGGATTGTTTAGATTTTTCATCCCCGTTTAATAGAGAGTGAATGACGATATAGCAGTATGGGAAAAGGAAGATAGAAAGGGCTAGCAATATAACCACACAGCAAGAATGAAGCTTACTGCTTAGAACTAGAGGAAGAATATGATAATGTTTTTGAATAGAAATGTTGAATTTATTACTACTGAATTTTTCATGTTTATTCCCTTGCACCAATTCCTTCAGCAAAATATTTTGTGCATTAAGGTTAGAATGGAAAGTACTATCAAGAGTGCTTAGAAATGTTTAATTTTCTGTTTTCAAGATGTGTGTGGCAGGTGAGAGGGTTCACCCTGGAGTCATCTGTGTTTTCAGAACAAACTACACTCAATTTTTCTCATTGACAACTCAATTCCATCTTGCTCCTTGCTGCAACAGAGGTGGGACTGCATAAAACAGTGATTCTATCAGCAAGTCATTTCTTCAGTTAAGGCCAAGTCCTGCAATATTTATAAAATATTTTCAAAATAATTATGGATCCTTGCCACTGATTTTATGAGTACAAAATAAAGTCTTAAATTTCAAATTGAACTGAGGTTCAGACGTGGGGCATGAAGAGAAAGTCATGTTAAGTGAACAACTATCTGAAGGGAAGAGAGTAGATGAAAATCCAGTGTTCTTCGTGCATTCTTTGTCTTACAAGGGGTAAGGAACCAATTGAATCTGTAGCCTGGTCACAGAAGGGTACATCTGCAAGGTTAAATTATAAATTCTAAAAACCTTTGCTAATGAGGTATACTACATCATATATTAATGTGATGTATATGTGTACATTGTCATAACATTTTTGAAACTGTAGACCTTTTCAGGATGCTATTAGTGCAATTTAGGAGAATTGACACAATTATTTTGGATTAGGTAATGGAAATTGGCATGATAAATAAAGGCTAGAAGTCTCTTGGGGATATGAAACTGTATTATTAAATTAGAACTTCAGCTAAAATGATAAGGTCTGGTGATTACTGTTTCATTAGTTGTACATTTTGCAGTGTCACATAATAGCTTTGTTGATTGTGCATAATTTACAATGCTTTCAAAATTCAACACAATTACATGTCTCTTTAAAAGAATATTGTACTGGAAAAAATGGATGAGGCTGGCTGAAGCATTTTGAAGCTAGTGGGAAAAACTGCAACTTTTATTTAGAATAAATATATGAGACATATCTCATGTGAAACCTGATATTTTCCCCAATAAAAATAGCTACCCAAAGCAAAAATGCTACAGAAAATGCTGAAGCAGATAGTACTGGTATATCTCTAGAAAAAAAAGTCCTTGTAAATTACTGCCAAGGGATGTAAGACTTTGGGGAAGCAGGGGATTGTAGGAGAGGAACATATAAAAGAACAGAGAATGAGAAAACAACAACAACAAAAATAAAAGCTAAGCATAGCAGCATGATTATGAAGAGAAAAGATGAGAGGATTTTTCATCTAAAAAATAAAACATAAGCTAAAATGCACCTGCAACTGTGAATATCTTATTTTTTGAACCTAGTGTGTTTAGGGGATTACAATTTTATTTTCTTGAAAAGAATCTGCAGTGTTACAACTAAATAATAATTTGGGATAATAAGACAGGGAGGAAGACATAAACTAGAACATAAAGGGACACAGAATTAACAGAAAAATGATAAGGGAGGTAGTGATGGGAACTGAACCTGGTCAGTCACACTCATTGAAGAGGGCAGAGGAGAGTGTGAGAATGTTTATGGTAGCAAAGTTATCTGATTAGATACTTTATCAGTTTGGAAACTAGGGGAAAAAGGGGGAAACCAGAAACAAAGTATACAGAGACACAGACCTGGCACAACAAACATTGAGACAATGACAAGAAACACATCTCCCAGTCACACTAGCTGATGGGCTACCAGCAAAGTGAAGATGCTACTTCCAGGAAGATCAATGTGGACTTGGCAACTGATAAGACTGTGAGCCTGGGGGGCTGCAGACTGGGAGGGGTGCAGGAATCGGTGGAGCTCTGCAAACCCATGAGGGAAGGGGGAGCAAGGAGTAACAAAGAGGGGGGAAGATGAACTACGGGGCCAGTCAGTACACTGATCTGGCTGAGCAGTGTTCCTGATCCCTGCAGACTGTCCTATTTGCTTATATCTTGTTAAATCTGAACCTGCAGACCTCAGGGTCCAGGATGTTGGAGGGGGTGGTGGGACAGCGCAAACTGATGAGGCAACATGCAGGGGAAGGGTGAGCTGGGAGCAACAGAGGGCAGGGGTGAGACAGAAAATGGTATTAAAAGGAACAGTTGCTTGTAAAATAGGGCCTTGTCTGGCTTGAGCCCTGTACCTGGTCACCGCAGTCTGTCTTCTTACATCTTATTAATATTTTCTTAGCTACCTCTCTGTGTATTCTCGCTCTATGCCATGCGTGTGTGTGCTTCAGTGACTCAGTGCAGCTCCTGATGAGGTTTATGTGTGTGTGAGGAAAAATGACCCTCTATGAGCTTCTGCGCGGCTGAGGGCAGCAACTCCTGGAGCCAGGCAGGGGTTGTGGGTGCCTCTGGTCTGTGGTGCCAGCACCTGGAGCCAGTGGGGTCTCACCATCAGCTCCTGGAGCAGGTGGGGGTCTTCAGCCTCCAGCCCCTGTGGTGCGAGTGGTGTGTGTCCCCAAACCAGCTGCTGGGGGACAGGGATGAGTGAGGCGAGTGAAGGATCCATGATGGTGGCTGGAGCACGGCCGCAGGTCACAGCCCGTGTGCCTGGTGCTGGCTGCTGGGGGCAGCGTCTGTGTCTGCCCCAAACCGGGTGTGCGTGGGGTGTGCGTGTGCATTCGCTGGCAAACCCTATGATGCAGCAGCCGGCGGGTAGGGGACGCGTGGGGCGGGTGAGAGGGGCTGGGATGTACACAGCCAGAACCAGGCTGGAGCAGCCAGCGGGTAGGGGACATGTGGGGAGGGCAAGAGGGGCTGGGATGCGGGCAGGGGTGCCGGGTGGGCAGAGGGGCCACCGGTGCTCAGGGCACCTGTGAGTGTGCGTGTGCTGGTGAGCCCAGAGGTGTGTGTGTGTGTGCCTGCACCGGGGAGCTGCTGTCTCTGCCAGCCCAGGAGGAGGAGGGGACTGGGCTGTCTGTGCTGGTGTTGTATGTGAGGCCTGCACGTGGGTGCTGCTGAAGGCAGCGCCTGGTCTGTGTCAGTGTCCTGTGTGACCAGCCCTGTCAGTGTCCTCTGCATGTGCGTGTGTGTGCACGTGTCCCTCTCTCCCTCTCTCCTTCTCTCACTCTGTCTCTGTCTCTGTCTGCGTGTGTCTGTGTGTCTCTGGGATAGGTGCTCAGGTCTTTTAGGGGGGTGAGGATGAATAAAAAAAACCAACATTTGCTAGTCAGCTAAGGTTGGTGTCACACATAAACCGCTTGCATTAGTTTCATTCCTTTAAATTTATTACTACATTGATTTTGTCATTAAATATTGATTTACTATTAAATGTAGACTGTAAACTATACTTTATAGATGGTGAATTATGATCAAAGTGCTGACTGTGTTAAAATATTAATTTTTGTTATTTTATTGAATATTATTTATAAATTCCCATTATTCATCCCAGAATACATGATTCACCCCGGAGGGTATGATGTCACTGTAGTCAGCCTGAAGCCACATGCCTGTTCAAAATCTTATTTTTCCCTGAATTTTTCGTTTTACCCCCCTCTACTTATATTTGTTACAAACATCTGTATTTATTGAAGAAAATAGGAAGAAAATATGCTAAACATAGCAGTTGTGGTTTAGACTGTTATTATTTTATGTCTTTATGTGACATTTGGTCCAGCCAAGTGACAGGCTCTCACTGTCTCCTCTAGAGAAACTGCTGCTTTTAAACTATGCAAAAAACTGGTCAGAAGACCAGGGAACACAATGTCTGGGCACAGGGTGTTCAGGTGGCTCCACGGGGCCGGGGTGCTGGGATCTGTGGGCTCTTGCCGTAGCGGCTGTCAGGGCAGTGGTCTGGCACTGGGGCCCATCACGCTGCCCCAGCCACGCTCAGGGCAGCTAGGGGCACCAGGGCAGCCCAAGCCCTGGGTGCTGGGCATCCCCCTAGAGACAGGGCCAGGCTGAGGCCAGGCCAGGATGTTGGTCTGCGGGTGGGGGACAGGATCAGGACAAGTGAAGGTAAGCTCAGTCACACAATCCCAGGATGTCTGGGCAGGTCTGTGCTGACAGCATCCAGTGAACCCAGATGCACTGCTCAGATCAGAGCTGCAGGATGCTATGACCAGGGCACAAACCTTACTGACAGGGAAAGCTCTGGACCCAAGGGAATGTCATAGCACACGTCCTAGTACTACATCCAAATTGCAACCAGGCTTTAAGGGCAGGCTATCAGACAAATAGTAGTAGAATATCTATTTTACTTTAATAATAATAAAGTAATAGTTAACTTTGTATCAGTATGGGAAACTGGACTGATTGATTTTGCATTCCTGATTCTGAAGAAAAGTACTTGAGCAACTCAGTTATGGAAGTTTTACGGTTTTATACACATAACTTACAGGCAGCCAACTTATGCAATTATTTATGGTCAACCTTGATGTATTCTCCCTATGGTTAAATTATGTCATCTTTATATAATGTTTTGTTTTGTTTTGTTTTGTTTTGTTTTGTTTTCCCAAGAGAAGGTTCTTTTTCTTCAGTTTATTAATACATCCACTCTGTGGACCATCCATCAAAGCATACTTTCTCTGTTAACCTGCTCATCTATGGTAGCATAGCTAATTTTCTTGTACATAGATAATTTTCTTTTAAGTAGCACTAAGACAGTATCTGGAGGATATTTTTCCACTTGCATTTCAAGATAATCTTAATACATTCTTTGTCATGAATATTCTTACTTCTCAGAGAGCCCCCAGAAAATTCAAATCATAGTAATACATATATTTGTGAATGTGTGTACATATGTATGTCCTAACCACTTGTTACTAATGTCTGTAATTATGGAATTGTTATTGCTGTTTTTTAAATTTGATTCCTTTTCAAGTTACAAGGAGAGTTCAGATGCAACCTGTGGGATAAGAAAACAGCTTCTGATGGCAGTGTTCCAAAAACCAAAAACAAAGAAACAAAAAATAGCTTAGTACTCAAGTTTCCTATCCTGGTATTTGTATCTATACATATATATATATGTATATATATATATGAATAAAAAGACCACTGACCACATTTTTACTCACCAAAAACATCCAAGCAAAACAAATAGAAAGAGGAAAATATATTACAATAATCTTATCCAAGGTCCAATAGCTCATCACAAGCAAGGAAAAAAATTGTATCTCCTGACCTTCTCTTCTACATCCTAGTTATGTGAATATATGTCCTTTACGTTGTTGAACATGTCACCCAGGAGTGCATGGGGGAATACCAACTATTCTGATGTCTTCCTGACTATACCATTTTCTCTTTGGCTAGGANTATCTATACATATATATATATGTATATATATATATGAATAAAAAGACCACTGACCACATTTTTACTCACCAAAAACATCCAAGCAAAACAAATAGAAAGAGGAAAATATATTACAATAATCTTATCCAAGGTCCAATAGCTCATCACAAGCAAGGAAAAAAATTGTATCTCCTGACCTTCTCTTCTACATCCTAGTTATGTGAATATATGTCCTTTACGTTGTTGAACATGTCACCCAGGAGTGCATGGGGGAATACCAACTATTCTGATGTCTTCCTGACTATACCATTTTCTCTTTGGCTAGGAAGTGATGCATTACTTCTATGAAATTTTATTCCTTAAATATAGTCCAATTTTTGGTGATCAGTACGTCATAACGCTTCAAGTAGTACATATAATACTTTGATTTTGATGTCAGTAACATATCATCTGGTCTATAGAAATATTTACATCTGCTAAATCAAATAGCTTAAGTTTTTATTATTGGGGGGAAAAAAAAATCCTTTTTTTTTTTCCTAAAGTTTACTGTTTTGTAGGTGGTCATCTCATAAGTTACTTGGTGCTTGAGTTTAGGCTGATGAAGAAAGTCCATGTATCTGGTTATTGAAACTATTCAAAAGCTGTATAAAGTTGAGCATCAAAAACGGAAGTATACATACACACTAGTCCCTTTTTAAGAAGTCAACTAAAAGTGTAGACTGAGAAAATAATTTTAACAAAGTGCTTAAACTGACAGACTTTCCTACATACTTCTAGTATCAAATAGCCCAGAACTGTGAAAACATTAAAACTCTATTAAGAAGTTTAAACCCATTCATGTTTTAATTTAACAAGACTGTAGCATTCTCAAACAAAAACAAAACAAAACAACAAAAAAATCTCTTTTCTTTCATATCTGGAAAAGAGATCAAAATGCTTTTACACTGAACTTTGTCATGTGCTGGTACAGGGATTCAGTGGACTTTCCACTGTTTCCTGTTCATTGTGGTTTTAGTGAGAGAATCATTCCAAGGAAGAATTTAGAAAGCATAATACAGAACTATCAGTATAGCAGCATATCTTCAAAGTGTCTTTGTTCCTTAATACTTACTAATTGACTGGAAACTATATTGAATTACCAGAGTTGTCTTATATGTGATATATTAGTCTTTTTTTGTTGTTGTTGTTCATTTGCGTTTTCCTTTTCTGCTTCTCTGTGCAACAAATATGTACGTACTTATTCAATATGTGGGCTCTCCAGCAACAAGTTCCTTGTACAGATATCTTCATGATACTCTGCCATACATTTTTATAAAAATCATTTCAACTTCTATGTATGAAAACCTGTTGCTGTTGCAGTCATAAACTTCCTATTCTTGTATTCTCCTGGAGAAACTGGCTGTTCATGGTTTGGACAGACATACTGTTTGCTGGGTAAAAAACTGGCCAGATGGCCAGGCCTAAAGGGTCAATATGAATGCAGTTAAATATAGTTGCTGGCTAGTTACAACTGGTATTCCTCAAGGCTCAGTAGTGGGGCCAGTCTTGTTTAATATTTTTATCAATGATCTTCATGAGGGGATCAAGTGCACCGTCAGTAAATATGCAGACAACAGCAAGTTGGGCAGGAGTGTTGATCTGCTTGAGGGTAGGAAGGCCCTGCAGAGGGATCTGCATAGGCTGGATAGATGGGCCACGTCCAATTTTATGGCATTCAACAAGGCTAAGTACTGGGTCCTGCACTTGGGTCATAACAGCCCCATGCAGCAGTATAGGCTTGGGAAAGAGTGGCTAGAAAGTTGCCAAACAGAAAAGGACCTGGGGGTGTGGGTTCACAGCCAGCTGAACATGAGCCAGGAGCGTACCCAGGTGGCCGAGAAGGCCAATAGCATCCTGGCTTGTATCAGAAATTAGTGTGGCCAGCAGGACTAGGGAAGGGATTGTCCCCCTGTACTCGGCTCTGGTGAGGCTGCACTTTGAGTACTGTGTTCAGTTTTGGGCCTCTCACTCCAAGAAAGACGTTGAGGTGCTGGAGCATGTTCAAAGAAGGGCAACAAAGCTGGTGAGGGGATTAGGCATCTGAGGAGCGGCTGATGGAACTGGGGTTTTATTTTTCTGGACAAGAGGAGGCTGAGGGGAGACCTCATAGCTCTTTACAACTACTTGAAAGGAGGTTGTCATGAGGAGTGTGCTGGTCTCTTTTCTCAGGTGATGAGTGCTAGAACATAAGGAAATGGCCTCAAGCTGTGCCAGGGGAGGTTTAGATTGGTTATCAGGCAGAATTTCTTGATGGAAAGGGTGGTTAGGCATTGGAAGAGGCTGCCCAGGGAAGAGGTAGAATCACATCCCTAGAAGTATTTAAGAGTTGTGTGGATGTGGTGCTTAGCAACAAAGTTTAGTGGTGGACTTGGTAGTGTTAGGTTGGTGGACTTGGTAGTGTTAGGTTGACGGTTGGACTTGATGATTTTAAGGGTCTTTTCCAACTTAAATGATTCTATGATTCTATGAAAAGGAATTAACAATTTCCTCTGTTCCTTCTGTATCTATCTTTCTCCATTTGGGGAGAAACACACAGCACATACTGATGTTGGAAATTGTTCCTAGTAGGCCTAGAAAGATGGACTTAGTACATATTACATTGTTGGTTCGGCTCCAGTTCTCCAGTTTTCAGCTGGCTTACTTATCTGAAAGCAAAATTTGGGTTAACAGAACTATTTTCATGCTTGAGTTTATATCACTGCTACATCTTGAGGCTTTGTTAAGCATACTGAACTTCTAATTAGCAGAGCGGGATGGATTTGTTTTGTTACCCATAGCTCAAAATAAGCCAAGGCAGAGCCAGTTCCATGTTAATCACATTAGTGTTGCTTTATTAATGTCTTTTTCTGTATATTAAATGTGAAATGCTTTTGCAATAATTATAGTTGCTAAAAAAGGGAATTATCACAAAATAGGAACTGTTCAAGTTTATATCCAATTTGTTACTATTGTATTGTGAGGGACAGTGATTTTAATCTACATTAAAAAATGTTTTAAATATTGTGTAGAGGAAAAAGTATGTAAGGTACCAGTTCACCAATATGTCCCCTTCAGCAAAACACTTAGAAGCATTTGATTCCCATTAATTTTAATGTGTTTAAAACATGTTTAAACTTAATGGACCTAAACGTGTAACAAGTCAGTGGATTTAAAGCAGTTTTATCTGCTGCATCTATTCTTGTCAGACAGAATCTTAAGCAGTTCATGTAACAACAGTAAGTTCCAAAAGTACTTACCGAGAGATGTGAGCTTTGTAACTCCTATCAGATTTTCTTTTTTTTTTTTTTTTAAATGTAAGGTAGCAGACACATTTTTTGTTCTAGCTTCCTGAAATGAAATGGAGTTTTTTGGAGTGAACCAAATGAATGACCCAGTGAATCCATCTTGTATTATCTTGAATGGAATTTATAGTCTGGATGAAGGAATTGCTCTTCTCTGTCATGTGGATGAGACTAAATGATCAAAATACTCTCTTTTGCCATAAAAGTCTAAAACTGGTGGGGTTTCAGACTGAAATTTGGTGCTTTCTCAGACATAAAAGGTCATACTTTTAGGGGTTTTTTTTTTTTCCCCTTCAGTATCAATAGAAATCGAAATATTTACATCCAAAAAAGAAGAGGCAACTGTGACTGTGGTCTGGCTTCACACTTAATGGAGGTTATAGAAAATATTTTTCCACTTCTAAGTGTTTTCTTGTTTGTTTGTTATTCCCTCTATACATCTTGACCATAAGCAAGGGAGAGAGGGATACTGAAATTTCATTTTTACCAAATTTAATTTGCTGGAACCGAAAATTCAGATGCCACTCTTTGCTACACTGATATTCTTGAAACTCCCGTCTTTTTGTAACACTTTGTAGTATTACATACTAAAGAGAACTCAGTAGTAAATATAGAGAAAAATAGACAATGGAAGACTCAGGACCGAGGAACTGGTTGTGCAACAGAGTATACTCGATACAAGTGTGAGCAGAAAGACAGACTGAAGGGAGGCAGATTCCAAGTCATATCAGTGAGTCTTATTACTTGCATAAGATTCTAGCGATAGTAGCAAGTTATTTGTTTTATAATTCAAATTGAATCAGGAGAAAAGATATTCCAGATTTTCATAAAATCTGGAAGCAGCATTGTTTGAACAGATTTTGTAATGTACTTGTCTGTCTCCTGCCAATATTCATGGGATATAGAGCTCCAATTCTGGCTAACACATTTGCCCATAGCCATTCATTTATCTTCCTGTTTTAAAGTTTTGTCCTTTACTGTCTTGGTTTGTTGATGGTGTTGCACCAAAATGAAAGCGAAGTGTTTGCACAGCAAAGAGCAATCTATAAAGGAATCTTTCTAAACGTATGTTTAGATTTCCAAAACCTAGGGCAAGCTTTGGATTCATGAAGTTTGTACAATTTGTAATTTATTTAAATTCATTCTTCCCTTTCTAAGTTTTTCTGCAAAAGATTGAATTTGACATCTGATTGTTTCCCATATTCTTACTAACTGAAATTGTCTTCAGAATGATTTTTTTTCCTATTTAAATCAAGGTGTGTTCAGAGAAATCAATCATACTGAATGTAGCTTAATTGAATATTTAAGAACTAATACATCATTTATAGTAATTGAAAATAATTTAATTAAAGATCTGCTGTGGAAGTTATGTGACATCTTCGGAGTTATATAAATTAACTGTTTAATCTGCTCATGAAATATGAGTTGTACAAGAAATGGGAAAAGTGAATACTGATCACTGAATCTGATTCGCTAAAAGTGTCCTATTATAAAAACAAATAAATGGGAAACATTAAAAGAAAACATTAAGAGAAGATCCCAAGATGTAAGTTAAACTAAAGCATGCTGTTATTGTGGATATTTTACGCAAAGTCCATCAGACAATAAATGCAATACAACTGTATCAAAAAAAAAAAAAAAAAGGGGAGTGAAATGTAGATGTAGATTCTTTCATTAGTCTTAATCTCTGTAAATGGAGAATAAAAAACAAAACAAAACAAAACAAAAACACAAATATCTAACATTGCATTACAGAACTGTGTAGCATTGTAAATTGCTACTATGGAATGAAGCAGGAAATATGAAATGTACTTGTGTTTTGTGCATTTTTTTTCAAAGCCAATTGTTGCACAGTAATCTTTATATGTATTTTTTCATGATTAGTTGGAAGACAACAATGGTTTGAGAGACATCTTATCCATAATAATGCTGTCTAACTAAAGATCATACTATCATCACGAGATATGTAAACAAGCAATAAAAACTTCAAACAAGAAGCTTTGACAGCCTGAAATTTAAGTATTCAAATACACAATATCTTCAAGTTTCTCCACCCACAATTGTTTGGGGAGAATGAAAAATAAAAAAAATTAAACATTTTTATGTCAAAATAATAAGAATATTTTCTAAACTTAGATGTTTTCTGGAAGTGGTAACATAAATCCAATATTCAAAACAAAACAAACAAACAAAACAACAAAAAACAGCAGTGAAATCCAAATTCCAGAAACATATATCCAGATTTTCTATACTGTGCACGTAAAGATGTAGGTTCTGCAGAAAACCAGTCCATAACACACTCTATTTTTAGGAGAGATCTCCCTGAAACAAAATTTCATATTGCAAGAGCAAATTACAGGCTCATTGGAGCAGACCGTACTTGAAAAGTCTTCCAAAAGACTGGCCTGTCAAGTAACATGAAGGCAAATGTGAAACACGTTTCCTGATCCTGTAGGCTATTAGGGGAAGGTTACATAGGATTGAAGCTTGTTGTTTAGGGCTTGCAGCATGGATGGAAGAATCTTGCATTTTGGTTTTCTCAAAACTGTGCCATAAAAGTCTACCTTATAAAAAGAATACAAATACACATAGGAAAAGTGACTGCAGATATATAATCTAGGTGCTCTTAGTGTTCTCTCATATATCCTCCAACTAAGACTTCAGAAATGTAGACTTTGCTTTGCCTTGTATATTGCCTGAAAGGAGGCAGTCCAGAGCTCTGTGCCAAGCCACTCTGGCTAGGGACATTCTGAGAAAAAACACAAGCAGAGTAAAGATAAACATCTCCAGGGTGTGTATCTGGGCATCCGTTGAATGGGTGTGGCATACGTGACAGTGAGGTGGGATAATTGAAACAGATTTCTACGTTTCTAGTTGATAACAGTTGTAGATTTAAGTGCTACTTAACTGTGACTTCAACTTTTTATCAGTACTTGAGGGTTTTTTCTTTTCCTTCCTTCCTCCCTCCCTCCCTTCCTTCCTTCTTTCCTTCCTTCCTTCCTTCCTTCCTTCCTTCCTTCCTTCTAATCCACTCCTTTGTTTGGTTGGTCAGGGTTGAGTGAGAAATTTAAGTATCTAAGAAATTTAATGACAGATGCTTAAAGGCATATTGGGTACGTTTTTTATACGAGTATCGTGTTGATCTTTTTGTATGTAAGAAAGTGCAACCAAGTCACGACTATGCAAGAAAAAATTAAGAGGTTAAGTTTGAAGTATTTAAATGTCTATTTTTTTTTTTTTAATACTAAGCTAGAGATAAGTGTCTCTTACCAAAAGCCATTATTCATACAGACTATGTGTTGTGGTTTAGCCCCTGCAGGCAGCTAAATGCCACACAGCCACTCACTCACTCTCCCCAGGTGGGATGGGGGACAGAATTGGAAAGGTAAAAATGAGAGAACTCATGGGCTGAGATAAAGCCAGTTCAACAGGTAAAGTAATAGCCACATGTGCAAGCAAAGCAGAACAAGGAATTCATTTGCTGCTTCCCATGGGCAGGTAGGTGTTCAGCCACTTCCAGGAAAGCAGGGCTCATCACGCGTAACGGTTTCTTGGGAAGAAAAACATCATCACCCTGAACATCCCCCTGCCCACCCTCTTTCTTTACCCCAGCTTTAATTGCTGAGCATGATGTCATATGCTATGAAATATCCCTTTGGTCAGTTGGGTCAGCTGTCCTGGTCCTGTCCCCTCCCAACTCGTTGTCACCCCCACCTCCTCGCTGGTAGGTGTGGTGGTTTTACCC
>VXAL01005650.1:46216-76695 GCA_013399475.1 Chauna torquata | reverse complement strand
TGAGTAGGAAAGACAGGGAAGATGACATAAGCGTGAGTAGTAGGGAAGAGACTGCCCACACTATGGAAAGAAAAAAAAAAGACGACCTATTTCTGTTTAACCTTGCAATATATTACTGGATAAAGAAAAAAAACCCTAAGCAGCTGGTAGTGATGTTGGATTTGGTTATTCTGATACTGCATTTGTTATTAAAAATTCATGTAACTGAAGTAACTTAGAACTATTTTCATTACTCTTTGTCTGACCAGCAACAAAACATTAAGGAATACGTTTCAGCCATAAAATTCATGGCTCTTTCTGAACCACCAAACTCTTTTTAGAAACGGAGATAAAGATCAGAAGTTCCTGTTGGCTCTGCAGAAGTCAGTCCATCTATTCAAAGAAATGCTGACCCAAGGTAAGTCTTTCGCAAACCACAGATCCACTCCCATTACTTAAACCATTACTGTAGATCAGTCAGAATAACTTCAGTAGCTTGTTCTTTCTCTGAAACGAATACATTCCTGTTGGTTGTGATTAGTGTGCCAACGTGTCTGGTGGGTGGGTTAGGAGTCAGCTTGCTGGAGGACTAGCAGGAAACCACATTCTGAAAGGCATGGAGTAAAACCACAGATGTCTTATCCTGCTTGTTAGATGGAAGCAATCCTGTATTAGAATGCTTTCCAGAAGCAGAAGCTAAAATGATTACTGGAAGGATGGACGAAGGTTAGCAGGATGCCCACAAAAATCAATAGAAGAATGTGTGTACGCCAGAAAGCAGTCGTCATCAAATGAGATTTTAGTGACATCTAATTTGACTTGGGATTTTTGGAGAAGTCATACAAAGGGCAAAAGTTCATTGTGGTTCAATACTCTACAAACACCTCAATGACATAAACACCTTAACAAACTCTCTGTCAAACAGAGAGCTCCAAGAAAGTCAATGCTGCCCTCTTATCTTCCTGACTCAGTTTTACAGCAGAGTGCTAGATCACAAAGAAAACATTGTTCAATAAATCAAAAAGTATGGCTAGTAAAGTCTGTGTTTGTTTTTTTTTCCCCTGCTTTCATTTCAGAAGGACGACCTACCAGCCCAAGGAAAATGAGTTTCTCCTCAAGAGCCATCATATCCTAAGACACTGACAAACCGTTCCCTCAGGGTCAAATGCATCTTTGATCTTTCCAGTTGATAGTACAGAAGTTATTTATTCACTGGTTCCTCAGGATACAAGGTTTCTCAGGAGTGCTTCAAGAAAGGTCTCCTACTGGCATGAAGGAACACCGTGTGGATAAACTGACAATGCAACAGCTAGCATTCTCAGAGCAAAGCAGTCTGCAAATGCCTCAAAACTGTGTATTATTTCCACTTTCCCCATACTCTACCCACTGGCATCAAGATTTTAAGGGCCAGAGGTTTGGTTATGAAACCCTGAAGATCAAAAGCTGGGAGAGCCTCATGTTTATTTCACTTGCTGTCGCTGATTTAATAACAAAAACTGTTCACTAGGAAAAAAAAAGAAGAAAAACACAGAGTTTCCGCTTGGGGCCAAACTGAAGAATATGTATTCTCCTGATCTCTCACTTTTGTTACGATCCATCACCTCCAGTCCCCTGGAGACTTCATCACTACGTAAGACAGCTAACTGCAGCCGCACAGAGAGGCTCTAACATGCTGCAAAGGGAGAGATGCTCTAGGGAGTTGCTCTCTCTTCAACCTCTAGACTAAATCAGATACTAAAACAATACGAGGACCAAATGCAAGAGGTAGGGAAAAAAAAGTCAGCAAGGGGAAGGTGGGACATAACACTTCTTTTCTCCACTTTTTTCAATTACTGAAAATGCTCGTACAGCCAAAAGGAGCACGTCAGTCCTTTTCTACTAAGAAGAAGAGTCAAGTTACAGGAACAATGAGCAAGTCAAATCTCTTTCTAGAAGAATAAAGCAAGACTACAAACATCTTTATGCCTAAAAAACAAAAATAAAACACACCTATGCTACATAATATAAAAAAGAATTTCATTTGAGATTAACAAATTGCTAATAAAGAGAACAAAAAAGTGAAGATTTCCACTGCTACTCTACCTTCATTTCTCAGTATTAATTTATTAATTAAAAAACTAAAGTTTCTATCAATAAAAGTAGCATCTTCAGTTCTCAAATGTGAAAAATGTCTTCCACAAAAAGGTCCTCATAAGTTTCAGATAGAGTCATGACTTGAAGTTATTAAAGTTTCATGCAGTAATGAAGACAGGATATTCTGCAGAAAGTACGATGATGGATCCGTTAGCTAACAGCTGACTATTTGCTTAAACAAGTGCAGAGCTGACTCTGTATGTCACTGGAGACATGCAACCTATACTGGCTTTTTGTGCACTAGGCAAACAATGCGGAGCATTTACCAAACAGGTGGTTTCAGATGGTAGTATTTAAAACTCATTTATTAGAAGTGACAGACTGAAAGAAATGAAAACAACCAGAAAAGAGGCTAATAACCATTTTGGCCAATACTATTACATCCAACTAACTCATTTCATCTTTAGAAAGTCACTGCTTTGGTATGACAATACGATTTTTTTTTTTTAAAAAATACAAAGCAATCCACCATGTTTGTAAAAGAAAATACACTAAAGGAGGACCAAAACTAGCCTGTGTTCTTTGCACAGTATGCAAAATTCTCATTCTCAAATTATGCACTTTTTATCACGTGATAGTTTATCTTTTATGAGCTGTCATAACCTCCAACGTTTCCTTATTTTACTATGAACAACCCATGACATTTAAAAGAATAATGTTCCACTGGATTCAGTTTTATAATTAGCAGTAACATTAGCATAACAAGACCTTAGAGAGTCTGTATGATTATGCATTTAAAGTGCAACTGACATGACCTTGTAATTAATGATCTAATAAGGAGCGAAAAGTGAAGATAAAGGAAGAAGCATAAAAAAAGACATGGAAGCAAGGACTTAGGTTATTAGAATGTCAATGTTTACCACGCATCTAAGCGTAAGTCTACCCAGAAAAATACCTATAAAACAGCACTAATAGACTTTAGGTTGCTCATACACTGAAAATATATTTAAAGAAATATTGTCCTTTATCACCAACTAATACAATTTGAAATTTTGGATCCTAACGTTTCTACAGACCAAATCCCGCTTTCAACATGACTGTAAAAACATATTCAAGGAAAAGTTCTGGGGCTCCTGCAGTAATGCTTTTGATTTCATGCAAAGAGAAGAAACTCCAGCTTGGCTGCTAATTAAACTACAGCTAGCAGAACTAGTATAGCAAACAGAGGACACTGCACAAAGAGGAAAAAAAAAAAGAGTACAAAATTTCTTTTATAATTGGAAATTTTGTGTATTTCAGAAAGTTAAAAGTTGTTGCAAGTATTACATATTTCTGTTCTAGCTTCTGCTTTTTACAGAAATCAGATTTAAAAATTTACATTAAATTAATGATTGAGTGTGACTGGAGGAACAAGCTGACAAGATCGTTACAACTGTGCTCTGAAGGAGTAACAGATCTCAAAACACTACCTGGAAATTCAGTATAAGCAGGAATTGTATAAGAAAGCATAACGTCCTTCAATCCTTCACGTCCTCCCATGATTTCTTAGCACTTTTGGCATGGAAGACAAGTTCGATGGAAGCGTGCTTTCTCTGAGGCTTGACTGGGTTAGATGTGGGAGACTTGCCCAGATATTTCAGACTTTGGACATAGTATTTATGAAGGAGACTAATTTACAGTCCTCCAGTTTGAATCATCTCAGACAAAAGCTTCTTTACAGAAGAAACACCTGCTGTCGTTGCTGGAACTAACATATAGGAGATGGAGCCGCTCCAGAGGGAAGTACTATCCTCATCCCAACCCACACCAGGCCCTGTCATCCAACCGTAAGGTCCCATCGGATGTCAGGTTACAGAGGTAAAGGAGAAATTAATTACAGCACCAAAAAAAAAAAAAAGTCTCTAATAAACAAAAAGGAAATAAGGATTATCAGAGAGGTAATGTCAAGAAAGACATGAGCACTCTCAGTTTTCCTTCTCAGTTACACTCGTTTTGTCTGGACAAAACACATAGGGTCTCCTCCCACTCCCTGCGTGCTTGGGCAGCTGAATCTCTATAGACAGTCTTTCATTTTAAAGACAGACAAAAGTTTCAGGAGCATACAGGAGAAAATGATCCTGTCACGGATGACACACAACCTGCTCTGCAAAATATCTGCTCATAAAGCTGTGTTTATTTATAATCGTGGTTTTGCCTACACTATCTGAGGTATTGTAGGCTTGCTCTGACTACATGTTTTATGACAACCTAGCAAATAGAGGTGGCTTTTCCAATCAGACTAGTGCATGCTCAGGAAAGGCAGAGTGGAGGTGGAAGACAGCAAGCCTACTGTAATTTTAATGACTTTTCTAACCAAAGATGATCTAGTTTAGTATCCTGTCTTCACTATTGGCTTTTTCCTCTAACCAAGAGCTCCCCATTCACCACGGGCCTGGGCACAGACTCTGACAGCAAAGTAGGCTGTCTTTGTGTAGGAAGAGTGACCAGCAGTAGATGCCTTGGAAGAAAAGGAGCAGGATAAGCACAGGCTGAAACGTCCCCAGCCTTCACTGATCCACTCGGGAGCTCCACAGTCAGATGGAGACTAAGGGCTCTGCCACATTGGAAAGTCCTACAAGTGTGAACCAGCTAATGAGTTTAAACTAATGTAGGTTATGTTGATGAAACACACGGATTAAGATTTCCATCCTAGCATGTCTTTGCTTGAATTACTTTATGTTGCCTGGTTTAAACCTGAATAATCACATCCAAGAAAATTTTATTACAATAATGATGTAGATTTAAACATCACAACTTTCTGTTCTAGACAAGGCTTCTGAAAACCCACAGGAGGTGTGTGTCACGGCCAAGACCTGGACTGAGATCTTCCAAGTGCGATGGTAGTGGCCCTTTAGTCTGAAGCATCTGAGCACAGCTTCCTCATCTAAGTTGCTCAAGCATCTGAAGAAGCACAGTTCCAGCAACGTCCGTGTCCTCCAGCTGCTAACATGAGCAATCTCCACTTCAGCTGTGGAGGCAACAGCTGTGTGCAAGGCAACAGCAAGCAGGAAAGAAAGGAGATGCTGGGAGGAAAAACAAACAAAAATACCCAACACCCCAAACCCACCTGCACTAGGCACAGAGCCTAGCCAGTACCTGACTGAGCCAGACGGAACTCCTTCTAAATTTCAGAGCACAGCAGAGAAAAAATTATCAAATTTAAATGTTTAAACTCATTAAAAAAAAATACAAATTGCTGAACAGAACTTTTATTTTAAGAAAGTTGATGTTTTTAGGATCTATTCTGATTTTTCAGTGGAGTCAGCATATTGTTCATACCCAGAAAGTGGATATTATGAAAATATTTTGCCTTTTTATATGTACAACAAAAACCTGCCAACAAACCTAAAGCAGATGATGCAAAATAGATACACAATGCTGACAATGATCAAGACCACAAGGGAGAGATTAGTGAAAATATCAGAACTGCAAAAGCAATTTTATGTGCTGAAATATATAATACGTATATACGAGGTTATTTTAAATTCAGAGTTATAATGTTAAGCCTTTACCACACAAAGAAATTTTCTCTGACAACAGATGATACCACAGACAAAACAACCAATATACTGTCTAGACAGCATTACTGCTGCTCCATTGTCTTCAACATTTAAGCTCACAGTCAATAAATAAATTCAAGCAGAAAAGGACAATCCAGTGTACTAACTATTTATACTTAATTCGTAAATAATTAGAACTATCTTGAAAACTAAAAGCCTGATATATTCAAGAAGTCCATCCAAAAGAATGCTTCAGATTACAGTAAGATGCATGTCATAACTTGTCAAGCTATCTAGTCTATTTCAGACAGGATTTATGAACTCATTTATAAATAGAAAGATCTTGTTTTCATTGAATCCTAATCGGAAAAGAACAACAAGTATGCCTGGTATCACATAATACTTTCGGATACACAGTTTCCAACCATTCTATTTAAGTATATTACTTCAGAAAAAGATGCCTCCAGAAGTTATTTAAAAAGCAACTTTTAAATATTGTTTACTAAAATAATTGTTCTGTTTTCAGCAAGAAGCATGCAAACTGCTTTCCCAAGGGACATCTGCATTAGAGAAAATGCAAAGTGAAACTTACGCAGTAGAAGAACAATTTGCAGCATTTTTGATCTGAAAAATTCTATGAAAATTTAAGAAGTCATTTTTTTCTAAGTTCAATTATGAACTACGTACGAAAAACAGATTACAAAATCTGCAAGCTCACAAAGGTTCAGAGATACTGAAATTCATATAAATCTATAGTATTCTTCATCTTCTCAGCTGGGCATACAGCTGAAGTGACAATTAGATTTTAAGATGAGATAACAGAAGAATTCAGTAATAGCAAGATGCCAGCTGCAACTTCATTTACTCGCTGTTAGTCAGTTTAGAAATATTAAAGAAAGGAACAGTCACAGCAACTTAAAAAGTAAACCAAAAAAAAATGCTATAATAAATGATCAGCATATCGACCCAAATTATAGCACAGGAACAGTGCTAGGGAATCTCATGGAACTTAGACTTAATTAATTTGGTGTGTGTTTGACACACAGTTACTTTACATTTGCATATACCTGCTTTGTAGAGATGTTTCCACGGCTACTGTTTGCCAAATGTCACTCTAAGTTGAAAGTAAATTCCCCTTTATTCTAAAGCTATTTTATCCTTACTAACATAATTGACATGATTAGCATGTTAACAAAAATCAGTAATTAGAGTATTTAAATCCAATTACTGATAAAATGTTGCAGTTTATTTATTCAAAGGCCATATACCCAGATCTCCTTCAGCAATTAGTGCTTTGCTGAACAACAGGAATTTCAGGAACCCAGCTGGAAAACATCAACCTTTTGACTAAAACAAAAAGTAAAAGTATGTATAAACAATTACAACCACACATGTACACTGGTCTTCATGATTCAATAGCTTGTGTTTTCCTTTGCGTATAAAAAACAAGTGAAGAGTAAAATTATATTGTAAAGAAATTCAAAACTAAACAAAAAATCTAAGATGACACCTGCTAAATAATACCCTGATTAAAAGGGAAGAGCTGGATGATGTTTTAACTAAACAAGAATTATAACCCTAATAGCTATCATTACTGCTGTTAAATTACTTTTTATACTGACAGATATAATAGTTGTCATAGGAAAGAAGACCAGAAGATATTATCTTAATTAACTCGTCAGGCATCTGGCACAATAGAGGCCATAGTGCAGTCCTAAATTAATTTCTCTTTTTCTGTGTTTTTGAAAGCACACACATGCTCAAATTCATTCAGTTTCAAAATGACCTGTTATGAGAAGTCCACCCACACTGGCCAAGTCCTAAATTTTAAACACAGTAACTACTAAAACACCTGCCTTGTATCTCATCTAAATTTCATGCCAACACTCAGACAGGGATCTTGTTACACCTTTGCCCCAGAGCCCCCCCACCACCAAGTCTCTGCTCCTTCTGTAAGCACGGTCCTGGGCAACCTGCCCTGGGTGGCCCTGCCTGAGCAGGGGGTTGCCCAGATGACCTCCAGGGGTCCCTTCCAACCTCAGCCACTCTGTGGTTCTGTGCGTAGCTCACAGCTGTCTCTCACCTGCCCTTTGGTCAGCGCGATGCAGTCTCACTAGAGTGCAGTCCTGTGAGCGGCCTTCCAGTCACTCATCAATCTCACCTGCTCCAAGCCCCCTCAGTTTTTCCACTGTTTCCCTTTAACAGGGACCACCAGGCACACACAGGGCATTCCAGGTAAGGAATATTCTTCTTAATCCTTCTTTGAGATTGCAATATCTATTTCAGCTGCAGCCGCTGTCCCTCATGATTCTCAGGGTTTTTTCGGAACTGCTCCAGAACAGAAACTCCCTCACCTTGAAAGCACAGCCTCCATCTTTCTTGCTACAAGTATATTACTTGTTGCTGTATTAAACAGCCACAGACTCTCAACTAATCCAGATTATTCTAATAGTGGAGCTGTGAGACAGATTTGGAAAAAGAAAAATCTATCACTCATCTGAAAACGGAGACAACAGGACATGGTAAGAGTGGAGTCTCACTGCTACCCTACCCAGGACTTCTTACGCACACCTCCAATGCTCCACGGTCCCATTCACAACCTACCCCAAAAGCAGTTGGCACTGTCTTGCAACAAGCACAGAGCTCAGCCATGCAGCAGCTCTAGTTCCCAAACTCATCTGCTTTTGCCAGAGGAAGCTATTTCTGCTGCATCTCGACATGCATACTGCAGAAAGAAAGTGTCCACCTTCCTCCTGTCTTGGGAGGAACAGCTAGATTATTTGTACACTACAGTCACTTGTCCTAGTCCAGCGCTGGCTCCTGCAAAGCAGAAGTATCCTCTATCTTCAACAGGTAAATTTTATACTGAATGTGGGCACTTCACAAGCGATTTGTGAGCCTGCTACCAAAAAAAATCTTAATTCTTTGCTTTCAAAAGTGAGGTGCTGTTTTCTCTCATGTCTTTGCTGATTGTTTTGCCTAAGGAATCAAAATACTCAACTCTTTCCAGCTCCAGACTAGCAATTAGAGTGGCATGTACAGGATGTACCAAGGCTGCAATGATGACATGTAATGGAAAACCACATAGCGCTCACTTCTCATTTTTTGTTGGTTTTCCTTTAGATGATCTTCTGACGATTTTCCCTTACCACTTAAAACTGCTGAAAGAGCTTTAAAAAAAAGTTCATAAAAAGCATTTCTGAAAAACATAACGAAGAAAAATGACAAACTTTTTCTGAGGGACACACGACATTCCCTAGGGCGTTCTTATTTGAGGGAGCGAAACGAAGGCAAGCCATCTCAGCATTTCCTGTGATGGGGAGTTTTATCAAAATATAACTCAAAAAAAAAAAAGTTGAAGTCTTCAGGCATATTCTAAGGATACGTTAAAGATTACATCAGTTTTCTGTCCATCTCTTTAAAGAGTTTTCCATACTAGGCAACAGGTTTTCCCTCTAATTCAGCATTTTCCAGCTCAGATTACTCACTGCCATGCAGACAACAAAATCCAAGCATGAACTACTCAGCAGCACGTGAAACACATTACCAGTCACTAGTCTCCCAAGTGTGCGAAGTGAACACAACTGACAACTTTGGTATGTTAGCTGCTGCACATGGTACAAAAGAAAAGAGGAACAGATGAGAGAAGGCTGTGAAGAGGAGACTGAAGAGGGACAATTGGAATGCTATGGGTTCTCATTAGAAAAAGAATCACAAAGAATATTAGTAATCAACAAACAAAGAAAAAAGCAATACAAAAGTTTTATTTTGAGGTATTTCATGTAGGTACATGTTGTTCACCTGCACTAAGTACACCATAACACAAGGGTATCCTTCAGTTTTTATCTGTAGATTCAGATAACACTGCTCTAAATAAGCGAGCAAAGTGCCTTAGCCTTTTTGTGTTTTCAGTCATTCTGGTACCTCGTTTTTAGGAGCACACAATTTATTTTTAAAGATTTACTTCAGGCTAAATTAATAACTACTGTTCAACAGCAAATTTTCTCATTCCTAACCAGTAAGCTTTGAGTAATGCTCTCTTAACTCAAAGAGTATAACCAGAAGGAAGGAAAATTTTCATTTTAATAAAATGTTAAAAGGTGGAAACACTGAAGGGTAGGGGGGAAGATGAGCGGGATCCCGCAAAAACATGCATGTCAAACAACTTATTCCTCAGTAACTTCCAGTGGTTATTTAAATTTTTGTTCACAAGTCAGAAGGATTTAAATTCTAAGTAACAATGAAGGAAACAAATTAACTACATTTAAAAAGAATTAATGCTGCCTAAAATAGAAAGATTGGGATGACAGAACTAATAATCTTCAAAAATAAGCAGCATGCTTAAAAGAGCTGAAATATGTACCCTGCAGCAGAATAGAGAAGCTCCAACTGAAAATTTCTGTAAAACCAAGTATTTATTAAAAACAAAAAACAACAACAAAGATAAAAAACACAAGCATTTAACTCTATTTTTCTCATGTTTCCAGAAAATAAGAGATAGGGGAGAAAACCTTGTTCCATGTCTTTCCTGGGGGGTGGCAAAGAAGGTATTTTAAGTCCCGTTATGTGGTTTTCCTATTCATTTCACTGGTCCAGTACTTATACTGATCTAAACTAGTGGCTTACAAATACTTAAAAACTTTTATTTCTCACTTCTCGTAAGCTTAAATAGGAATCTACCTAAAACAGGAGAAAGTTAAGAGGTATTCCCTATCCAGCAGAAATGGGATTTCTTTGCTAAGCTCCAAATCTTCTAAACTTCAGAAATCCTCAAGTCCTCACCAGTTCTAAAACCTTTATGCTTCTTGACGTGATCTCTCAAGCAGGGCCAATACAATGCTATCGTCCCACAGAGTAGCTTTAAGAATCAATTTTGTATATTTTTAAACACGGTTTTCTAGACTAAACACTAAATCAATCTGCTGAAAAACAAGTACTGATGTTTGGAGCAATTTGTGGGTGGCTCACTGCCAGAATGCACTGCTATTCACAAAGAATAATAGCAACAGTGATAACCCTGGGGCTGAGCAGAATTAGTAGAAGTAAATACCTGTACCTTCAGCCACCAGAGGATGGCTGACAGTTCAATGATGAAGACTGGTAAGATCTACGCAATACAGCACTAAATCCCAAATATACTGTAAGGAAAAAAAAGAAAGAAAAAGGAAAAAAAAGAAAGAAAAAGGAAAAAAGAAAAAGGAAAAAAAGAAAAAGACAAAAAACAACCCAGAAGGGGGTAAGTTCCTTGGAACTGGCTAAACGGAAGGAGTAAGTAGCACTTCCTATTTCTGCCAAACGCTGGTTGTAACTCAGCACGAAAAGATATTGTCCCCGAGCAAAGTTCTAGTTGATATCAAGTGGAAACCTCAGTGATTGCTCCTTATCACACAAACTGGCAGCTTTGCACTTCCTGCTCATACAATGCCCAGCATTAAATTGCCGGGCTTGGGATGTGGGGAATTATCCAGCCATCTCAAATTGGTAGAGACTACTGTTTTTTTTTTGTCTGTGTGTCCCCTAGCAATGAAGGCATTTTTTTTCTAGGAGTGCCTGGCAATGGCAGTCTCTATTTGACAAACGCTCTGTGCGTGTTAAGGACAGACTGTCAACGTGCTTCATCTGTCCTCGTATTTTTCTGTGGCATGTCATAGTTGTGGCTTCTGACTTTTGCTATTTTTGTTAGAGCTGCGAACCATTTTACATCCTTGTTGGTACAAGTAAGAAGTGTACATAAAATCTGTCCAACATCCAGCTCCTCCTGTTCTGAATCATGGTAAACCTTTATTTTCCAGTTTCCAGTCACTGTTTTCCCCTGAGCTCACAGTGAGGAGCTCCTCTTCCCCCTGTGTTTGTACCTGGTGCTTTAAAATTCATAGAAAGGAAAATGTTTGAAGAATACACATTTATCTAGGTATATGTAACCTGAGATGATGTTGTGAGTTATCTTTTGCTCCCAAACTACTTTTCTAGAACGTCAAGGCTGATACAGGAAAAGAAAAATACTAACTTTAATGGAGGGGAAAGGGAAAACCAAACCAAACCAAACCCTTGACAGAACTCTATCAGCCTTTGATACGTAGCTGAATCCAAGTATAATGAATAGGCTAGAAAAGTAGAAGAGTACAGTACAATTTCTTTTTTTTTCCCCCCTCAGATACAAGGATAGAGTCTGGTGGCAGGACTTCATCAGCGTGATCAAGAAGGTAAAGCTGCCACAAATGATGACATAAAAAGCAGAAATCCCAAAAGCAAATAAACAGAAAAGAACAGGAGATTTCTCCTGAAAGGAATCAAGACCTATAAACAAGGAAAAAGAAGTTGATGGAGGAGTGGGCTTGAGAGTTTTCAAGCATGGCAGAGTGAGTGAACACAGCACAGCATTAAAAGTTCATAAGAAAGGATATGAGCAATTCCAAGTGTCAACTTCAGACAAACAGAAACAAAAATTAAGGAAGGTATCTGCATGCCTGTCTTTCAGTCTGGAAAGTCTGAAGGCCGGATCACCTGTACATGGGCTCCCTGTGCAACCAACAGAGAGAGATCTCTAAGGATACCGAAAGAGGGCTTTTTTTTTTTGGCATCCTTAACATTTAACGAAGTTTAGAGCAAAAAGAAAATTGTGTTATATGCTCTGCTCTTCTCATTATGCTGGTCAAAAAAAAAAAAANAAAAAAAAAAAAAAAAAAAATCAAACCAGTTGGCAACAACACCACTCAGATTGCCTAATTTTAAGCATCCAACTCTGCAAGGCTATGTGAATATACCCTACCTGTTAAGCTTCAAATCTGCCATAAAAGCAGAGTGGCTTCAAATAACACAAGATACGAAACAGGATACAGAGTGCTGATTTTAAACATCTGAAAACTACTTCATGGGAGAAAACAAAAGACTTCTTACTCAACTGCTGTGCCAGTCAAGCTAGTGTGCTTTTAAAAAACTCCCTAACTTAAACAAATGACACTTATACTCAGCAATGGACTTCAGGTGGAATTCATCTTCCAAATTTAGATATCTAGCTCAGGATGAGATGAATCATGCAGTGAAAGTGCTTATTTCTCTCCACTGACTATAAAGGGAGCCTACAGAACTAGTTCACATACAGGCAGCTGAAGCTGGCATTCACCAACCTGTCTCCTGACAGCTAATGCTGAAATTTGCATTGCACAGCATGCTTAATGGTTGCCATCTATTACTGTATCAAAGAATTAGGCTAGAAAACTTTTCTTTCAAGAAGGTGAGAAGCAGCGCTACCCTAAATCAGCATCTGGAGTTAGCTTAAGCTGTATGTAAACGTTAGCAGTCACTACTATTTTCCCCTCACACTACTGTTAGAGTTCTGTTCATAGAAAAATAAGCACATCTTTCAAATAAAAACCCCACACATCTGACATCTTTGTACAAATTGCAACACCTGCTGAATATGAAATAATTATTTGGAAATAATGCATTCACATACAGAAAGCTATTCAGAAGCCCGTATCTTCATAAAATCATACATAACTGGGAGAAAATACATTAGTAAGATAACTAATTGCCTAAACTCAGCCTGAACTTCAATAATGTTTCTAAGGAAAACAGGGACTTGGGAATCGAAATCAGTAACATAGAAATGTACATTATTAAATCAAAATAATCAAGTAAGATTGAACCAAAGAACAAAAATTATCTGAGTTGTGCAGCTGCCACACTAGCAAAAGGAAGAGGGCAGCTATATTAAATAGCAGTCTCTTGTTTCAAATAGTATGAATCTTCTCAAATGCAGTATTTCTGTCCAGCACAAAGTATGTCGTCTTAATATTACTCCTCCATTTACAAGTAGTCACTCTCTAGTCACTGCAAAAACAAAGAACTATATTTTTCATCAATAAACTGGTCACATACAACACAGAGATACAAGGTGCCAAGTATGTCTGTGGGAGGGAAAGGCAATACAAAATCACTGCAAAGGAGCCTGAAGAGAAAGCAGGAATAACGAGCCTACAGACAGCCCAGGCCCCGCATTTGTTTCATCAGTACCCACTCAAAAATGCCTCTTTCCTAAAATACCGCTTTCCCTAAAGGGCCTCTACTATGCACGGAGCGCGAGATAGATGTGACTGGAAGTGCATCCACTAAATAACCTAAAAATACCATGCAACAGCAACAGGACAAAGTCATACAAAATTAATCCACTGTCTGACATGTACCAGCAGCCCTATCCCCGCCCTGAGCATGACTCTTGCTTCATGGAGATTGTGTATTTTGGTGGCAAATACAAGGTCACACAAAGAGAAGAATATGTAGCCTATGGCCCTAAAATACCTCCTACATAGATTAGTGCCTCATTTTAGGCCAAAGTTTGAGTGCTCTTGGTACAAAGGATTCTGGAAAACAAGTCAACAGAGAAATTAAAAAGAAAAGCAAGCTTTACAACAAAGGAATGGTTGTACTGACAAGACCAAAAGGTCCATTCAAATATCCTCTCACTAACAGCAGCCAATCCTAGATACCTAGAGAGGCATGTAAGAACACGATAAATATATAGCAATACCTCCCCAAAATACTCCCTGAGCCTCCAACAGTTTGCAGAGGTAGGGTTTCCTGAACAAGAAGTAGGTATTTGCATTTGATGATTTTTCCTCCGTGAAACGGCAGTTTCCCTCAGCACTGATGTCAATGTTTAGCCTCCTTAAATTCCTGAGGCAAGAAATTCTATAGCTTAATTACATGTTCTGTCGAGAACCACCTCCTTTTGTCTGTTTTCAATTCATCAGCTGCTAGTTTCATTAGATACCTTAGTGTGTGTGCACTAAAAAAAGACAGTGAATAAACACTCCCTATTTATGTCCCCTTTGCTACCGATCACTTTACAGAATTCTACCGTGCCATTTTTCAGTCACCGCTTCTACCCAAAAGAACTCATTACAAAAATTGTTTCCTCTTGTTTTCATATTTGTTCTTCCCTAAAATTTCAATTATGTTCTTTCTGAAATTGTTTGATTGATTGATTTTTAAAAGAAGCAGGGGTGAGTATGGCAGAACTATATAAAATAATTCTTTTTTTTTTTTGAACAGTATAATCATTAGTCTCCCTTTATTTCCTAACCATTTCTAATCTTTGGCTGTTTTTGACATCAACATGGAGGGCTAATAGTCAGCTTTGATCTCACCTTTCTAGATGTGAAGGTAAGCTTGCTCCTCCCCTGCTTCGGAATGTACCACATTAAGCTATTGATGGGAAACAACTTCTGCCATTTTAACATCCAGCTGCTGAGCATTACCAAGTCCTTACCCAATGCTATGGTCTGCCTTTGTGTCTATTACCCATCAGTAAACTTTGTGAGCTCACCTTTCTCCTATACCCTTTATGAAGATGAACATTCCCCATTAACGTAACCCTGGAGAACTGTTACCCATCACTCTTCTCTACTCTATTTACTCCCACTCTCAATTTCTTATATTTTAGTCATTAATTTAACCACATGAAGTCCTTTTTCCATATCCAATGGCTGCTTAGTTTCTTGAAAGTTTTTTGGTGGGGGCCCTTGTCAAATGACTGCTGGAAATCCAAATGAACTATTTCTGTCAGATCTTACTTATTCACGTTCTTGCTGACACCTTCAAAAAACTCCAATGAGTTCGCAAAACATGACATCCCTTCACAGCAGGCTCTTTACTCTTCCTCAGTATATCATGTTTATCCATGCTGTCTTCCATTATTATTTCTACTGATTTACTTGGCACAGGTGTCAATCTTACTGCAGTACCCCAGATCTCTCCCGAAGCCTTTTCAAAAAAAAAAAGAAAAAAAAAAGAAAAAAAAAGAAAAAATTCAGCGTCACATACAGATTAAGACATAACAAACCACACATAAATGAATTTGTATCTTAACTAGATGGTGTCTCTGTTGCTTACTGTGTACAGTACAATGTCCTTGGCTTGTCTGCAGTTTGGAAAGCTAAACTTCTAGGTTGTAAGCACAAATGCAAGCCTCTAGAAAGAGATGTGTATGTTTTTATTTTCCTTACAGTTTAAAGAGTATCTTTGGGAAGACTGGTACTTGATAAAGATTTACTTTAACAGTAATACTACAACGATTTAGTTGCATCAAAAGAACTCTTTTTGTTCCAGTCTGTAAATTATAGTTCCATAAACATGCACTGCTGTCCAGTAGTATCTATCCAACTACTTAATAGTTGTCCTCATCCTCAGAAAACACAAGTGAGCTTGTGAAAACACGGTTATTCATTTATAAATGAGATATTGTTCAAACGGAAGTAAAACTTCTAACATCTTGCTAAAAGACTGGAATTGAGAACTTCTGCAGAAATTATAACCAGCAACTAGGCAACTTGAGACGACTACACCAAGCCAATTTTTAATATACAGAAGTATTTTTATCCTCACCAATTGTATGAAATTGCAGTTTCACTTCACAAGGTTTCTAAATGCTCTCTAAATTCCAAGTCCAAGTTCACCCTATTTTTCTTCGGCATAGTGTTGACTGTCATTTTCTACTCACGAGTCCAAAGACAGAGTTGAAAATGAGTCCCATCTTACTGAACTGATCAAGTGCCTTTCTCTGATGCAAGCTCAACGGCTTCATGGTGCCTGCCTGTGACAGGTTTCATTGTGACCATATTTCTACCGATAAATATAACGGTGTATATAAACCCATGTGCAACAGTTTTGGTTTCTTTTTCCCCCTCTATATTTTGTATTAGTTTAACAGAAGTTTGTAGCTCTAACACCAACAAAACAACAGTATGGATTCAACAATTCAGGATGTTTAGTCAAATGTATGGAGGAAAACAAACAAGACACCTCTTCACCATCTGCAAAGAGACCAGTGGAGCAAGTGTAGAGTTCACATCCTCAGTTTTCACAGCACTAAGGAAAAAAAAAAAAAAAAAAAAAGATGACACTATCACAGATGTTGAAAAAACCACTTTTCCAAACACGAGATGAAAACATTTCCTTGACTTAAAAGCCTCTGGTGCTTCCAGGCAGCAGAGAAATTAATAGTACTCAACTCCTTTCCACTCCTTCAATGGGGAAGAGGGAGACACAACAGACAACGATGCCATACATAGACTTCACATTAATAGCAGAAAGCAAAGAAACCCAAGAGAACACTGCAGTTGCAAAGAATTATCTCCCCTCTCCCCAGGCTGTCACATGAAAGCTGGTAGAAACAAAAAAATTTGGCTGGCAAAACAAACAAAAATATTCTGCCTTTCAACACCTGTGTTTTGTTTCAACTCAATTACAACACTTATTTCTGTGTCCTTTTCACTCCTTACACAAAAACAACCCTGAACAGGTAAAGTTGGAAGGGACTTCTGCAGGTCATCTACTCCATCTCTCCTGCTCAAAGCCATGTCAACCACAGCAAGTTGGTCAGGGCCATACCAGTCAGGTTTCAAGTTACAAGCAAGAATGGAGATGACAACCTTTTTGGACCACCTGTTCCAGTGTTTGATCACTCTTACAATATATATATATTTTTTCTTTTATGTCTGCATGGAATCTCCTGTGTTACAGTTTGTGCCCACTGCCTCTTGTCCTGTCACTGGACACCACTGAGAAGGGTCTAGCCCCATCCTCTTCACTCACCCCCACGAGGTATTTATACACATAAGATCCTCCCCAACCTTCTCTTCTCCAGGTAGCAGCTCTCACAGCCTCTCCTCATATGACAGACACTTCAATCCCTTCATCATCTTCATGGCCCTTTGCTGGACTCTATCCAGCGCGTCCATGCCTCTCTTGTACTTGGCAGCCCAGATCTGGACCCACCACCCCAGGTGTGGTCTCACCAGTACTGAGTAGAGTGCAAGACCACCTCTCTCTCAACCTGCTGGCAATATTTTGCATAACATAGCCCAGAATACCATTAGCCTTCTTATCGGCAAGGGCACACTGCTGGCTCATGCTCAACTTGGTGTCTGCCAGGACCCCCAGGTCCTTTCCTGCAGAGCTGCTTCCCAGCTGGGTCACCCCCAGCAGGTCCTGGAACTTGGAGCTGTTCCTCCCCAGGTGCAGGACTCTGCACTTCCCCTTGTTGAACTGCATGCGGTTCCCGTCAGCCCATTTCTCCAGCCTGTCAAGGTCCCTCTGAATGTCAGCGCAACCCTTTGGTCTATGAACCGCTCATCCTGGTTTTGTACTCCCTGCAAATGTGCTGAGAGCACACCCGTCTGATCACTCAGGTGAGTAATGGACGTGGTAAATAGTACCGGCCCTGTTATTGAGCCCTGGAGCACACCACCAGTGACTGGACTGCAGCTGGACTTCATGCCACTGCTCACAACCCTTCAAGCCCAGTAGTTCAGCCAGTTTCTAGTTCCCCTAACCGTCCACTTATCTTGTGTGTACTTTATCAGTCTGTCTGTGATGATGCTATGGGAAACCGTGCTGAAAGCCTTACTAAAGTTGAGATGAACAACATCCACAGCTCTGCCCTCATCCACCCAGCCAGTCATCACATCACAGAAGGTGGGTTAAGCATGATTTCCCCTTCATAAATCCATGCTATGCTGACAACTCCTAACCACCTTCTTCATACTTGGAAATTATTCCAGCTCTTGTTCTTCACCTTTTCCAAACTAAATATTTTTTATATCTGTACAAATACATATACTCATTAGTAGTTGCATATCTTATAACGTGGATGTCTTTAAAACAGCTAACAGTCTCATGCCACTCCTTAAAAAACTTATTCCAGCTAGGCAGTGAAAGAACAATGCTTCTTTTTTCTCTGACAAATGTATCTAAAACCTCATAATGTTGTTGCAGCTGTAATGGCCTAATGATCTCAGAGAAGCAAAGAAAACACACTGCCTCCCCCTTTCCCTCCGAAATATACTCATTACTTACTGTTGGGAAAAGACAAGTTTACCAGTCACACTGTACGACAATCACATCCATAAGAACTTTTCTCTCCTTTAAATTAGGCATTTTGTTAAAAGCATCCTCTCTACGGATCCAGTTTTATTCCCATATTTTGTCAGGCTCTTGGTAGAAGTAGCTCCCTTTTTCAGATTCCCTGGCCTCCCAGAAATAGAGACATTAGGAATTTTAGGGAGCATCTTCTCCACATGCTTTTTTCTCACTTTCTGTCTTCCCTTCAGACTGCAGTGAAGACAATTATCAGACCACACACTGTGCTAAGAAAGTGCCTTACACCATCACTTCAACGAAAAAAGGGTTTGGTATTGTGTGCTTTCTTGCCCAGTATGTGTATCCAGAAGGTAAGCATCCCCTCAACCCCACTAAATATTCATCAGAAAAGTCCGGCCAGCAAAGAAATGATGCAGTGTTCCTAAATCCCTACTGGATCTAAACATTCCCAGGTACTGAATAACCCAGGAGCTGTGTGGCTAACTGGTAGCTCAGCTCTGCAAGTCTTACAGTAATGGCAGGCTGCAGTTGTGGTTATATACTGTATTATACATCTGACTAAGTGCTTCAAACACAAGTTGTGGCATTACACTGAACTGGAAGAACAGATTACAACACAAATCCTGTATTCTTTCACCAATTTAGTGATGTGCTGCCAAAAAAAAAGAGTCCATTATAAAAGCTATGTTGTACATTTGGCCAGGGCACATCTACTGTAGTTTTGATAGACCAAGGATGACTGTCTAACAATAGTTTCTAGGATATTAATGCTGCAGTGAAGTGGCTGACTAAAATATTTTAAACAAATTTGGACATATTCCCGATAAGATTATAACAATCTTCAGGCAGCTGAAACCTTGGGCCAACACTAGTTGACAGCATCCATTTAAAAACTCTTTCACACTTGTGCAAAGTTAAATCAACTTGGCACTCTCTCTGGTAGCCAATTGTCTCCTTAAAGTATGAGCTCTATTCATTCAATTGAATTGCTGCATTAAGAGGACAGTTGGCTGGCATGGGGAGGTTTGGGCTGATTGACAATGTGCTTTAGTCACAAAGAAGTTGCAGCAAGAGTTTCTAAAAACCAAAAAGCAGTTAAGACTATGAATAGATGAAGCTAGCTGAAGACGACAAAAGTACAGGATGTTTCCGGGAAGAAGCTTGTGGTTCAATAAACTTCCTAACTACGACTAATATTAAAGCCCTTCTTCTGTCTTGCTTTGTAAACTTAGCACCTCAAATATTACAGTGAATTTCAGTTTACTACTTAACCCCACACTAGCTAAATATTGCAGCAGCAGTTAGGATTTGTGGAATTTTTATTTTTGCAGAGCTGCAAAAGCTTAAACAGCTAAGAACTCTGTGGGATCTGCATTCTTCCCATTGATGGGATTTTATTTTGCATGTGAAATGTTAATAAAGGAAAGCTGAACAGCATTTAAGCACTCATTCTAAAATTATTCTAAGGAGATTACAATGTTCCAACCCTTCTTCCCTTTGTAAAGCTTCAAAGAGAGAACAAAAGAAAGCCATACAGTGCTTAGGTCAAAATAGTCGCAGAGACTGTTGAATTAATTCATGATCACAACAGATACTAGAAGCACTGAAAGAAAACCCTGACATGCAAAACTGACATACGATACATTTTACATGAAGTATTATACAATATTACATAAGTAATCACTATATTTGAGTTCATTTTTCAAATACTACCTCTTTCTTGTTTGTGTACACAATATAGATACCACTGTACAAAGCACAAAAAAGATGCCAAAGACACTGGTGTCTACTGGAAGTCAATGAAATTACCCTGGATACGATACCCCTGGCAAACACATAGGCTAATATCCAGTCCAGTGTCTGGTGTAAATGAATTTCCTCCTTCCCACCTCAGCAAGACCTCAGAATGCCAGCCTGATGCTATGGCTACGTGAAGCAGGTAAAAATAAAAACGAAGCCCCCAAAACACCACACAACTTGTAATATAAAGCATATCAAATGTAAATGGTATGTACAGCCCTTTAAGCAACTGAAAGGATGAATGGCTTGAACATCTGCTAAGAGTTTCGGAAATGTTCATGTTTTCTCCTCATAATTCTTATGTCACATACACAAAAGAGTTCATAAACAGGTTCTGGCGTTCAGGTGCTAAAAGATTAATACTGTAAAATATTTGTAGACAAAAATAAGTGACATTAAACTGCTCAATTCAGCTGAATCAAATGAATGGTACAACTGTACTATCTAACTGGAAAAAGGAAAAAACTTCTTTGATTCAGCTGCTAAATTAACCTAGCTGTTTGAGACAGCAGATCCAATTTCATTGCCTGTAAAGGCAGGCCAACTTCTTTGTCTTCATCTTATACTCCAGTGAAGTCTACTTCAATACAGTTGCCTTCACTTATCCCCGCAGACAATTTGGTCCTTTTATGTAAAGATAATCCAGCTCTCCCTGAAGTCAAAAGGAATTTTGCACTTGACTTCAATGTGAAAAAGGATCAGGTCCTAGAACAGCAAAACTAAAATATCTATGAATAAAAAACAGATTCAGATTTTTCCACTTCTTTATCAGCTGAAAAAAGCATAAAATTGATTTGATGAAATGAACAATTCATAGATAGAAAAAAAAGTCTAATTTCCATTTCAGTTTAAAGCACATGAAAAGTTAACATGGCAAGGTTTAAAAATAAATAATAATCCCATTCAAATTTTCTGACTGCAGAACTGTACCACTTAATGCATCCTGCCTTGTCTTTTCAGTCTCACAAGAACTGAAAGGGAAAAGAACAAACAAACAAACAATGATCCCCCAAGTCTAGGAAATAGATTAACAGAAGCAACGGATTAATTGCATGGTTTCCAAGCTGTAGAAGTCATGTAGCAACAACACTTACAAACTTCCCAGCTTCCCATCAGTACGTTAGAGTTTCCTCAAGAACCTCTCACATTATGATTAGTCCACTGGCTGAAAAGTTTTGGCAGGTTACTCCGTCAGCCTGAAGATGATTTGACTCAGACATCTAAACTATTTGGTTACCTGTGTATACTATATGACATCTAATGCAGTAAGTAACACGAATACTCAGAAGTTACCGCGAGAGCAAAAGGAAAATATAATCGATTTTCATAGCCAAATTTAGTCATATGCTAGCTGACCACATGCCATGCTATAATGGAAAGTTACCTGTCCGATTGCATTTTTCAATATCTAAAGTAGAGAAATAAATATTTCTTTTTAATTATAACTTCAATTTATAGTAAGGCCTAAATTTATTGATATGATAATCTATATTAAATCCAAATTTATTCAAACTATGTTAGCTACCAAAATTTTAAACAAATTCAAACCAGGCAGAGCTCATTCGTAACAACCTTGAATCAGAATTTGAACGTCTATGTACCTAAACTACCAGCTTCTGTTACAAGTATAGAGGATTTCCATCCAAATTAAAATTATGTAATTATGAGCTCACTACAATCTGAGAAACATTCAGGTAACATACGATCAAAAGAGGAGAGATTTTTGTTCATGTTTTCAAAGAAAAGCAAAATTTAAAAGTATTGAGATTCATTCATTCTAACACTTCAGAGGTTTTAGTTATCAAAAGCAATTAACAAATTAAAGCTAACAGCCCCATTTGTAAATAAATCCAATCAGATTTAAAACAAAATGCGCTTTCCATTTACAGTGATCACCTTCTATAACCTTATCTAAAAGTCAACATATTAACAACTTGTACCTCAAAATATAATACTTATAATTTCGAGCACAATTTCCATTCATATGCCACTGAACACAAAATGGGAAGAAAAAACTACTTGCAAGTAAATTGGGTTTTCATTATTTAACATACCTTAAAAAAGTTATTAAGACATTTTATTATTACATTAAACAACACATACAGAAAATCCATGCCACTGGCAAAAAGCTAGCAAGATTAGCACAAACCCTAGTATATAGTTGCAGTCAACATATTTTACTGACCAGGAAGATTCAGCCGCTTTGTCTGGGAATAGAACTAAGAAGTGCAAAACCAGGTTAAAATAATCAGTTA
This sequence comes from Chauna torquata, assembly GCA_013399475.1. NCBI lineage: Eukaryota > Metazoa > Chordata > Aves > Anseriformes > Anhimidae > Chauna > Chauna torquata. The sequence goes on along the minus strand of VXAL01005650.1, from coordinate 54,167 downwards.
AAATAACCATATAAAATCAAGGTGTCATGCTTGTTAACATAAGTCATTTTACAAATCTCCCTGTATTAACTTGGCCATGGTTTTACCATGTACAAACCAAATTTAAGTAGTATTCAGACGGTACGTCAAACTTAAGCTAAAAGTGGGAAAAAAGGGTAATCAAAAAGTCCTAGATTTAATAACCAATGCAATTAATTGCAGAATATTTAAATATACCTACTTTGTATGAACAAGTCAAATGTTCCCAGGGAAATTAATTTTCATCTATAAACTACCACTTGTCTCTTTTTTCGTGTATCATGATAGCCTGAATCAATCAGTTCTGTAAGTTTCTACAACTTGAGAGCTATGAAATATTTCCTAAAATGAAAAAGGAGATTGATATCTTTAGCAAATTACATAATATATATAAATATTCAGCAAGCTATTTTTAAAGTGATAAGAGTAACCTCAATCACTATGATTTATGAATCGTGTTTTATTTTAAGTGTAGAACTGTACTTAAAATACAGTATGGAACTGTACTTAAAAGAAAATTATAGCCATATTACTATTGCATTTTAGTTTCTAACGCCATGTACAAGTCAGTGTTTAATTTTTGTCTCATTTCAGGAGTTGAGAATTGTGTCCTTGCACTTTGCTCACTCATTTGAAAACCCCAGAATGCAAAAACAAAAACAACAACAAAACTACAACCTTTCTTCCACCCATCACAGAATGTTAATACAATACTACTTACTTTTCAGGCGTAAAAAAGTATGGCTACTGAGAAAAGCAATTTTACTCAGGACAATTTCTACTCACTAGCAGTAACAGCTCAGGAATTGGTTTTCCCTACTCTTCTCTCTCCTTCACGGGTAACTGTTTTCAAAAGGAAATATATATATACATTATATACATTCCTGATTAAAGTATTTAATCTATACTATGAAGAAGGAATTACATACAGGTGTCCACAGTGAGAACAGTACACTCCCTCTCTCCAATGCATGTTTTTCAGTTAGTTATAGATGATGTGATCTGGACAGTACTACTATAACCTTTAATAATCTTTAAACAAATCTTTAACACTCAACATTGAAGTCAGTTAAACAAACCCCTCCCTCTCTTTGCTTTCAGGACTTTGTCATTCTATCAATGCACCTTCTACCTAGAATTTGGGGGGGCGGACATGGACAAAAAAAAAAAAAACCAACCAACCAGAAAACATACTTTGGCAAAAATCCCAAATACCATGTGCCTCAGAAAACAGAAAGCTCATGTACATTTTAAGATACTACTGCTGGAAGAAAACCTGAGTACTTCTTTATTTAAAACAACAGGCAGAATCAGAATCACCATCTGTTCCTGAAAGGACCTATTCTGAAATTTTCCCCTTAAGTGAAGCTCCAAAAACTTTTACTTGACACATTATTATTTCTCAGTTCAGGATAAATTCTTAGTCATAATAATAAAGAGATAGTTGGTCTAGTTGGACTTCTGGTCTGATTCATGACAGCTGTTCTTTCAGAAGGCTTTACATACTGAATATGAGCATCAAATACGAAAAACACTTAACAGTTAAGATAAAAAAACAGAAACCAAACAAACCTAAGTCTTCCATCCCCATGCAGTACAGGACAGCCTTCTTATAACAGTGATGCACAACCTACCTGGGCTGGTCATAACTCAAAATACAGAATGGCCTTTACCCCAGGGATGTTACCTAAGCCTTACATAAATTTGCATTAGGAAACACAACAATCCATATTTTCAGGTTCACTTGTCACTTAAATATTGCAAGACTTTCTATTAAGTGAAATTACCCAGTGGTATGTAAGACGTGCTATTACGAATGCTTGCAGCTTCATAATAGCACCTAACTAAGTTTGCACCTATGAGGAAGCATGGACTACTTCAACTGAGCTACCGAAATCAGAGTTAATCAGAAATACTGAATACTGTAATACTGCATATCATTTAAAAAAAAAAAAACACACATGCACACCAGAAGAAGCAAAATGTCCTGTCTGCACATGCTGTTTTCAGCTCAAAAACTATGGGAAAAGGGACATGAAATATTCACTTCTATCACCATATGCCTTCCTCCCATTTCATCTCACCCTTGCTTAGTCCTTACGTGAATATAAGAGCCATGTCTTTAAAATCTGAAGTTTGCCACTAGGTTCGGTGCAGATTTTTCATTTTTAAATTGTAGAAAACAGTGGTTTGGAAACCACTCACTCCAAACATATTTCAGACCCACACACAGCCCTTAATTCTCAGTTTTTCACAGACTAACCTTGTTAAATTTTTCTCTGAAACACTACAAATTTTGTCTGTTAATAAATACACTTCTGAAGACCTCAGCTGGAAAGCACTGAGATAAGGTTTTAATCTCAAACTGCAAACATTCAGAAAAATAATATCACAAAGTAAAAAAAGGAGATACAAGAAAGCTAACAAAAAATAACCTGGAAGATGTACTACTAAACTTACTGATTTTAAACACTTTACAATAAAATACAGAACCACTTTCTCAACCACATAATAGTTCTTTGAAAGTAACATTCTTTTGCCAATCTGTGGGATAAAACATTAACAGAAAAATGTGTATTTTGAGAACTGGAATATTACCTATACCTCAATTCTGTATTCATTTTTCAACAGATCTTGCTTTGACCAAAACCTTAAGTGTTTCTCCTCTTTGATGCACACATCATTAAGTTAAATCTACTGAAAGAACAGCTGTTACGAATCAGACCAGAAGTCCATCTAACCCAAATCTCTCTCCACGTCAGACGAGAAGTCCATCACTAGTCCCCACCACCTGAGACGGAGAGCAATACTGCGTGTTCAGGAAGGGAGTGTAAGAATCCGGAAAGCCTGTGCCAAGGACAGCACTGCCACGGACTTCCAGTTTCTGGACTTTGGGGTACTGTTGCTGGCAAAACAGAATACTTGCGTTGAACAAGCCAGGCTGGTAAAGGCAACCAGAAACAAGAGCGTAGAAAACTAGAGGAAGATACACACAAGCACTTGGGAGGCTTATTTTTTTTCTTTTTTCATTCTTCTGTGGTTACAAGTGTAGGTCATGATTTTAGTTTCCAATAAAATGTTCTTGAAAAGCAAGAAAGTACTACACAATTCAGACCTATTTTTCCTTTGTCAAATTTTAAACATAAATATTAATTTTGTTATCTAACCATACTTAAAAATCACTTATTAACACAGTACTGTTCAGTATTAATTTGTTTTATGTGTTCTTCTCCTGGCTGACTGCCAAAACAGTTATAATGCTACACAATTGCAATACACAAGAGATTCATGGTACCCTCTAATTACTCTTTAAATACCTCATAGAAGCACGGTCTTTTCTTAGAGTTGTGAGGGTATTAAGTATGGTGGAAAATTAGAACCTTCAGCCCAGATAATTGTATTTTTCTTCCTGAAGCTGAACCTTACAAGCACAGAGCAGAACCATTATAAGGTCCGCCTGAGCTATGGACAAACATTTGGAACTGGACTGAACACGAACACTGTTCTCTACTCCTACCGTTCTTCTGCTACGGGGCCATCGATCCTGGTAAGCGTACCTGACACCTGAACGCATTTATTCATGATGTGAATGACGGAGTGTAAAACACTTCTACTGTCTCATTTTCACAAGATTAGAAGGTGTTCTGGGCATGTGCAAAGTAAGAAAATTAACCCCACTGAACCGAAGTCTCCTGATATGAAGACTAACTTAAAATATCAGATTAACACCACAAAATGCATCTGAAAGTTTCCCCAAAAACAAGTTAAAGGCCCTGATCTACAAAGGTTTACTCATGTGACTGTGTTTACTCAACAACTTCACTGTCAATGAAAGCAAATGAAGTTATTCTCTTTTGTAAGCCTAGTCTACCTCATCCTAAAATCTGAGCAGAAGGGGTGGCTCTAAGCTTCTGAAGAACCATTTATTTTTCTCAGACTTCTCTGGACTTCTGGTGTGGAGAAAACCACAGAAACATGCATCAAAAACCACAGAAGTTTTGCTTCCTCCTGAAGTACAAATTTGAAAGACAAGCTACTTGAAGCTCAGTACCACCAACAGAATTCAAATCTTACTTATTAACATCTCAAATGTTTATGTATCTGTAATGACTATATCTATCTTATATAACGCTATTATAATAGCATTTGCCTTCCAAAAATGCAAAGATAAAATAGAGCCAGACTAGCCAAAAAAAGTCATCTAATTCCATCACAGCCTCTTAGAGTACTCGAGAAGTTGAAAAACAGATAATGCCAGTCTGAGGTTTTAGCGGTCATTACTTCCCCTGCACTCTCCAGCCATATCCTGTAACATTACATACGACTACAGTCAAGAAAAATCGAAACGAAATCCCAGTCTCAGTGATAACAGTCAACATGGCTAAAGATCTGCTTGCTGACGATCCCTACTGCAGCATCCTGCTCAGTTGCAGGGCTCAGATAAAAGCCAAGGCGGGCAGTCCTCAGAGGAGACCCTCGGCTCAGGGACTCCTTGCAGCTGAGCGCAGCTTTGATTTATTGACCTCTGGGACGGTGTGTGAGACTCAGCGCAAGATCTCACTCTCTATGCAGGCGCCTACCTGAAGTGACAAGAGAAAGGGATGCTTGGTATTTCCAATCCTATTGCCAGTTATCCTCTACATTTTTAAAGAATACGTATTTACATCGAAAGGGAATAAAACTCGTGCACAACCAATAACTTTTACTTTACGTCTGTCAATAACGTTACCATCGTCTTAATCTCCAACCTTGCAATCAGCCGTGTGCGTTAGCTTTACCTAATGGTGCAGTCCCACTCGCTTCAATAACTTGCCTAGGTGTTGATTTCTGCTTTGATGCATTGGCACCATTAAAAACAAATCCCATTCCCACAGATAGACATGGCAGTAAGAATGACCTCTGAAAAACTAAAATTAAACTTGTCCTACAGTTAGTTGACAGCATCTTCTCAGTACTACCTTTTCCGTTCAGCATGCGCATGGGAACTTGTCCAGGTTTGCCTTCAAAACCTGGCAACTGATAACACAATCTGGAACCCCACAGCTCTAAGTCATTGGTTTGAACGCAGTCCAGGACTGCAGAGATTGAAAGAAGTTACCTTATGGCAAACGTAAGGCACTTTGTATTTAAAATAAAAATAATTTAAAAAAATCGTGGTTGCTACATCATAAAATCCAGCACTATAAAGCAGCACCCTGCTAGCATTCTCAAGGAGAAAAAAAAAAAAAAAAAAGAGAATGAGCTATCTTCTCATAGTCAAAGGTAGTTCCCCTGGGACAAAAATTAAGCCACACTTTTAACAGTAGTTGTAGAAACTACATCTCTTCCTCAATAATGGATCTGTTCCGTCATCTAACAGGTCTTCCAGTACTAGAAGCCCAAAACCTTTCAGAAGGGCTTCTCAAAAACCACAGACCGTATATGCATGGAAGGTGTCCTATCTGAAAAAGGCTGCTTAATATGACACAGCAGAATAAGCAAGTGTTCTTTCAGTAGTCTTTGTGTTAATATTGACACTGATTTTTAAATTAACATAAAGGTAGCTTACTCAAACTCTGATCAAAGTATGAGGCTAAACAGCTTCATCCAAATAGGAAATAAAGATGAAAGAATGTATTTCTTGTATTTCTTTTAACCAACAGTCTGAACATGAGGAATTATCTACTGAAAATATACTACTTTTGTCCACAGACAGAGAATATAGGAAAGTAAAACTGTGCAGCTACTGTGTTCACAAAGCAAACTTTGGCCATGTGAACTGACATCAGCCACAACACTGTCATCATGTGACAGGGATGTGAATGTCCATCATTTATCAGAGCGAACATGGTTCTGATCTATTCTTCTGGAGATGCAGGAAGCACGCAAATCTCAAAGAATATTCCCCCAGTGTGGAAAAGTATTGGTAAAAAAACCTAAATTGCAAGTTCTAGTTTTTCAAGAAATAATTCTGTTACTCAGTATGCAGCACATCAAAGGTTTATTAAGTATGATATCTCTCTACCTATTTCAAATAAATCAGCAACTCCAATACACATTTAATGTCGTTTGTTTGTTTCATAGCCAAAGAACTGTTAGGTAGTAAAAATAAAAAATAATTAAAAAAATTCCTTTTTATAACATGAAATACAGATTAAAGCTACCTTGGCCTCACTCTCACTCCAAATGAAGTTCTCCACATTTCAAAGCGCAGTACTGGTGTCCAAAAGTTATTAAAAACTACACAGATAGCTCTGTAAACAGCAAAACCGGTGAAGCCTAATTTCCTGCATCGATTTCCAGCCTGAGAGGTGTTCACGTGAACTCTCCAGTGTGCAGGTTAAGAGCTCTTTTCTACCTGGCTTCTTTACTTTCACAAATTTTGTGGAAATTGTCCACCTGGGAGACCTCTGCTGCCAAGTTTGTTTGAAATTGGCTAACAGCTGGAAGAGTTATTAGAGGGACTGACAGGCACACAGATGTTGCAGTTGCACTTGAGCTGCACTTCTTGAGGAAATAAAGCCAACAAAACCCGTGGAATAACATCATTGGCAATCACTGTTACCAACTATCACCACAGTTTTACATACCCAGTATTGTGTTGGTTTTTTTTTCTTTGAAATTCAACACAGTCCCTCTGAGTGCCAGTGTTGCTCTCCTTCTGTTCATGTCACAAATGCTGCCTCATCCCAAAATTAACCCTCACACCCTGGCTATGCAAAACACACTCAGAGTCTCCGCTTTATGCACACGTTCAGTAGGAAGCTCCTATAGCTAAATTTACAAACATGCATAGGAAACACATGCAAGTGCAAGGTTATGTTGGCAGGAAAGGAGCAATTCCTAAACTTACCACGTCTACAGAAACATATCGTTATGGCAATACTGTACTTCACACACCGCAAATGTAACCAACAATGAAATTAGAAATCCCTCTTCATGGTCTTAGTTTCCAAAAATGAAAGAAAAGACTCTCAAGTAAACTTTTGTATCTTGCTTCCTTGACTAAAGGTCAATTTTGCTTGCAAAATTTGTCTGAAATTTCATTCAGCTGCCTATGAATTATTAAGAGGAATATAGAGCATGTTGCCAAGGAAAATGTATTAAGTTTTAAATTGTTTTTTGGATCATCCTGCCAATTTAAGTCAATTCAAACAGCTATTGCTAAGTAATGGCCAGCCTCTGGCTAGGCTTAGATTCAGCAGGTAGGCCTGAATAAACCTGAGCAATCATGAGGTTCGCACATACTTATATCCTACTTCTTCCAATACAAAGAGTCTCATGCCTATATACGTATCCGACACCTGGAAGGGACCATCTTGAAATAAACGCAATAAACCCACGTATTTGTAATACTGTATAACGCAGAAACGCAACACACCAGCCCTTCGCCTGGCGGGACCGCGTGTAACTTCACACACGGCAAGCCTGTGGGTCTGCAGCACAGAAAGTTGCACGCGGTCTCTGCAGGAATGGGGGCCTATGTGTTTTGGATACATTTTTTTTTGTTATCTGTGAGGAACATGAGGAGGTTTGATGGAGCGTTATGACTGAGTATTTAAATTAATGACTCAGAAATTTAAAGTAGTCACGTTCCTGCTAGATGGAGAGATACAAACCTGAACACCGAGCGAAAAATAGAAAATAATTACAGGCGCGCAGCCGGGCCAAGCTACAGCCGATGTGGAAATCAATTTCCTCACCTCGCCCCTTCGCGCTCCTCAGCCCCGGGCCCCGCAGCCCGCACGCACTGACCGGCCCAGGAGGCGGCTGCGCTGAGCACCTCACCGCGAAGCAGCGCGGCACAAAACCGCCCCCGGGGGGACGCTTCGTCCCCCTGGCAAGCTCCCCGCGCGTCAGCGGCGGTCTCACGGGGACCCCCAGACCCGGCCGGGCACGGCGGCGGCAGCCTCCTCGCACGAACTTCCTTCCCCCTCCGCCCGCCCGGGCCCCT
>VXAL01005650.1:21513-45642 GCA_013399475.1 Chauna torquata | reverse complement strand
AGGGGAGGCGAGGGGCAGCCGCCTATCCCCGTTCCCGCTGCCCGGGGGCGAGCCCAGGGGGCTGAGGCGGAGGAGCCTTTCCGGGGTGGATGCGGGGAGCCGCTCCGAGCTCGGTTGGTTTTGCCCCCCGCTTTACGCCGCCGGTTCAGGTGTGTGACTTCAGCAAGCCTCCCAGCGCTTAAAATGCCGATTTCGGTAGCGGAGCCCTTCCGCCTGGTGCGGGAGAGGCGTAGAGAGATTACTCTAAAACTCCTCGGCCGGGGCGCTGAGCACGGGCCGCGACTTGAATGTAATTTGTTCGAGTCAAACGGATACGAACGGTGCTGGTGCTGCAGAGGGCTGGAGCGCTGCCTGAGGCTCAGGGCCCTTCCCCGAGGAAGGTCCGCTGCTACACCGCAAAACAAACAGTCGCCCGAACAGCCAGCAAGCAAAGAACAAGCCTGTAAACAGTGCACCACTAGCTCCCTGATATTTTATGTTACAGGTTCCCCCCTAGTCTCAGTACCAGAGGCCAGCGTTTCATGTTTAAGAAATAAAAAAACTGGATTTGTGTCAAGATGGGCTTCAAGGGGAAGGGTCATTCCAATGCATCCAGCCTTTTGAATTACGGACTGCAGGAAGAAGTGAAAGAAAAAAAAACACCCTAAAGAACCAAAGTTATTGAAGTTTACACAGGAAAATTGGTGTTAATCATTCAGAATTATCTTCTATTGTTTTCAGCTTGCTAATAGTAAAATTTGGTGCTGTAATAGCATTTGCATCTACTGCATCTTTATTTTTTTCAAAGGCTGAATATAGAACAGTAATTGTATTGGTCTGTAGTGATAATCTAATACAATATATTTTTAATCTTTAAAGCAAGTGAAACAGAAGGTCTGATTTCTAGGCAATGATGCGGAGTAAAGCCATGTGTAATTTTTAATTTAAGACAAATACACGTATTTGCTTTGGCAAGACCATAAATACACTAGGCAGTTAACAAAATATAAAAAAAAAGCAAAAGTTTCAGATTTTGAGGCTCCTTACCATAAATCATATTCATGCAATCCCGTTAGCATGGTGGAGTTTATCATTTTCCGGTCCTGTCAGGAGCCTAAATCACATTATAAAGAATTGATTTTTAATTTAGAAATCAACAGTGAGTTTTACAAATTGACCTGGGCAATGAATTACTTAACCACGGAGTGGTAGAGGTCTGGGTCTGTTGCTGCTTCCCAGCACTGGCTGGGCTTGCAGTAGTCTTATGTGGGAACAAAGTCCGACCTCCAGTGTTGGTCGTGTTTTCCTATACAGAGGCAAGCACTGCTGCATGGTTAATTTTACAGCACAATGGTAGAACTTGTGTATCTGAAAAACTGATTGAGCTCTAAGGACGTCATCATCATTCTGCTTCAAAGTTACTCATTTTTGTTAAGAAACGGAGCAGCTTTGGGCTAAAGCTTTATGGTTAGAGACATACTGGCTCTTGCCAGCTGCCACTGTAATTCGATGTCTAGTTTTCAGGCCTGCAGTGGATGGATGGGATTTCTCTCGGCACCTGGCTGTGCCCATGTGGTACGGAAAGGTTACCTGGGATTCTCGGTCCATCATAGCTCTCTGATTGCTTTCTCTCCCAAAGACCAACATGAGGAGTGCATTGGTGGGTTTCTGAAAGACAGCAGTTGACCGTGGCCTCCGCTTGCTCTCTTATGTGTGTTCATGCTATTGACTGTCCGGATGTACTGCCACAAATAGTACTAGGGCTGCACTGGTGGTCGACTTCTGTCAATAGTGAAGAGACTGGCATGCTTAATTTCAAGCCCAGTGTGATTAAAATAGCACAGCAGTGTGGGAGAAGGCGGGATGACCTGTCTCATAACTGGCAACAACCTCAGCCCCACACCACATGGACGTGAAAGAACAGATTAGGGTTTGGGTCTGGAGTCATGGAGGCTAGACATGCTTTCATTGCAATGGAAAAACTGGCCGCTTCTTAAATTGTCTTGCACTTGATACTGGCAGTGTGAGCGTTCCTCATTTTTATGAGCCCGTGTCAAACAGGTGACTTAAACCCATCAAGCTGCTGGTTGCTCGCTCCATTTAATTCTGCGCTGGAGGGGACTTGGGGCATCATTGCCACCTTCTGCCCGTGAGTCAGCCTGCAGCCTGTCGCCACGTTTTACCTAGGTAAAGCTCTCGTAGGCTGCTGCTCTGCTGCTGCCGAGCGGGCTCTAAAATCTGTCGCTAGGGCTGTGAGTGCCATAAGCCATAAAGGTTGGGCTTAAACCCCTTGCTTTTCACTCAGGAGGCATCAGCTGTGGCTGGCACCAGTCTCAGCTGAGAGTCAGCTGAGGCCAGTGCTTGCTTTTAGGAATTTCTCTTCCCTTTTATTCTTTTGGTTTAAATAATGTTTTTGAATTTGCATGAGAAGGGGAAGGAGGAGTTGCGGTCATCTACTGTAGCATGGCTGGGATACGGTGTGAGATGCTACTGCTGCAGCGGTCAGCTGCTGCCACGTGCTGGGTACGATTTCCTGACCAGCCCTTCAGACAGCCTGTCTGAAGCCAGTCGGCGTTGGTTAACTCAGCAACTGTGCTGCATTTTAGTATTTTAGCAGAAATGCTGCTGTTGAAGTTGACATTAACATAATCACAAAGATTTATGTCAACTCCTAAATGTAGGCTAACTGTGAAAATTCTTATGTATTTGAATTGATTTCTAAAGAAGGTAATCAATTATATTTATACAGTTCTGAATGTTTTTGGTTCATATTACCCAGTGACTGGTAGGATCAATAATTTATTATTCCAAACGAAGTATTTTTAGGGATATAAGAAGGAAAACAGATATAAGAGCAGAAAGAAAGAAGGAGAAACAGAGGAATAGATATGGAAGAAGGCAGAGCGGGCTATTTCAGGCACTGATGTGGGTTCACTGGTTCATTATTGAGGAATACAGGACTTTTATCCTCAGATTTTCAGGGAGGTGAGCAGGTTGATTTTCTGAAGAGCTTTAACAGTACATGCTGAAGGTTAATAGATGATACACATTATAGGTATATAGTAACTCGGAAATAATTCAAATTACATATGAATCTAGTAGTTTAGTTAGAAAGCAGTGTGAAGTCACCAAGTGGTGGGTCTGTCATTGTTTCTTATTCTGAAGCAAGCATTCTATTTAAACTTTATGCTAAAATTCAAAACTTTTTTTCCCCACATATGTCCCATTTGGACATAAAATGATTCTGCATCTCTAATTGGCAGGGATCTTGTTTGGTACACACTTCTATTTGCAAGATCGAGTATTCCATCCTTCCTCAAATAACATTTCCATTTGATCTTGTGAAAAATGACCAACTACTTACACACATTATACTTTTAGCAAGTGTGTGGAGGTTTTGTTTTTTTTTTTTAATTTTAAAAATGTTAAATAATTTCAAAAATAATGTTTGAATCAAAGTTAATTCTGAGAGCATGTTATACTCTCTTGGAAAACCCTGCACTTCCAAACCTGTTGCTATTTACATTTGTGTCACATCCAGTTATATCAGACACGCTGGATTACATTGTATAATGAAAACCGTATTGCTGTACTCTAATCTTTATCTCTCTATATCCGATCTTCTTTGAATTGCACATAAGTATTGCTTATGGTTACTTAAAATAACTACTGCTTTTATTTCAAGGGCAGTGTTATATATGATGAACACTTAACACTCAGCCCTGCTTTAGCAGCAGCTACAGATCCTCTATCTTTGGTTCTTGCATGATTTAATGTGGAAGCTGCACAGATACAAGTCTTTCATTTAAATTTCACATTCGAAAAACCTCTGAAATCATACACGTGCATAAAAATTTGGTGGATTTCTTGAGCCACTGTGTTCTTCTGAGAGATTTGGAACTTACACTCTCTTCCTCACAAAGCGGGTCATGCACTCGTACTCAGAAAGGAAAGAGACAGACAGTGAGAGAAAAAGAATGTATTAAAGCTGACCTGAACTAGTTTTGTTTTTGACATCAATGCCAGAGTTGTTCAGAGCCTTTAAGGGACTTCTGACCTCATTTGGCAGCCAGTGTAAAGGAGCAGTTTCTGCTGACTTTGGGAGACTTGCACATGTACATATTGGTTATACTTACTAGGTTATTCTTGTACATTGTGCCGACTGCCTAAGATAGTACTGTGGAAGAAACACAATAATGTTATCAGCTGCAATATCCCAGTTAATACAGTGTTTAGAGAGAGCTGTTAGGGGATTCTGTGCCGAATTCAGTTCTTTACCAGAGCACCATGAGTTTTAGCTGCTGAATGCACGTACTGTTATAGCGCTTTTATATGCGACTTGATAAAGCTAAGCAAAGTGAAACAGAATTCAGCAACTTTCTTTTTACAAAGACATAGCAATTACATACGTTGTCTTAATATGACCCTGTGGGACCAGTCTTTCCTAATCAGCCTCTCCTCTGCCTATTCCATCATTCGCACCCCTGCTGTATTACTGTCTTCTCCTCCTCCTGCTCTTCATGGCTGGTCGGTAGTTCCTGTGCTCAGTCTTGCCCGAATCTCAGCGTGGTCCTTTTCTCTCAGCTCCCACCCTAACTGAAGATGGACAAATTCTGGGGGCCTGCGTCAGTGCCCTTTGCTATGCATTAATCTTTAACAGATCTGAGTTTTCCATGCCAGGTTGTTATTCTTGGTCTAGTGTTTTGAGGAGAATTGTCTGCTGCGATCCTGGGCACCAGAAAGCCTTCCCCTTTCATTTAGAGATGAATGTGATGAAGTTTGTTACTTTGGGAATAGCTCCAGGAATGAAAACCTTCCTCAGTCTGGTATGCCAGGCAAATCCTTGGAGTGGAGCTTTGATCAGGATGAGGCTGTTCACTGTCATGGCATTGACCGTTACAGGTGAATATGAATGTTTTGCACCCTTTAGAGAGCTCAGGAAATTGGATAGCTGTCAGATGTGTTTTTTTTTCTTGGCATGCTCTGTATCTCTGTTGTTTCTCCCTCGTCTTCTTTCTTCTCATCACTGTTCTTCAAGTGGGGACTACAGTCCGTTAGGTCTGCCAGTATAACTACAACTGTTGTTTTTTCCCTGTACTTTTGCAGTTCTGTCAACATGATCACAGTTAGTTTAAGTCTCCTAACAGTTTTGTAAAAAACAAGATTTGGTTGATACAACTTTGCTAGGGAGTGACATATATACAATTGCACTCACCGCTATGAGGAAAGAGGTAACCACACATGGAGGAGACCAGTGACTCCACCTCAGCTGCAGCCAGAACAGTCTGAGTTTTCCTAAAATCCAGAATTTAGAAAACCCCAATGTGATCACATTGATAGATGAGGACACAGTGGTGATGGTGGCGGAGGAGGGAAGAACCAACGGCTCTGGTTCCCTGCTGTTTAACTGTTACTTGGCCCTACATGGCTCTTTTCCAGCCCCCACCCTGCTCCACATAAATGCCTTTTTGCTCCATCCTTGTTACCTGCCCCGCTGAAGCAGCCATAGCCTCTTTTGTTCTTCCCCAAGAATCAGTGCCAGGATGAGCGGGAGAGTCAGGAGTGAGGCAGCCAAGGTAATAAATGCTGGAGAGGAGGCACCTGTGGACAAACTCATTTTTAAAAAGTGAAAAACACATTAAGAGGTGGAAGAGGCCTGGATTTACTAAAAGCAATGCTGGTAGCCTTGCCACCGGTTAATGATCCCTTGATCATTTGTAAGAGTTTTCAGCTGCCTTCAACCACCCAGCTTCAACTTCTTATGCTGAGGTTGTTCTTGGCAACTGCCTGCCTCACTGCTGGGACACTTGCACTGTGGAAATCTGCTGTTTTCTTGTTTTAGAAGAAACTAACGTTTGCTGGCTGATCTGTAGAGAAGCACATCGACCTCCAAACTGGGAGCAGTCTTTTGAAATTTAGCAAATCTCCCATGCTGATGTCAGGGATATGTCTTTGCAGTATCTCTTAATAATACACCCACATTTGACCTGGTGGTGAGTAAGCCTCTGCACAGTCTCACTTTGCATGTAGGGGCTTAGTTCATCTAAGCTGAGTTCTCCCCAAACTATCTGCATATCCTCCCACAAGCCTTACTTGCCAAGCAGACTGGAGATGCTCTGCTCCAAGGCTTCAAAGGCTAAGCCAGCATTTCTTTGCAATTAGGTAGGAACGTAGGGCTAGGATAGACCTCCCACCATGCAACAATTACTGTGGGAAAGTGGTAGTGGCCCTTCCCTTCTCCACCCTTTGCTTAAAAAGAACAACAACAACAAAAACAAAAAATACAGGGATTAATAAATAAGGAAGACTCTGCTTCCGAGTTGCTCTCTCTCTCTCTTTTTTTTTTTTTTTTAATTCTGTGGGCTGCTGATTTGTCCTGCTCTTTTATCAGCATGCTTCTCTAGGAGCTGACTCTGAAGCGGGGAAACGAGCAGAGTAGAACCCAGCCTGAGCCCCCTGCACAAATGTTTAAGCTGGTGATGTGTCATAGCTTTTCGAACTTTTTATGTTTGTATTCTTCAAAAGGGGGTGGGTGGTGGTGAAAGCTGCTATAAAGATTCTGTAGAAAACTCTGTTCATGCCATGAACTCAGAACTGAAAGCTATAAAAAGGATAATTTTTTATTATTTTTTAGAAAAAGGAGAGCTTTTATCAGCATGTGTTTCTCCATATTTTGAGTCATTCTAAAAAAAGGGATCTGGCAGGTATTCCTTTTTTCCTTTAAATATGTAAGTAATTGATCCTGTTGTTTTGGAGAACTGCAAAACTGTGGAGGGAATATCAAAATCTTTTTTTTTAATTTTTTTTTTAAAGTCACATCTTTGCTGTTTTGTTATGGTCCCTACATTTCTTTAAACAAACTGTGGCAGCCAAATAACATTGCATAATTGATACTTCATTGTTCATAGAATAAATTGTAAATCATGGGATAAAAAGAAACATTCATCATTCTCACAATAATGGGACAATGTTAATAATATGGAGACAAATATAGTTAAAGAAAGGAAGAGAAATAATAACTCAAGAAAAATATGTGGCATTAAAGATTACATTAATGTGGCTCAGATGCTGCTTCCTTCTACTTGTTTTTCCTTTCACTTTTGATTAAAGTGGGATTTTCCAAAGTACAGGAATTTGCTTACCCTATTCCTAGTTCTTTCAAAACAGAGCCTATTGAAAATCAGACTGTCTGTCCTACACTGTCCCATATTTTTGCTTTTGTTTTCTAATTGAGAAGAAAAATAAAACATGGAAAGTTCCAAAATATTTGGGTTTTGAAGTGTGGGCTTAGGGCATCTTTGATGGATCATCACAACACAGCTAGAAGGGACTCTATTGTTCATGGAAAATGTAATCCATTCAGGGACCCCAGATGACAGGGGGAAATGAGGGACCTAAACCATGACAAACTCCTGATGAGTAATGACAAACCATCCTGAAGCAAAACATTTAGATTCGTTTGGACAGTTCAAAACATTTCGGATTCCCTTTTATTTTCCCAAAGGGACATTACATTGTTTTGGCATAACTAACTTTTTTCCTGCGGAAAAAGAGAATATTGCAGAAACCACTTTTCTGTTAAAAAACATGAACAGAAAATTCTGGATTGGCAATAGAGAGAAGATGTCAAGCCAAAACCGAGCACATTTGAAAGTGTCCACCCTAGAGGATACTAGGACTGCTCCAACCTGGCAAAAAGAATTTTATATCATCTCCATGTTTTACACTAAACATAAAGGTAAGTATATTTCATAGACAGTGAACATAAAGTGATGAAATCCATGTGGCATGACTTGGTACATTTCAACACATTTAAAATATGATGTTTTACAGAGGCCCTCAAAAACTGTTTAAAAATGTAAAAAAAAAAATCTCTTGTGGAAAACTTAGGCCTTTGAGGTGACATTTCACACACGAGATTTCACAACTGTTCTGCTAGGACTGGATACTTTGCAAAAAACTGAACACTGCTTTTGAAAAAAATAAGACTACGAAGCAAAAGTTTCGGTTTTTAGCTTTAGAAACATACTTTTAGCTATAGAAACATATGGCAAAAATCATTGTTATTTATTATGTGGAAACATACTGCTAAGTTCTGTTCTGAAAAAAGGGCACAAAACTTTTTATTGATGACAGCGAAGTACAGGATACGGGATGGGGTGCTCTTACTGAAGTTTTAGGATACTGGTAGTTAGGATAACCTGCCAGGCCATCCTATGGCCTTGGCATTGCAAAAGTGGCCTCGAGTCCCTGATGGCAGGCGGAGGCTGCAAAGTAGAAGAGAAAGCTTCTGACTTTCTAGAATTGGCAGCCGTCTCAACATCTATATTTCAGGGCAACTTCTATGTTAAATGTGACAAAGCTTGTCCTTGCTCCTTTTGTATCGGGGCAGGCTTCATCTTGATGATAATGTGTAGAGAACAAAGCATGTTATTTTCCATAAACCAAGTTAATCACATGCTTTGCTGAGGGTAATAAACACGTAATTCACCAAGTTTAAGAGCAGAAGTGACCAACAGATCTGCCGGTGAAGCTTTGAACATCACCACCTCTCAGCTTTCACCCACATATGAACCCAGTCACTTGGGCCAGACCAAAGTGTCCCATGTAGATCAGAAGGCACTGAGACGTAGGGAGTTCAGAGCTTTGGGTGGCAGAGGCTTAAGGGAATGCTGAGCATGAAGAGCAGAGCAACAGACCAGATGAGGAATCTGCCTGGTATTTGATGATGACTACCCATCAGCATGTGGATCATTTGTCAGTTGTGTTATACGATCACTTATCTGGTTCTTGTAGGCATGCATCACTTTTTTGTTGTTTGTTTGTACGGTTTTCAGAATGGGGCGCTAGTCCCCATGGTGAGTCTGTTGGGTGTTTTCATAGTAAGAGCTGTAGTGGTATAAAAAAGCCTTGCTACTCAGACATGCAAAATAATCCTGACAATTCTGGGCTTCATCACACCCAGCTATTGAAGCCCAGGGTCATTGCAGATTTATGCTGGTAAAAGCAAAAAATGCTCTACTTGCTTCATGATGTTTCTGAGAATGTCTGCGAAGTCAAACTAAAATGGATGAGTGCGTTTCATAGCTGAGCGCTTCCCTTTGGAGCACTTGTGGCCCTTCACTAGCTCAGAGAAAAATTACAAATGGATCCTGCTATGGTTTCAAAGGTACTTTAAATGTATTAGGTTTTTTTTTGGCCAACATCACCTGACCAACAGTGCTGTTTATTAATACATTCAGCCTGTTTCAATATAATTTTTCTTGTCTTTTTTTTTTCTTATAATTGCTTTTGTTAGTCATTTCTGTAGGCAGCTAGGCAGCAGCTGCTGCCATCCATTTATTTGTGGTTGGCTCCAGATTTAACAAAATGCAACTGCACCCTCTTGTGGTAGCTAGCAAGTAGATTATTTTGGTTTCGTGGTACATCCCGGTTTATTTTTTCTGAACAAGAAAAATAAAAACAAATAGCATAAGTGTCCTGGGGCCACACAGCAACAAAACTTCCCAGAGAACTTCAAAAACTAAGCTGCAACGTAGGAATGTCTGAGCTCTGGCAGCCTTTGAAGACAAACTTCTGTGGGGAAGGCCGTCAAAGGCACCATGGGAAACCTTTGTGCTCTTGATTTTTGGGGGGATTCTTGTCATAATATATTCTTCAAGAAAAACAGAGTCAATATGGCTATACGCATAGAAATGGTACATTTACAACTAGGTCTAAGGACAATAATTCAATATTAGTATCTGGCATGCACTTGAAAAGTAGTTTATGTTTGTTACCTATATGTATAAATCCATGAACAGACGCCTGTCTCCCTGTAGGCACTAGTGGAAATACTGCATGTTCTTGGATGGAAATATGCTTGTGAAGAGCCAAGGTCAGGCTGCACATTAAAGGTTCAGCTCTGAACACTTGTAAATCTCAACATGGCATTTTCTTTTTTTCCTGCGACTCCTGTGAGCACGTCATATAAAATGTGCATTTAAATTCATGAATGCATGTATACGCTGGTCTCTGAGGAGTGGTAGCAGGGGAAGCAAGAACTCCTTCAACTTGTGAAGCCAATGTATTGGCATGTCCATCTTCTACCCTGCAGTACAGGGGCTCACAGAGAGACGTTCATTCAGTATTTCCCTTACTTTAAAAAAAAAAAAAAAAAATTAAAAAATTGTATGCAGGAAACTCATTTTTCTGCAGAAGACCTCCAAGCGCTCTCTCTCTCCCGCTCCCTCTCCCCCCCTCTCTCTCTTCACTCATGGAGCTTCTCCATGAGATAAAATGAGGGAAATACAGATTTTTTTTTGAAATAATAACTCAGTATGTTCTCTATAAACAGACTGTCACTGGAAAAAGGGAAAAATGCCAAGAAAGTGACAAAGTATTTGTGAAAATATTACTTTTCACAAGTAAATTTTAAAGAAAGAATAGTGAAAAAAGTGTATGATTTTAATAGAAAAAATAACCAGATGGATTAAGTTCCCATTTAACACCAGCCATTTGTAATGGCACTGCAGTGCTCGTCTTTTGCAGAGTGAAGAATTAACGAGGCGCCTGCTCTAGTGCCAATTACAAATCTGGAAGAATTTGTCTTATTCTCTGCAAATGGTTAATTCCTTTAAAAAAAAAAAGTAACTGCTACACAGCAATTTGATCCTTTGCTCTATGCAAAATTTAATGAGGTAAGCCGATTTGCATTTTTATGCCTGAACTTGTTTTTAGGCTGCCAGCGTGTCTCACGGAGCGGTGGAGTAAAACCTATCCACACGGCTGGGTGAGGTAGCAGGCTTCAAAATGCTGGTCTGAAAGTTGCATTTGAGGAGTTATGGTCATATACTCACATCATTTTACCCATAACAGGCTTTGTAAAACTGGCTTTCTAAAATTCCTCAGCAACCATTATATTATTAAAAATTTAGATTTCTACTTGTTTATCTGTTGTGCTTTTCTCTTCGCTTTAAAGGGCCCTTCGCCATCCTCAGATGATATGCACTTCTGCAGTCAGCAACATGGGACTTTACACCAGATAAGGATCCGAGCCTTATTTTTATATCTCCAAGCTGTTTGCACTTGTCCTGCATGCTCTACTTCGTGCGTTTCTCGCAGATCAGCAGTACGGCCGGCACCGAGCCAGCTGCCCCAGGAGGAGCAGCTATTGTTGCAGGTCTCTGGAGGGAGGCTCGCACCCCTGGCCAGCTTTGTGCTCCATGGGCTATGGAGCACCTTTACAAAGGTAAAGAAACAGGTCAAGTACTCTCATGACTGTTGACACTATCATTTGGTTACTTCTTTCCACAGGGCATGCAAGTGCATGCAGGTGGATGGGCAAAAAGAGGAGTGAGCACTCGTATATGGGAAAGCTGCTTCTTGGATCTCAAGACGAATTGCTTTGTGCTGCCAAGCGCAGAAGGGCTCCCAATCACGTAAGCTTGCTCCTTCTCCAGAGTGAGTGTGGATGTGAAGTTTATGCAGCTGCATCCCTCTTTCAAGTTAATTATATCACTCCAAGCGCTTCAGCTACGATCCCACACTGCTCTGCTTGGTGCTTGAACCAGCCTGTCGATTTCCCTGGGTGCCTGCCACAGAGGTTACCTCCCTGCTGAAATCCTGGCACAATACCTAGTTCTCTGCAGCCTGGGTTTCTTTCAAGCTCACGTACCCAGAATTCACCACTGTGGCCATGCCTCATGTCTCTGCATGATTTCAGCTGATTTCCCAGTCTCCCTTGGGGAAAGGAGCATGTCCAGTCTCATTTAAAATAAACATTGCTGAAATGCAAGGATCTACACACAGATTCAACAGCTCCTGTGTGGCTAATACATAACGAAAACCCATTTTCAACTCCTAGCATTGATCCCCTTCTCAATAATCCTGAGCATCTCTATTGGATACAACCCCCCCATCCCAAGCCCATACTCATCCCATACTCCAAATCTAATGCCATTTCTAACCCTAGCTTTAATCAGAAGTTGGCTTTAGGATGCACTGGGCTTGAGAAATGCAGAAAGCAAAAATGTTCAGTCCTTTCCACCCAGAACCCACAATCCCAGTTCTAGAACAGCTACAGAGCAGTGGACTCCATTTCTCCTGTCTCATCATAAACAAACCTGCTGTGCCCATGCAGTCTTCCTCACAAGCCTTCTGGCCCGGAAAATCCATAAAGAAACCTAGACCTTCGTTTACAGGGAGCCTGAATCTTGCCAATCATCCTACCCAGCTTAAACATTAACCATGGATCCCTACTTGTGCACCAGTTAACCATGGATCATTGGGTGCTCCTAGCACTAGGATTTGCAAAACTCAGCAATCAATAGAACTCATTTTCAGCTCATTTCTTCTGAAACTCTAACTTGAATATTAACCACCCCCAGCTAGATGCAGCCTTCCCAAATCTTGCATGAGTTACTCAGCCCTCCCAGCAGAAGGTCTTACCTAGCACCATGCACCTTCCAGGGACTAGGAATGAACGTAGCTCATTGGTCCCTGCATTGCTAGAAATTTTAGCTGTAATAGTAATCCCAGCTGCATCACGGACCCAAAATCACCATCTCCATTCTGCTAAACACTCTCCTTTCCCGCAGTAACCCCTGCCCTTCTCCTTATGGATGCTGCAGGATCTTCATGAATTTCTTCATTCCCTGCTATCACAGAAATGGGGCGATGGCTGGGGGTGGCACGGTGAAAAGTTTGTGGCAGCAGAACAGAGAAGGGTAAGTTCTGAGTCTAGTGTTAAGATTGGGGTAAAGAATTGGATTCAGAAAAAAAGTGCATGAAAATCAAAATAACATAGGATGTGGGTCCTTGCAGTGAAGGCTGGAGTTGCAGCTAGAGGTTCAGATAAAAAGGGTTGATCCAGAAAGGTAACAGGGGATGAAGATGCTAGCCACAACTGCAGATTGAACTCTGAGCTGCGATTAAAGCTAGTGTTAGAGTCTGGCTGTAACCCAGGGCTCAAGAAGGCTGAAGAGTCAGATGATTGCTGGATCCAAGAGGCAAACAGTGTGGACTGACATTGGTAGGAGAAAAAAATAAGCCTGCTGTTTCCAACGGCTCATGTTGGAACAGATTGGTGGGGTGTAGGTAAGCCCTGTGCTTGGGTTAGGGTTAATGTTAGGTTTTAGTTCATGGGAATCTGAAAAATTCAGGAAAATTCAGGCTCTTCGAAGACCTCTAGGACTTTGATGAAGAATGAAGAAAGGGTAGGTTGAATTTATTTTCAGGGTAACAAAAGCTTGATCTACTCTGAGATAGAATAAAATTAGGCTTATATTAAAGCTTTGAAATTAGATCTGGGTCCAGGAAAACAGAAACTGAAGGATTCAGCTTACTGCCGAATTCTGCAGGACGTACAAGAAAAACATGATCAGTGCTGGCAAATAATTTATGGCTCACTTAGAGTCAATTAGGAGTTTCTGGATGATGGTTAAGTGTAAGGATTAGGACACTGTGGGCTAAAGCACTCAGTTTACTTCAGGTTAAGTGCAGCAACTGATTTTAAGCAAAGGAATGGTTTATGCTTAGTTCCACAATTATATTTAGATTAAGTATGACAGGGCTTAATTTCTTGCTACTTTGATATAAAAGAGTTTGGTGTCTCGAAGAATCTGGTAAGTGTAGTTGCTAAGATGGAAAGAAGTATTAGATTAGTTTAAGATTATTTTGGTTAGTATTTACTTCTTTCCGTATCAGCTCTGACAAAAGAGGCAGAGATCTCCTCATGGGAGTTCAGCTATTTTATTTATGGGGATGGAGCTAAGAGATTGGATTGGACAAAACCAATTTTGATGAGTTTGAAGGTAGAAGTGGTTCTGAGTGAACATAGTTTGTGACTCCACCAATAAATAACACTTAAGTGTTCTAAGGTTTTAGTCAGATTTCTGGTATGCTGGCAAACACCAGTAGGAAAAACAAATACACTTACACCTCTATGACAGTTTTTGTGCAGATCAAACATTAACTAGCATTTTCAGGGTTCCATACAGGAAACGTGCGCGCACGCGCACATATATATATGCACACATATGTTTAATTGTATGGGCTCTCAGAAAACTGAGGAATCGAGGCATCACTGTGGGAAGTTTTCAGAAAATCCAAATACTTCAGCTCAAGGCTTAACTACCAGTTTTTGCAAAGACAGTGGTTACCACTCCATTAAATTCTCATTAAGTCCTGTAGTTACCATCATAGAACTAAGACAGTAGTAATTAACAATTTATTTATACATTTTCCACAGTTAATTTGAAATTACATGTTCACTCATCTTACTAAGCATTCTGAGATACATCTTTTTTTAACAATGATTCATGATTGATGAGTATCATACATAAATAACAAATTGCATAATGCACGTTGCAGAGAGGAATGTAGTCACCTACGCACTTACACAATACATTTGGTAGCTAACTTGGTTGGTATTTATAGAAAATCCAAGTGGCCCTTCAAAATCATCAAATCAATATTTCAAGAACAGGATTTTACAAAAATGCTTAGAGCAATTCTTTCATATTATAATATTTAATAGTATATTTTGGAGGTATATATTCAATTTCACCTGAAGACTACAAATCAGTTTATGTATTACACCTCAGAATAGCCCCTGGTATCATTTAGATTTCCTATAATTTCTTTCTTTCTTTTTTTTTTCTTTTTTTAAGTCAGTAGGTTTTTTCACTTGCCGTCTTAGGGTAACTACTTCTGTTCAACAATAGTTGTTGAACAGGATAGCCTACAAAGCTGTCTTGCTGACCACAGTGGAGCTGCCCAGGACAGAAAATGCTGTTGAAGAAAGCATACCCTTTCATAACAAGGACTGTAACTTGGAAAGTACCTACGTGAAATTATACCCTTCTCCTCCTCTCTGCAACAGGCACTTTTGCCTTCAGATACATTAATACACGTACCAGACATGCTTGTCTTGTAGAGCTAAACAGCAGATGAATGCGTAAAAGAGAGGGGCCCCTTGGCATCTTTAAAATTCAGAGTCAGAAGAAGCCTATTGCTGGGATAAGTGCTCTAAGAAATACCAGAGTACAGGGCTTGTGAAGGAGAGGCAACAATCTCCTCTCATCTCTTCTCCTCTCCTCTCTCTGTGGTGGCTCTGTTTTTAAGCACAGCCTCAGGGAGTTACATTGCACCACTCCTAGCAGCCGCTTGTTCTTTAAGGCTCCTTCCCCTCAGAGCTTGCTGGCTGAGGACGCACTGTGACAACTGCCCTAACACTGATTTTAGGTGGAAATTTCAGAATCCTCTACAGATCAGTAGGTCTGGTATAGCATTGGTAATCCAGACATCAAGGTTTTCTCCCTGCCTCCCTCTCTGATTTGCTTCAGTCACATGATTTCTCCTGTCAGTCTGTAGGATGCAATTAATATTACTTAATCTTTTTTGCATGTCTCTGTGACTTATAAGCTGCAATTATAAATTATAAACATCAATTAGATGACACACTTAAAAGAATGTATCACTTATTATAACAGACACTTTCGATTTTAACAACTCATTTCAGTCCCAGTTTCTTCCAGTGAAAGATAATTGATGAGGACAAAAATAAATGTTTTGCAGAAAATCTCAAAAGATTTGCCCAGTTTCTTTAAAAAATCCCCCGAACCTTTTATTTATTGGTATTTTTTTTTAACTCAAATCCACTAAACTTTTGAATACAAGATTTTTGCTTTAATGGAAAGTCGCAGAAACAAATACTCTCAAGCATACTGACAAGCTTTAACTTCAAAGTGGGCAATTCAGTTGCAAGTTACAGTCAATTACATTTGTGAAAGGAGAACCTACACTAGAAACAAAGCAGTCCAAGGGCAAGCCGGCTCTTTAATGCGGCGTTAGAGTACGGATGAAGATACACATTAACTAAAACACTGCCTGCATGCTGAGGGCTTCGTTGTACATGGAAGGAAACAATGAGTGCAGACTACATTCACTGCCCATCCACCATGGGCAGAGACAATAGCCAGTATTGGACAAGCGTAAAAATAACTCTGCTAAAAGGAAAGCTGAACGCTCGCTATGTTCTCACAAACTAACTCACGCCTATTCTTGAAGCTTCTCTTAATCCCCAAAATGTTGTGGTTCAAGGAAGTTCTCATTTCTGTGCATATAGTTGTTTTGCACTGGGGTTTCTCAGCAGCTTGTGTTTGTCAGTCTTTTGGTCTGTACTGCCCATAGGATACTTATAAACTCTCTCTGTAAATGCTTACAGGTTGTTTCAGTTAGTCTGTCCCTCCAAGGAGAAGTTTAAGCAGGTTTTCCTTCTTTTCTTAAAGTTGACCATTGCTCGCTGTGAGGTGGTGGGACATTGACCGGAAAGCTCCTCCTGTGTAGACTCCTGGAGGCTCCTTGGCATTATAAGCTCTCCTTTTACCACTTTTTTTTCACTACTGCATGGAGACGGAAATCCCTGTGACATTTGTAAACTTTTATAGGAAACTAATCCTGCCCATACTCCAGACCCTTTGGTGTTGGAGTTGCTGGAACAAGTAGGATGCATCTGAATCAGTTTTCTTACTAGGCAGCCGTAAGAAAAGCTGAGCTTAAGTGCCAGGACTGTGCACTCTGCAAAGTGTCACCTTCCCAAAATGCAGCCTCTTAACAGTCTTTTGTTATTTCCACGGTTTGCAGGAGACATCTTGTGGTCAAAAAGCAAAATCACAGAGCGTGCAGAGACCTGGCTGTGCAACGAGCGTAGTCTTTCTCCTGCGAAGTCTAAGAAGGAGAGAAGTCAGACTGCCACTGACTCCCAAGCGTTTAGTTTTATTTTCACTGCCAGGGAATAAGTGAAGTAAAAGCTATCCATCTGGCTGAAGGGTATTTCTGAACTAGGGCAGACTGCCTGAGTTGGGCCAGAGAGGAGCTTTGAGGCTATGGAGGCAGCATTTGGGACATTGTCAGCCTTCTGTCTAGGGAGGACCTCTGGAATCTGCTGTAGCATCCCTGTAGTTGGATGCTTCCTAGATGAGGTGACGGCCTCGCTAATGCCGTGTTTGTCTGCTTGCAGCATTCTCTCTCCAGCACGGGGCACAGACGCAGTGTGCTGCAGAGCATGGAAAATGAAGTGAAGCACAACAAATGAGTGTGCATTCGTATTTAACTTCAGTACGGTGTGTTTTTTTGTATGACACTTTGCTCCTGAAGATGGACAGCATTCAGCCAATTCTCCTAAATCTCACCGATGACAATTTTCACTATAAGAGTGCTACCCAGCAGTTGTACCAGATAAATACAGAGGGGTACTGAGAAAGCCTATTATTTGAAGGTATCAGTTTAAAAAACAAAACAAACAAAAAACCAGATTTTTAAAAAGTAGATTAAAAAAAAAAACATAAGAAAAAGCAAGAAGGAAGATAACACCACACAGAAGCAGAAAGACAAGGCTGTTTTAAGCATTTTTATGATTAGTCATAGGTATCTGTCTCTGATGATAATTACAATTATTACACAATTATATAATAGCATTTCTCAGCTGGCTTTGCCTTTCACTGAAGCAGGTGCCATTTAGATACACATAGAAATTAACAGTACTAGTTTCAAAGAGACCATCAGCTAGGAGACAAGATAGAGCAGATGAATGAGAAAAATAAGTGGATTGTGATGGGGTGATGGGATACACGGTAATAGCAGTAAGAGGATGAGTGCAATTCTAAACTTATCACCATACCATGCTGTGCTATTAAAAAACCTTGTGAGAAACAGAGAAATAATGAGTGTTCATGCTAGGTGAGTTGGGAACAAAACAAGCAGTAAAAGGTAAATCCTAGAAGATGGGTAGCAATGTATTAGCTGACTACAGAAGGCATTCAGTAGAAGCTGTCTCAGGCCAGGCAGTCTGGTAATGAGACCATATAGTAATAATTTGTCCCCTGGCAGCTATTATCCATAGTGAGAAAATCTGATTCTCACAAGTGTGCAATGAGAAAAATCATGATCTTCCAGACCCCTTGAAGTCACAGTTTATTAATAGAGCCTTGCAAAAGATGGAAATTCCACCTGGCAAAGGACTGGACAGTTGTCCTCATTATCTGCAGAGCCGGTAACTTCACAAATTTTATGCGGAAGGGTATTTCATAAAGGATTAGTGTCAGGTCGACCTGGATATTTCATTTTGAGATGTGGCCATTTTAGATTTTACAAAAAAAATATAAAATTAAATGAAAAGTCCTTTTGGAAAAAAAAAAAAGTACACCTCAAAATGTTTCCAAAAGCAACAAATAGACCATTTTCAACATTTTTGCAACTTCTCTCTCTTTTTGTTCTCCTTTGTTGAATGAAATTACTGAGAAAATTATGCCATTTTGCAAATGTGCCAATGATAATGGAAGTGAATTCTCTATTCCAACATTGTTTCCCCAACAAGCTCTATTAACCAGCTCTCACTGGCCTTCCAGAGATAAATTTTGTCCCCTTCCATGAAAATTAAAACAATTAATTCTTGGCCCAGCAGTATACAGCTGTAGCACACTGGCTTGAAAGAAAGCAGCCCTTTTGCAACTGAATGCAAACTACTCATGTGGGAGCAAGTGCATCTCTGGCAAGATCTTGTCTTGGAGTGAAATGGGGGAAATGGCACAAACATGGATGGGTTGGTCCATCTAATCTCCTTGGAACTTGCTGTGGCCCTACGTGCAGGGTAAATCTGCCCTGATTTACCTGCCCTCTTTTGGTTGCTGAAACAGTTGAGAATGGCTGACATAACAGAAAGGCCTGTACAAATGAAATTCTGGTTCTTCTGAAATGTTCCTTATGCTGTGGACTCCAGTAGAGAATGAGCCAAGGCCTGAAGGCTTTTCTCTAGTTTCATCTCACATGGCTGTTGGCCATGGTCTTCCTTCTAGCCAGCATTAACATTGAAATGAATGGCCTAATACATCGGGAAGGCGTATTCAGCCCCATCCTGATCTATCCAACCATGGACAGATCCACATCAACACAGGACCTTCCAAGGATTCCTTATGAACTGTGAGAACGGAATTCCTATGTGTATGTGCTGAAGGGTGGCAGGCTTATCAGCATACAGCAGACACAACATTATTCTGATGTAAAAACTGAGATGTAGCTCTGTGCCATTGCTGTTGCTGGCTAGATCAGGACTGAACATAGGAGGAACATTAAAGTGGCAGGCACTGACATTCCAAACTATTTTCTTTCCTTCCTTTTCCCGTTTCTGTTTGTGTAGAATGGGTATCATCTTTCAGTACAGAATTTTCTTCTTTAAGTGAAATAACAGTTTTTAACTCTGTAACAGTAAAATTGTCCCTTTCTTAGTCTTCTACAGGAAACATTAGGAATAGAGCAAAAAAGATGCTTAAAACCCATATTACATTTGCAAAAATGATGCTTAAATAAAAAAGACTCCTTGAAACAAATAAACAGAAAGTGTTTACTCTTGCCTCCACTGGAAAATGTTGTTTGTGACTTAAATACAAAAGCTATGCTTGCTTGTCAAGGTGTTGAATTTTGTACGTGGGTCATAATGTTAGCAAAATGAACAGAGAAACAAAATGCTCCACGTAAAATGGTATTATAACCAGTGCAATTTAGGTATTCATACTGCAGTTGATCACCTCAGGGCAAGCCCAGCTTCAATCTAGGCAAGAAAGTAGGTTTGCAGCTATGTTGCCACATTGGTTCAAAAATCCATAATACAGGCATGCTCTTGGATTTAGGATATTTTGCTTCAATTTTCTACACTGCTACAGCCTCTGCTAAGTTATATCAAGGTTTTCTGTATGTATGTATGATAAATATGCTATATGTATGTAAGATAAATATTAAAAACAAATATCATACAGTAATTAAGTGGAATAACAATACTCCCCTTTTTCACAGCAGTAATTAATGTGTAGATTAATATTTTGTAAGTATTTATACGTAAATATTATAAGCTACAACACTGACTGAATTTTCCTTCTAAACAGGCATTAGTGACACAGTAGTAGCTGGAAATGCTAAGCCTGATCAAACAATTAGCTTATCTCTTCCTCTTGCCCAATAAGGGGAGTGTAGCCAAGATCAGCAGGGAAAGCTTGGACACTGCCTGCTCTGTTATTTCCCATCCTCCTCAGAAACAAAACTGTAGTTTAAGTTAAACCTGCTTGGCACTTGATTCTGAGCACGTTTATCTTCAGGCCCCTGCACGGAGCCTGGCACCAGCTTTTGCACTACTCAGCCTCCGAGATGCACTGTGGACACTTTGGTTACATTTGAAGGACAAGACAACAATGCTAATAATATGCAGATGAAGAATTTAGTTGTCGTCCACAGAGGGCAATTTTGTATTGCCTTGTATACCAGAGAATTGCAGAAAAGGGATGAAAGAGCTAGCAGTTCTGGTTTAAGAAAAGTGTTGAACTTTGAAATTCTAGTCACACTAAAGATCCCTTTGAAACAAGGTGAAGGGAAAAAAAAAAAAAGCTCATAGTCCAGTCCAGAATAGAGACTTGATTAGGTACAGATCCTAATTAAGCTGTGGAACTTGTTTCACATATCTAATGGAAGTCAAAATTCAATTAGACACATTCACAGGGAAAAGTCAAACAAGGACAGAACATCAGAATGAGGATACACTTAATATCTCAATAATTCTTTAAGCCACAGACACCCAGCAGCTGTAAATATGTGAGAAGAAAGCATCAATATATGTGTACTCTGCTCTTGTATTCTTACCCAAGCTTCTGCTAGCAGCTGCTGTTCGAGGTAGGCAAGCAGGTTTGACAGACCACTGGTTTGAGACAGTACAGCAGTTTTTACTTTCTTACATCCCCAGCTCTGCTCTTTACAACTCGGAAGTCCTCTAGTCCCTGGAAGTTCAGTCTGTGTCCCCTTTGTTGCAGACAGACACCTCAAACCTGGGGCTGTGTGCCATTCTAAGTGGAATTGTTTTCATAAGAAAACACAGAAAGTAATGGTATCTATAAAGTCTTGCGCAGCTCCTCCACTATATGTAGAAGCAAATACTCGAGTGCTCCAGGAAAGCCAGAGTAGGATCTGACACTTATACCTTAGCAGATTTCTATTAGTCTCTGCTATTAGTGTTTCTGCAATAAATTCCTCTCCCCAAAACTTTGTTTTAGAGTAGAAGAAAGTCTAGATTTTGGCAGCTGCCATTTTCTGTTGATGATCCCCTACATGCTTTAATTACAAACACACCTGATAGTTCCTTTCCAACACATATTCAACAGCTATCATGTGAGCACAGTGCAATTGCTGCACAGCGCTTTTCTCACAAGAGACCCATTGCTAAGGTAGCATTAATATTGCCAAAAGTGAAGGCCTGAGGCCCTGTAGATTGTACTAGTCTTGGTGAAAATTCATTTTATGTGTTTACGCCTATTCAAACCAACAAAACCGTGAATCTAAAAGTGGGAAAAATGCTAAATATAAATAGTGCAAAGTAACAGCAACATTGTGTGCATTATGCGCGTACAGAAGAGAACCCGGTTGATTATTGATATTTTGCTTGAAAAGCAGACTATTGAAGGACTAATTTCTGGTGATATTAAACATGGTTTAAGTAGATTTGACCCCCACAGATCAATTGCTGTTTTCAGGAACTGAATACCACATGTGACATAAAAGCATTCCCACAGGAAATCTATTCATCTCTACCCAAATGTCATTATCTAAAAGTAGATAAAGATTATTTGCATAGAGAACTTGAAGAAGATATTTTTCAGCTATTACAATGCCACTGGGATTAGCACTTTCAGAAGAGATGATTTCTTCTTCCTTTTATTTTTCTTCTAAATGGATGAAAAAGTCAACCTCTCACTCTGGATTTTATTTTGTTTTCCTTTTTTGCAGCTAACAGACAGCAAATTTTTCTGCTTTTCACAATTTTGTTTTAATGCAAAGGTGTCAAAGACAATGCCTCTTTTAGAAGTGGGAAAAGTAAAATATGTTTTTGCTCCTTTTCTTTTTTGGACTGCTACCGGGGATCATACTCCAGAATACATATGTGTTTTCATATTATGTAAGAAATATGGATAAGATATTGTTCATATCTCTATACCTTGCTCTTAGCAATAATAGAAATAGAAATCATAGAAATAGAAAAGTGTTAAGGACCTCAGTAAATCACCTAATCTAATTTTTTGGTGAGAGGCATCAAGTATATCTAGGTCACTGGCAAAGATGTTTGTCAAATGATTCCTAAATGCCTTGAATGAAGGAGGTCCCTCAGCATTTCTCTGCGGCTTCGCCAAGAGACTTGTCATCTTCTCAGTTAGAAAGTCCTCTGCATATCTCACTTAGCTAGTCTTGGCTGAAGATTAACACGGTTTCTTCTTGACCTTCTTTCAAGTGGTCAGCATACTCGTTTCACTGCATAGCGTTTCACAGCTTGCCCTGTACTACACATGTGACAGCAGCCTTCCTTCTCAGCATCCTGATGCCCAGAAATAAGACTCTTTGGTTAGCTTACATAAACATGCACTACCTCAGTGCAGTAGAAGGCTTGTCAGCCTGGGAATGAAGATGGGGACAGGCCAGGACATGGGCATGCAGGTGTGCCAGGCTGGCAGGGCCCATGGCCAGGCCGGGCAGGGCTGTGGGACCAGTGTGCTGGAGGCCCGCCCTGCTGGGGCAGGGGCTGGTGGCCCTGGGGCTGACATGGAGGCCTGGGTCCTGGGCAGGCTGAGGGGAGCCCTGGGGGCTGATATGGGGCCTGGGCTAGGGACAGGTAGTGCTGGCAGTGCCTCAGGGCCATCAGACTTCAAGCTTTCCCACCTCTTTGCCCCTCTGGTTGCACTTCTGGCACTAAAAGCTGATGGATGCAGGAGGCTTACCCTGAGGCTCTTGAGATTAATCAGTTTCATATGATCCTTTGGCATGAATGCCACAACTAACACCCTCCTTTTATCTGTGTTTTGTGAAGTGGAGAGCTCAATTTTCGCAAGAGAGGAAACACTGTCCTCTTCAGTGCAGAGTTCTTAGAACCATAGAATCATTGAATGGCTTGGGTTGGAAGGGACCTTAAAGATCATCTAGTTCCCATCTATAAGATCATGTAGTTCCCATATTAAACATCAAGTAGTTCCAGTGGGGATGCCACCCACTAGATCAGGTTGCCCAGGGCCCCATCCAACCTGGCCTTGAACACCTCCAGGGATGGGGCATCCACAGCTTCCCTGGGCAACCTGTTCCAGTGCCTCAGCACCCTCTGAGTAAAGAACTTCCTCCTAACACACAATCGAAATCTCCCCTCTTTTAGTTTAAAACCGTTCCCCTTTGTCCTATTATTATCTGACTGAGTAAAAAGTCCCTCTCCATCTTTTTTATAAGCCCACTTCAAGTACTGAAAGGCTGCAATGAGGTCTTCCCAGAGCCTTCTCTTCTTCAGGCTGAACACCCCCGGCTCTCTCAGCCTTTCTTCAGAGGAGAGGTGCTCCAGCCCTCTGATCATCTTTGTGGACCTCCTCTGGACCCTCTCTAACAGGTCCACATCCTTCTTGTGCTGGGGGCCCCAGACCTGGATGCAGCACTCCAAGTGGGGCCTCTCAAGGGCAGAGCAGAGGGGGACAATCACCTCCCTCCACCTGCTGGCCACACCACCTCTGTTGATGCAGCCCAGGATGCAGTTGGCCTTCTGGGCTGCAAGTGCACACTGCTGGCTCCTGTCGAGCTTTTCATCCGCCAGAACCCCCAAGTCCTTCTCCACAGGGCTGCTCTCAATGAGTTCTTCTACCAGCCTGTGCTTGTGTCTGGGATTGCACCGACCCAGGTGCAGCACCTTGCACTTGTACTTGTAGAACATCGTTAGGTTCACATGGGCCCACTTCTCAAGCTTGTGCAGGTCCCTTTGGATGGCATCCCTCCTTCTGTTGTGTCAACTGCACCACTCAGCTTAGTGTCTCTGCAAACTTGCTGAGGGTGCACTCAATCCCACTGTCTGTGTCATTGATAAAGATATTAAACAAGGTGTCTAATATCTTAAGGTGAGGGACACCCCTTGTCACCAGCCCCGACCTGGACATAGAGCCGTTGACGGCAACTCTCTGGCTGCAGCCATACAGCCAATTCCTTATCCACCAAATAGTTCAACCTTCAAACCCATCTCTCTCCCATTTGGAGGTCAGGATGTCATGTGAGACCATGCCAAAGGCGTTACAGAAGTCCAGGCAGATGACATCGGTCAGTCTTCCCTTGTCT
>VXAL01005650.1:4007-21458 GCA_013399475.1 Chauna torquata | reverse complement strand
CCTCAGGACCCTGGGATGCTTTTCATTGGGCCCCATAGACTTGTACCTGTTCAGTTTCATCAGCTGATCTGGTCTCAACCTGCTCTTTGCCTACAGTGGGAGGGACTTTGCTCCCCCAGCCCCTGCCTAGAGGTTCAGGGACTCGAGAGAGACATGGGAAGCCGGACTGCCAGTGAAGACTGAAGGAAAGAACTTGCTGAGTACCTCAGCCTTCTCCATGTCTGTCGTTGCCAGATAACTCTGTTACCAGAGTTATCAATGAGTCAGTCCAACCTTGAAAATCCTTAGGGCCACTTATTCAAAAGCTCTCTGTATGGGTCACAATAAATGCAAAGCTGAAAAATGTCATGCTGGTAAAATATATTTATAGCCATATTTTGTCTGAAGGGGGTCGCATTTCAGTAAGTGTGAAAAGCCCAAGCAGCTGTGGGATGTGGCTTGACAGCATACCTCCCAAGCATACCCGAAGGCATGACATTCATCTGTGTTTCAAAATGCTCTGTGTGCTACTCAGATACTGTCTCCTCCCCATGTCTTTTCATGAAAAACTACTGAAACTAAGGTCAAATGAGGAGTTCTTCGAGTAGTAAAGAATGAAGCCCATCACTTGTCCCTCCATTGCCTGCATATTTTTTAGTTGCATCAGATTTCTTTCAAGGTTTTGCCAGGATCTTTGGGACACGCCCTAAAAAAGATGCCTTCAGACCCAACCCAGTGGCTTATCTGTTTCCTTGGCCAAACAAAGTGAGGTTTGGTCAACTTGTAACTTATTTTGTTTGATATTTGGCTCAATGAGGCTGAAGAAGTGAAACTTAAAAGGCTGAATTTCCACTTCTGGTGTGAAAGAACAAACATTTAAAAATGTGGATCAGGACTGCCAAGAACAGTGCCGCGGTTCCTCCTGCCCACTGGTGTGGGTATGAATCATAGTCCTTCCTTCCCTATTAAAGCAGAGGCAGACGAAAGCCAGTTGTGACTGCAGCAACACAGCCCCCATGGGCGAAAGCAGAGCCTTTCCGAAAACTTGGTTCTTAAATTTCCAAAGTTGCAAATCAGGGTGAGACACTATATGCTGTCAACTGACAATTACTATTTTTTGCTCTCATCTCTGCCTTTGTTAGTCAAAATGAACTGGGAATTGTCTAAACTCCGAGCTTGTTGTTTACATTTACTTGAAAATAAATATCTTGCCTTTAGAGACTATTATAAGTCTGCAAAGAAGTCTATTTTTTTTTCTTCTGATCTAACAAAAGTAATTTACCAGAATAAGATTTTTTTTTTTTCCTGGAACTGTGGTACTTAATCGTTTTTAAGCAAATGTGGGAAAGAACTGTCATGTGTCCTTTGCTTTGTAAAGAACCATTAAGCTTTGGACCTATTAGCTTGTGTATGGAGGTTTCATTTGTCGCTCTTTGTAGTTATATAATGAAATATTTATTGAAAAAGGAGTAACTGTTAACTCTCTTCCATCAGTAAACAAGTGTCTCCTTCACCTTGTGAAAATGGAGGATGAGCTGATCTGCAATTAAACAACAGTGGATACACGGGCTTGCTGAACACATTTTGTCTGAAGAGTGGAACATCTGTTCTGCCTCTCAGATTTCCTCAAGGAATTCCTCTTTTAAGCTATTGCAGTTTTACTTTCTACCAAGGATTTTATTTATCGCTCTGACACGTTCAAAATTGCTAACCTGAGGTCCATCCAAGCTGTACTAAAGTAACTACAGTATCTGAAGGATTTTGTACTTGGTTTCCTGTCTTAAAGTTTGTAAGCATCTGTTTTCCCATAAGTATGTGCACAACTTGCATAAATAATTCTCTTGTGCCCTTTCCTGTCAGACACATACAGAATTCATTTGCTAATAATAATAATAATGATGATTCTCTTTGAGGCACTCCTGTTTTATAATTCTTTGCATTTTTGTATGTTGCTTCCATTCCAGTATTAACTGATGCTACTATGATGTTTTATAGGGTTTTATTGTGTAATTAATATAAAACAGCTTTAAAGTAAAGCTAACTTCTGACAGTTCAGATGCTTAGGAGAGTCACAGAACCTTTCTGTGCATGCCCATATCAAATTATTTCTCTAACAATGTATTATGATTTATCTTTTCTGGCAAACTATTTCTTCTGTGTGTTGTTGAACAAATTGGTTTTCAGCTAGTTATTAAGAGAGAGATTATCAAAAGGATTCAGTGCTCACTTACAAGAAGATAATGATTTTCAAGACCTTAGAAACTCACCTTTGCAGTATTTTAGTCCAGATTTTCAAATAAACCCAGCACACAATGCCAAATGCTTGAAAACTTGGGTACCTCTTCTGATGCCCAAGTTGGCAATGGGTACTTCTGAGAGTCCATTCATATGCACCTTTTCTTTGGCATCAGGCTCCCAAAATACAATGTGCAGTCCTGGATGAAAGACAATTTACAATGTTAACTTACGTTCGAAAGAAGTCCTGGATTCCATACAAAGATATGTTCCCATACACAGGAATCACCTGCAGCTCTGACTTTCTAAGTCTGTACTTCATCTGACTGGTTTCTGACACAGAATTTAATAGATGTGGCAAGGGAATCTATTGTGTAAACTCCAAGGCTGGCAACACACCTGAACCTGACCTCTAAAACAACTACCCTTTCAGTTGTGGCTCCCTCTCAGTGTTACTGTCAATTTTACTATTTGCCTCATAGTTTGGGGAAGTACAGGAAATGAAAATTTAGGAAGAGGTGGGAAGAAGCATAAAACTGGTGTTCCTTTGACGAGCTATCTTGCTGTGTGAGCCCATGAATCTTATTGTAATTAACAATTGTAGCTTTCTACCTGTTCCACTTTACTGATCCAAGAAGAAACACAACACTTAGAAGCTAAGAAACTAAACTCTGCTATTAAGAATCTCAGGGCTAGCTTTCCTATTTGAACTTTTTCCTGCGGCTGGAGCAGTCTTGATCTGTCACATTAAAGGCATTGTTGTTAAAAGAAATAATAAAATAAAATAAAATAAAAACCCAAGCAAGCTCAGCAATGAATGCTGTTTATATGCTATCCAAACCTTTAGCAAATTCTTTGTAACTCAGCTTGTATTATTATGTCAAAAAGCAGTATCCTTAAAGCTTCAGAATCCCAAAATTTTCTACCAAAGGGAATATCCAAAGATTCAGATATGGTGTTTCCATCCTAATTGTAGAAGGTTTTATATACACCAGTGATGTAGCATTCCCTGTGCTGCTCTCTTGTGGGATGCAGAAAGTACTATCTATGAGATTAAGGATAGAAAGCTTAGATCCAATTTTAACAGAACAATAACCTGGTCTATAGGCTGGAACCATCAGTAGTTTAGGCTGACAAACCCGGCTAATTGATGGTTTTAAGGCATCAAGGGAATTACTTACTCTGTTTGTCTTCATCCATCTTCATTGCAAACATTTTTGGTTTGGGAGGAATGGGGAGTGAAAGTTGAAGTGGTGGGGGATAGAAGAAGAGATACAGCTGATCACTTTAGGAAAGCACAGTGCAACAGCACCAAGTTATGCTTCTTTCTGTGCCTACAAAGAAAACTGCATCCACTGCTGCATCTGATGTCTAGGGACTTTGCTGTATTATTTCTGGGTCAAACACCTTGGCTGAACTTTAAAGGCATGAAATATCAGTAGAAAATCCAGCTTATTAATTCTTTTTTTTCTTTTTAGTATTTTAGAACCTCAGAGCAGATTCCAGGTTGCCTAAATGTGAAAAACCAGGAGCTCTTCATTTGTAAAACGTGTGGAGGAAAACATTGATATGCTCGATTCTTATGTTAAACAGAAAATTCTGCTTGCTTAGCTGTTTTATTTTCCCCTCTTTCTACATCTGTCAGTAATGAAATTAACTGCAAAAGGAAATTATGTGTCTGATCTCTGAAGCACAGCGTTTAGAGAAAAATCTCCTTTTAAAGGAGAATGTACTGCACTATCAACCCTTCCTCCTCTCCCATCATATTTAAGGACAGTTGATTTCAAGCTGCCTCAATCTGTAGTCTCTAAACAATCATTTTGTCAAGAGAACAGGAAAATGGTGACTGGTATAATGACATTCATTATTTTGGCCCTATTAAATAGGATTTCTGTAAGCATTCTTATTCATCAGAAATTTGCAAATTGAGAAGAAACACCAGATATTTACCAGCTTCACAAAAGTTATTTAATTTCCTGATCTCTCTCACTGCTGAGTCTGATCTTTCATTTTGCTTACCACCCACCACCTGTGCTCCAGGTACAGGTACCCACGAGAAAAGCCATTCAGCTCCCAGACCTCGTTTCATACGTCAATTAACGACATTTTTTGTCTTGGCCAAAACACCATGCACTGCAGATCTGAAATGAATCATGAGGCACTGGATAAAAGCAATTTGGAACAGGATTTGTTGTGTGAAGTTCGTCCACCTGTACTTACAGAGGGACCTCTGGAATCTCCAAAAATAAATTATTGGGTTGTGGAATAATATCAAGCATTTATGACAGCATAAATACAAGTATTGAGAAGAAACTGGTGATGCTGTCATTCTCTCATCTGCAAATGTGTTTTCTTCCTAATTTTACCCATATGCAGCTGCATGTTCTCCCTAATTAATGAACTGCCCTCAGGTTACTCACCCAGACAGATCTAATCTGTCTGTGTCCAAAATGACTAAACTCTGTCCTGCATTAAAGATGTAAAAGGCCACAAATTACTTTCTTGGTCTTTCCAGCTAGAAAATCACTGCTTACTGAATGGCATTCTCTCCATGTGGCATTCAGGGTGATTTCATCACCTCAGGGCTGAAGCTTTCAATACAAGTGAAGAAAAATATCTCCTGCTAAAAAGTTTCTCAGTTCAGATTCCAGTTCAACAAAAGAAACATTCACTTCAGGTTTAAGCTTATAATAATGCCATAAATGCAATAAAATATGTAAGTATACAGTTCTTTCATCTTTAAAGCATTTCATAAATATTAACCAATCTTTCTTGAGAACAGTTTCCAAGTAAAATTATGTGATTAGGATGAAGGTTCAATATATTGTTACAGAAAGGTATTTTTTCCAAACCTTACAATAAAAACCTGTGTGCAATTAGCATATAAAGTGAAATATGGATAAGTATGTGTCATCTTTAATACTAGCTGACCTCCACTGCAGTTATAAGACTATGGATGTACGCAAATTTCATGTGAATTTTACTGTTCTTTTCTTACATAAATTGATAATGTTTCCTCCTTAAGGCCTCCAGAGGGATTTATAAACTTGTAGGTTAAAAAAAAAAAAAAAATCACCTTATGCTATTCTGTCTGGTATGAAATAGAGCATCTACAGTACTTGGTAGTCTGAGGAATTGGAAATGATAGTGCTGAA
Organism: Chauna torquata; assembly: GCA_013399475.1. Taxonomy (NCBI): domain Eukaryota; kingdom Metazoa; phylum Chordata; class Aves; order Anseriformes; family Anhimidae; genus Chauna; species Chauna torquata. Next base: position 16,089 of record VXAL01005650.1, on the reverse strand, counting down.
TGTGAATTCCCCACAGGAATGCGAGCATCAGGAATGCTTATTTATCAAAGTTGAAGGGAAAAAGTCCATACAGTTTGGTCTCCATTTCCAGTGTGAACATTGTAAGTGAAGTACCTAACACCACACTAATATTGCTGGTCAGCTGGCAGGCACAAATTTGGCCAGAGACTTTGGACTTGCATTTCACAGAAAACACTCCCTATAATCTCTAGCTGGAATTTGCTGTTGAGAAATAGCCTTATTAAATCCCTAAATCTCCTTTTGTATGCATCATTATTAATAAAAAGAAAAACAAAAAGCAAAAAAATACAAACCAAAACAAGAAAAAAAAAAACAACCCAGGTGTGGACTGCAAAGTCGCGTGGTGAAAGACACAACAGCAAAAGTGGAGATGTGGAGCTGATCTCCCACTTTGAGACCAATTTCCCTGTACAGTTTTTTCCCTGTACAGGGAAAGCAATCTCTCTTGTGCCTACAGTTTCTCATTCATCCTTATTCTCTCTATTCAGATTGTGAAGTCTTTGCATGAGAGCTGTTTCAAGCAGGTGCATACAGTGCCTAGTATAATACACTGCCCGTACTAGCTGGTACGTGGTGATTTGATCATAATGTGAATAAAAATGTGAGGGGAACATTGAGAAACTCTCTGTCAGTGTGATAAGCTAATATTGGAAGAACATGTGCTGTTCTGCATTAATTTTAGAGTAAAGTAAGTTAGAAATGTGAATGAAACAAACCCATCACCTAACTATTTAGAATGCATAAAAGCTTTTGTTGGTTTCAAAAGTTTACTTTTCAAGCATCCTTTGATCAAGTCATGTATGCAAGATAAAACTAGAACTTCTTAAAAATAGAACAGAAGAGAATGAGTTCTGGTGAACGGTACTTTAAGAATACGTGTGGTTTTTGCCTTAGAAATAACTACAAAAATTGCCTGTTTGGGAGAAACAGAGGTAATATTGCAGTGATTTTCCAATTTCTGAGCCACTTGCCTACTCTTTTTGTAAAAGGTGCCTTGAAAATCACCAGCTTCACAGCTGGCAGGCTGGTTTTTTTACCCAGCTTGATTGGCAATTCTTAACTGTTGTTACGGTATGCCATACTGTATACTGACTACCACTGTATATTTCTGCTTTTCTAATTATGTTTGGATTTCTGATAAATAACTACAGTGTAAAGAATTTTGGACCTCAAGCAGTCACCCACATTTAGGACAGTGCAATCAACCCCCTGGGAAGATAATACAGGAAAGCTTGATTGCCGGTGCCAATAGGTTTTCTTTTCCAGGTCACTGCACAGGGTGAGGCCTAGAAGGTGGATATTTTCCATTTTGTTTCTTTTTGTAGTCATTAAAGAGGCCAGCTTAGTCATGTCCCTATTTTAGACTTTTCCACGTGATCCAGAGTTAATGTTCCTCAGATGCAGAACGTTCCATATGGTCCTTCATGTTCTTCAATGGTTAGTATGTTGCAGTCCTGGTACAGTTCTTCAGGGTTTGTATTGCACTGAGGTGAAGTATTCTTGCTTCTTCTTTGGACACATTATTTTAAACTGAAAAAAAAAAAAAAAAAAGCGATGTTGAATTTTGTGTTATGGATTTTGATATTTTTTGTAACGACATCATAATAAAGGATGTTCTCCGGTGATTGCCTTTGAATTTATGCTATCAGGTCAAAACATTAAAACCCTTTTGGGATCTGTTATTGCAAAGTAATTGTTATTGTCAAATGTCAGGGTCGACTGTCAACCTGAGCTCCAAAATCTTTACAGACTGAATTGGTTCTGAACATCTGAAATTTCATTTCACTAGCTGTCCAAGCAGGTTGGTTATCTCTGATTGACAATGTATTGGTGCAAGCTGTAGATTGCTCTCTTGTTAGAGATGAAAAACTCTTTGCAAAACATCAGCTGACCCAAGTTTTTTCACTTGCATGATTATTTCTGGAAGAAGGATATTTTGGTGCAGGGTGACTAATTTTTAGCTACTAACATCTTTGATGCTTCCTATTGAATGATCCTAAAAGGCTTTTTAAACACAAAATAAGTTGGCGGTTAGTACTATTCCAAACCAGTGGGATCTTCTTGCTGTAATGCTAGTTTCTCTCAGTACAAAAACTGTAGCACACAATTCATTCTCAGCAGTATCAGCACTAACATCTTCTAGATTTTTCATTCTTAACTGCGTGCTGCAGTGGCCAGAGCTGTAAGTAATCTCCAAAATATGGAAGTCTGGTAATTTATAAACTAATTGGCTGTTTTGACTTGCAAATTCCTGTGCTGAAATTGCTCTATATGAAGCATTTATACAAGCTTTACAGTAATAAGATGATCAGAATGAGAGCCAAGGGAGAACTTTCAGGAGACAGAGTTCTGAGTGCCCACTCCTTCTAAGAAAAATGACTTACCTAATTGCTGAGAGATGAAAAAGGTGAAAGTGGTGCCGAGTCCATCTGTTCTCCCAGAGACAGCAATGGCAGCAATGTACTTGAAGTATATGAGCTGGGCATGTTGCTCTCTGTGTGGCAACTTGCCTCTTAATATCATCAAAAGCAGAGGAAAATCTGTGTTAGAAAAATCGACTTTCTGCATCCTATCAGCCAGTGCCAGGATGCTGATACCTGTGGATGAAGGGTAAAGGAGGAGAGGAAGAAAATATAGGAGAGAGTGGTGACCACTTGGTGATGTGACCTGGGCCATGGCCACCATGTGCTAATGGGACTTGTACTCCTCTTGATTTCTCTGGTAAATTTTCCCTACAGTGATTTTATATTAATATTGAGGCAAAGGGCTATGTATTTGAATATCCAATTTGTGAAGACAATGTTTAAAAATTGCCTTAAAATTGTTATGGGAATTAATCTCATGACATGTTTTCTTACTTATGCAATTATAGAATATATTTCTCTGAAGCCTGAGAATAGACCAAGCCTGGAAAACTAAAAAAATAAAAAAATTAAGGAGTGTCTTCCAGAGTTTGAAGACTCAAGTACTTTTAAAGGCAACTGCTGTCAATGTTTGCTTTTGTGTTGACAGAATCCTTTTAAAAGGTTTTGTGGTGTGAAAAGCTCCTTTTAGTGGGTTTTCATAATGCACCGGGAAAGAACAAGAAAATGTTTTTCTCACCGTGGCCAGCTGTGGAGCTTGCTTGGAACATTGCGTACCCAAATGGGGAGGTGATTTTCCGTGTGGCTCGCAGGCAGAGCCAGCGGGATGGGCACTCATTGCCTGCCCCCCTCGCCTTGGAGACCCAACGGTAGCTTCTTCCAAGTGCTCTTCGGGATGACTCAGGTCCCTTAATGTGCCTGAAAGAGATGCTCACGGTGCGGGCTTGCACCCGCCCTAAAGTGACAGATTGATGTCCCCATGGCTTGCAGGAGGCAAAGTGGTTTTATTCTGAGAGCGTGCCCACGGAGCAGAAGGAGGGGTGGCATCCCCCCTGTGTTAGCTGTAATCTAGCAGCCACAAGGTGGCACGAAGGCTTTGCGCTTCCTCTACAAAATGTATGCCATCAAGTGTCAGCTGGCCGTCTACTCCCACTCTGTGCTCATCTCCCCCAGTCTGCAGAGCCGTTTGTGGGGACTCTAAGGACTGTTGCGTGCAAAAGCCAGCCCTGCTATGTCCTTGGGGCTGCTGTTTCTCAGTCTGGTTAAATTAAGACCAGCCTGGGTGTACACCTACTCATGCACCAGTCCTCTCTTCCCATTCAGATGCCCCACGGGAGGGCCACCACTTTCTGCCCCATAGGGTCAGTGACATCTGAACAGCAGCCTTGCAAACACAGTACAACACCTAGGCTACGGCAGCCAGAGCCCCAGCGGCTGCTAGTGCAAGCCCACAGTGCTCACCTGCCTGCAACAGGTCTTAGGCAGCAGGGGTATAAGAGCCCAAAAGAGCAGCAGACATTCCCGCTGCAGCTTTTCTAATATTGCTGCTCTCAGCCCAGTCTATAACAGACAGAACAGCCAGCAAAATGAGAAAAAGCACTGACACAGGAGGCTGCAGCTGTCTTGTGCATTGAAGCCTAGGTGAGGCTATGGTGGAAGACAATCGACATCCTCTGTCGCAAACAAAACTCTCCTTGGGGCATCCGTCATACTTCTGTCATATATGGTGACTCTGTGACATTCAGCAGGTTACGGCTGGCTGGGGGTGGACAGGACAGGATGGGACAGGATGGATGGATGCGTCTTGTACTGCTGCAGTATTTGCTGAGGTGAAACTGAGTCATGAGGACGTGGTAGAGAGAGAGGGAATCTGAGGCCGGGTTATTAAAGAACGTATCATGGGGCTTCTTTGAAATGCATTTTTATGAACTTTACTGTTCTCTGCATGGTACTGCTTCTGTCAGAGCCGGAATTTTCCCTACAACATATTTTCAAATGCATTGTTTGAATGATGTTTAGAAGTCTTCACTAGAGGCGCAGCTTTCGCTTGTCCCCTTGGGAGAATAGTCTTACCCCTAGAAAGTTTTCCTTCCACCCCTGCCTTAAAATTTCACATAGAAGACCATCTGAGAGTGTAAGATAATGTGAAACAAACAGTTCCTACACCTCTTGCTGTGCAGGTTCCATTAACAGCTAAGTCCTGAGGAAGTCAGGCATTCCACACTCCCATTCACTGTCTTTCCATATTTAAAACTTGCTGTGTTTCTGCCCAGGACTCCAGGCCACGTAAGGATGTTAGCAACATGTAATAGTTCACCGGGAGCTGCAGGGATGCAGTGCTCAGTGACTGTAAGGCAGTGGCTGTGAGTTAACTGTAAGTGCTTTGCTCACAGGTCTCTATGGAGTTAGAGAGCTGTACCTGACTGCACTTCTCTCCTTTCATAAAAACTTCACAGAAAAAAAAACCTCAAAGCCCCCTCACCTTTTCCCAATTTCTTACTAGTTAAAAAAAAAAAAAAGAGTTTAATATCTCTGTGACCTTTTAGATTATATTGCCTAACTGGAGCAGAGAAGCTATTTTCTTCTTCACGATGAGCTTCCCTTTCACTGCAGGCTCATTTAGGCTTAGGACTAATGTAGCACAGCACAGAATACCACAAGGATTTGAGGTTTTGCAGTGCTGTTCCCTGCTAACCATTCCTAAATTTTATAACCACAAATTGTACATTCTGGGGTGTTTTTGCCTCCCATCGTTTGGTATCTACAGAAATAGGGAAGAAAGATCCTAAGAAAGTATTTACTATAGGTTTAACTTAAAACAAATGCCGGCCCTGAAAACAGGAGGCATCACTGGACATTTCTCTTCCCTTCACATCCTAATAGCAAGTTTATGCTTTTAGTCTATGGATATGTGCTTGGGAACTTTTGTCATCTTCCTAATGCACTCCAGTGACTGTGCTGACATTACCTGATGCTGTGTTCCAGAACAGCAGTGCACACAATTGTTTATTATGAAAAATATGAGGAAAACTCGTGATTCAGCTCTCCCTACTGCCTTTTCTTCCCCCAGGAAAATCAAGGAAAGAAGGACACCAAATATATCGAGTGTAATGACTAATAATACTGTTCACTAATCAACACTGGAAGATGGGGAAAGATTTCTTCTGAAGGACAGCTGTTGCTCAGTTGCAAAGTCTCCTTTGATTACCTTGTTCTCTGAGGATGAGTAATGTGGTTTTAATTATTTTTAGTTTAGTTCAAGGTTATTAACCATCTTCAAGCTAACAACAACTACAGAAATTTGGCAGTGTTTCATGTCATTCAGTGTAGATTTTCTTTTTTGGATGCGTAACTTTCTTTGCCATTCTAAATGATTCAGATTTCTACCTAGCCTGGTGGGGGCCACCACTCGATGACTGTTTTGGGGTGTAGGATGGGACTTTCTCTAAGTAAAATCACTCTTACAGAGGCTGAATACCGTACTTCCCTGAATCCATGACAGAACCCATCAGTGGATATTTACTTTATATATTAATGGTATTGAGTGTTTGGAGGTAAGAGGAGCTGTAACTCTTGAGCAGCAAGCCCACTCCGCTGGCAAAAATTGGCGTTGAATTATCAAAGGTGATCATCTGACCTCACTGAAGTCACTAGGAGTTTTGCCTTTGACGTCAGTGGGATCAGGTATTTATTTTAAAGCTGTTCTGTTCTTCAGCTATGTGCTCACTGAACTTGCCGTATTTCATGCTATACTGGGTAAAATAAATAGATTATGTTTATAAATACATGCCATTTATAAATACATTGTGAGACTAGCAATAATGCTTTCGGATGAAAGTTGTAACTTAATTGTCGAATATTTTATAATGATAAAGAACCCATAGAATAAGTATGGGCATGTCATCAGCAGATCATATGCATATTGTCTTTCATACTAACTCTATGATGTGGGGATTTTCACAAAATTTTCTCAGTACCGAACAAATATTTGCACCCTTCATAAATAGAAGTTTAAACCCCTATTCCTGTATTTACCCTGTAGTTCAAGCTCTGGAGTAATTGCATAAAAATATTCTGCATTGGGAATGAGAAGGAAGAAACAGAAGACGTGGAAGTTAACAGTACATAAGAAGCAACCCATGGCTTGCTCAGATCGTAGAACTGATCTGAGGAGATAAGGTCAGTAGATATATTCAAAACAGAGCTACTTACCTTCTGTAGAAGAGAGGTTTGAGTAGATTATGTTCTTGACAACAGCTTTCTTTTGACTGTGATGAAAAGATTTTTTTCTTTCCCAGAGAAGTAAGCAAAACATATAAAGGTATCTCCTTTTGGAGTCTTTGCTAAAAACAAAGCAAAACCAAAATCCAAAAGCCAAACCACCTTAAATAGTTACACTTAGGTAAGGAGATAAGATTATTTCTATAATTCCTTGCTCATACTTCTTGTCTTTTCTGTTTCAGCACAAATTCTTGTCACCTCCAGATTTTAAATCAGAGAAGCTAACTGAAGATGTTTATCCAGTGGTAAAACGTTCATTTCAGACAGCTAAAAGAAGACCAATGTATACATTTTAGAGCAATCCCAAGTGTTGCTGAGACTTAGAAGAAAGCTGTTTTCATTGTAGAGTGAAACATCTCAGATAATCATCCCAACTTATATGCAATTAACTCCTTTTTCTAAAACCCCCTAGGATCCAAGTGCAAAGTCAATAATATACTTACACTTGGTAGAGAGAAAGCCCCAGGAAAAGGAATTACACTACACTGAAAAAAAAAAATTCGTATTAAAATTTTAATGTTTCAGGATTTTAAACGTACCCACAGAATAATGTAGTTTATTATTTCAGCCACAGTGGTTGTTGTTGACAAATCCAGTTTCCTCTGGAGGTTCAAAACAGATTTGAGGGTTGAAAGAGAAAGTTCAGTCCTGCAATGTTCTAGCAACCTCCGGTTCTGTTGAGCTCTGTAAACTGCTATGAAATTCAAACAGGACCAAAGGCAACAGTATTTACATAATGAGCTCAATAGACACATGCCTGGAGTTAAGAAATCACATAGGAGTTTCAGCAGACAGCCCTCATTCCTAATGAGAAAGGTCAATAAATCTTGTCCAGTTCTGTCTGAAGTCAGAGAGATCCTTTCCTGTGGCATTACAAGGGTCAGAGACTGATTTTTGACATTACAAGAGGCCATTACGAACATCTCATCTGACCTTTGCATAAAGCAGGCCAAGGAATTTTGCTCAATAGCTTGAGATCTTTTAGAAAGACAGCAAGCCTGACTTTAAAGATTTTCAGGTAATGGAGATTGTAATCCAATTTTATTTAAGTGATTAATTGCCTCAGCTGTTACAGAAATGCATTTTATTAGAGGATAGAGATGGATCAGGCCATAAAGACATACAAACGAAATTCTTTGTGCTTTCTTTAAATATAATAAGTAAGAATCACCCACATCTCTTTAGGCTAAGTAGACCCAAGTACTTTACTGAAGTTAAATGAATAAAAAAATTTTAAAACAGTGATGCTGCCTTATAAATACAGTCTTTGGCCCCTAAACATCCCCCAGTGGGTTGTGTGTGCAGTTAGTTATTCTTTTCATGCTGTTTGATTGTGGTGTGTTCTGGAACCCGAGAAGCCCAGAAACGGGCAGTCAAAGGCAGCTGGGTGCTAAAATAGCCCCCGGTCTCCCACAGCCGGAGAAGTGTCTGTCGGTGGGAGGGAATGTGAAGGGCTGTGGACGGAGAAATCCAGCCCACAGCCTCGCTGGGGACAGTACTGTGCAGATGCCCCGGTGCTTCCTGTGAGCTCAGTTGCCACAGCAGCCAAAGCATGTGTTGGCTGCTGGTCCTGGTGTCTGTCTGTCCTGCCTGGGCACCACGAGGTGCACAAACTGCTCGGGAAGGTCTTATGTTCCCAACCAAATGTCTTTTCTTTTTTCCTTAATGAGACAGCCTTTGCGATTCTGTCCTCGCAACATGCAGCTCTGACTGATATTTGCTGGGCTCTGCGTGACCTGTCTCTGCCGTCTTCATGGTGGTTAATTGGAATTATCGAGCGGTGCCCGGCTCCAGCGGGCTGGGGTCCTCCCCTGTTGGGACAGCCCTCACCTGCCCGCTTCGGGCTGCCTCCACGCAGCCTTGCTCCCGGCAGGCAGGATGAAGCTGCACTGTCAGAAGCCAGGGGCCGTTCGACAGTTTTCCAGCACAAGCATCACCAAATTAATGTTTTGTAATAGGCTGCACACTGTTTTGTAATAAGAAAATATGGATGATTCTATTTATTCTCTCTGGCTCCTGCAATGATAAGAAATGTTCTAATTCATTATTAATTTGTTTCAACTATTTCTGGTAATTCTAAACTATGAATAACTTTAGCTATGCCATTAGTGATACCTCAAAACTACAGATGGATTTTAGTTTCTGGACACGGACACGAGGCAGTGTCAGTGTTTCTAAAGGTGTACCCCAAACTCCGTCACATTTGGGTACATAACTGATACTTGCCATTCACGTTGGGTTACATCTTCGTCAGAAGCAACCTGGAACACAGAGGAATTGCACCTATTCTTTGTCTGGTATAAGTTATTGTAGCTCAGCAGCATTCTGTGAAACTTTGCATATTCAATCTGTTCAAGGATTTACTTTCTCCTGAACACTGGACCAAATGGAAATGAGAGTGGAAAAAGGCCTGGATCTGCTGCCATTGCCGAGGGCTTTTATTCTGCCCCATGGACCAGCAAGACCTTCAGTGACATTTTGTAGGTTGCTGGCTTAAATGTAGAATAGGCCCTTGGAATATTAAATCTTCAAAAGGTGACTTTTTGTTGTTTGCTTTTTGTGATTTATTTCTCCATTGTTCAAATGTAAATGAATGATCAAAGAACGATGGTCAGAAAGGGTCGAGGAAAACAGTATTTTTATTCTCTTGTACAATATGAATTTACCCAGGTGAAAGATGGGAGATTATAAATATATCTGTTGGTCATCCAAGGAAATTAGCTGCCACGTGTGTAGCATGGTGGCACCTCCTTGTGGAGCCAAGTCCACTGTTAAGCCTTTTATTAATCCAGAATGTGCTTTTCTTGCCTTTGTGTTTTGACAGGAATGACTCTTCCTTTGCATCTGTGTTGTCGCAGTCACCTGGCTTGGTTTACTCTGCAGGGGGAGGAGGATGCCCATCACTTAAGGTCAAATGCTGAACTCCTGTGTGGGCAGCCTTGCAAGATGCTGACAACCCACCACCTTTGTCTCTCACCATGAGCTATACGCAGGGACAAGAGTGGGATGACTGTGCTCGTTGTACTCCCACGCAGCTGTCCTGAGAAATACCGTTGTGGCTCATCACTTCAGAAAAGAAAAGGAAAAAAAAAACCAGCCCTTTTTCTCAGAACATACTCTAAGAATGGGTTTCAACTGTTTGCTTGGAAATGGAGTTAAAGTGATAAAAGGCAGCAAGGAACTAGATCCTCCCAAAGAATTTGCTGTGGGATACAACCAGCTAACACTTGCCGGTCACCCGTGAGGAGTCTGGCAAGGGACCGGGTCAGAAAGTGAGGCCTCTCAGTCAAGCCAATGCATTTCCCTTCCCTCCTGGGATTTTAGGCTGCTTTTGTGTTTCAGACCCTTCATGGTATACTTCTCTAGAGTTGCGGTCCAAGTACTGTTCCTGGCTGTTGCTCTCATTTTTTCTGTAGTTTGTACCTCCTTCCCAGAACGTCCCTGGGCGAATAAACTTTCTGGGTAATAGCTTTACTCTTTGAGTCTGAGACAGATATAAGAAAGCGCACTGGTGTTTGTACTCTTCACAGTGCTCCTAAACGTACTGCTGCTTTTACTTGAAGAAGAAAGCACATGAGGGGACAGTTTAATCAAAGAAAAACATATTTGTAAATGAAACACTTGAGCACTCTGTGTCTGAGTCTGTTGCTATCTAGCCTTGATGAGGAAAGTGGGGTTTTCCCATCTGCGCGCAGGTGCCAGGTCTCAGATGGAAGTGCTGAGACATCCGACAAGACCTTGCTTCCCGTGCTGGAGCTTTCATGACTTCTGATCTTCTGTCAGGTGATCTCCTCATTAACTGTTATCAGATGACCGCAGGTACACCCTAGTGACTCCAATGACAAGATGATCTCCGCTCCGACAACTCTGTCCTTCCCAGGTGCCAGCTCACAGGGAGGAGGAGGCTCGAAAGCCAAGAAAAGATGAAGGCTGGTGTTATTCATGAAAAAGATGCAGACATGTGCAGAGTTTGTCAGCAGACTGGTCTACAGCGGGTTCCCCAAGCCATCCCCATAAGATAGGAGGCCTGGGGAAAGACAGTAATGAGAAGTTGATAAATCCACATAGGGGTGTGCGTGTGTGAGAGAGAGAGCTCAGTTGCAAAGGTTGTTTGCTTTTGAGAAAGAAGAATTCATTCCTCCCTATATTGGCAGAAAAATGTATAACCTTTCATGATAAAATTACATATTCCAGGTACATCAGTCTTCCAGACTCTGTTTAAAATACACAGCTAAGGTGGGACACACAGAAAAAAAAACGTGAATAGAGTGGCTGCACTTCCAACAGGTGTGCATGAGATATCATCTGGCTTTATGGACCAATAAAGTTCCTGACAGTTTGATAGATTGCTCTTGGTATATTTTATAGAAATCTGCATAAATATGCAAAAGAAAAAAAAAAAAAGGGATTTTCTGAAGAGCGGAAAAGATACCCATCATGGTACATGATGAAATATGTTTCTTTGAATTATACATTTGGCAGTAGGCTTTAGAGCAGTCAGTCTCAGTCAGGCTTAACAAGGCTCAGAGGCTGTAAGCTCCACTAGAAATATCTATAGAATTATAATGCTCTAGTTAATAAAATAGATATTTAAAATAGCATAGTCAGGTAAATTAAAAGGTCTAATTTAAGCTGATAGGAGAAAGACAAAGGAAATTCTGCCAGTGAAAAACCTACTTTCCTTCAGATGCTGCCTTAGGAGTTTGCCTTAGAGGCAAGCATTATAAACGTTAAATCCCTCTCAGCCTTGAAATTACAGTTATCTAGAAATTTACTTATACGTGGAGGCCAGATTTAAACCTTCATTTATTCAGCCTAAGCTGTGTTCGTGTTGTATGCATATTCACGTTGCGCACACACACCCATGAAGTACACGGAGATGTTATAAGAGTTTTATTGGCATGAATCATTTGTGAGTTACTCACTCACCCTAGATGAGCGTCTAGAAGCGGTATTTTTGCGAACCATCCTGGCATCACTCCTGCGTGCACAGTAACACCAGGGGCGGCACCGGGCCGCTCTGCGCGCCCTGGAGCTTCAGGACCGTTGTACGAGAATCTGCATCTCTGTGATGCTGATGCCCAGTACTTCAGGCATCCCGGTACTTTCTGGAAGGAACTGGGGGGAGCGGAGGAGGGAGGAGAGGAAATGAGGCGGTGTAAACGAAAAGTAGCTGAAAGTAGTTTTCCTAAAGTGAAAACAGCTACGGCTTTAAAATGTATCGCCCGTGATTCCGGTCTCTTTGGAAAGAGAGAGTGTTTCCTTCCGATTCTTTACGCAGAGCACGGGGCTCAAGCCTGCAAAGCCAAGTTATCCACCCGATCCCAGCCACGCTTGTTTCTAGAAAAGCCTGTTGCCACACCCGCTATCACAGCATCACTTCAAAGGAAATAAAAACAAAACAAACAAAAAAAACC
>VXAL01005649.1:491687-608448 GCA_013399475.1 Chauna torquata | reverse complement strand
GAATATGAATTCCAAATAGTCAGAGCTCTTGGTTTTTCATGCAAGGCCTCAGCGAAGCTTAGCAATGTTTGGCAAAAGCAGTGCCTTTGTTTCAAATTTTAAATGAAGGATTCATTTGGCAAGTACAAACCTGGAATTTGTTTGATTTCTTGTGGTGGGCTGTTTTTGGCAAAATAATAAAGGATATAAGGACCATTTTTCTTTAATAGCAATGTTATTCAATTTTTTTAATTCATTCTGAAGGGTTAATATAGCCACAGTCGTGATCTTTTGCTGGACTGTGCTCCAGTATTCTTCTTCTGATTTACCAGTACACTTTTCAACAAAAAAAAACTTAAGGAGTAAAGAAAGTAATGTTTGTACTATGGAAGCACTTGATCTTAAATTAACTGTGTGTGTGCATGTGTATGTGTGTATATAGATGTATATACGCACACATATATACTCACATATGTAATTGACAATCTGTTGGACTGGAGTTTAACTCCCTTTGAATGTGTTTTCTGACAGATTTCTGTGGTGCCTTAGGTATTGGTTCTTGAGGTCATCAGAGATTCGTGAATTTTTGAGCAAAGTGCTAAAAGTCCCAAAGGCATGCAGGAACAATCCAGCCAAACATGGCACTTACAAAATCAGGATCTAAAAACATTGCATTACCTGACTGTGATATTTTAAAGGTGACAAAAATACAACTGCTTAAAATGTTTAATTCAGTCTTTATCAATCTTAAAAGCAGAAAAATTGAGTTCAAGTACTATAATATATCTAAACAGTGCTATGCAATTTACATAATACTAAAAAGGTTTATTTAACAAGACTTCTGATATGAGTAGATGTAATGTAAAGCAGGCTTGTCTTAGAACCTATAAAAAAAAAAGCCTTGTAGTTACAAAGCATAGCTTCACATTATGCTGATTGCATAATTTTAAAATATGAATAAGCTGGTTAAGAATATGATGATGTAAGAAAAATAAGAAAGCTACAGAATGTATTTCAGCTATGTGGAAATCCATAATTATGCATAAATCTGCATGGCTTCTTAAAGTTGTGGAAAGTATTTTTAATCAATCGATGCATTAGCTTTTCTGGAAAGCAGACCTTAAAAGTTATATTTTAAAGTATTAACGAAGAAGTCAGTTTTCTTTTAGGACATTTTTCCCCACTAAGTGTCATTTGACAAATGTGGGAGATCTCCCACTATCTTCATTGAGGAGCATAGATTCCCCTTTTGTGCTGTGATCAGAATATCAGACAACACTGTTGCAAAATTCTCTTACAGAATTTTCTTCTATTGTTAAAAAATTCATTAATCATTGAACAACTGAGCTTTGTGTAAAATGTTACAAAGAACAGCTATGTAGGGGCGCTGGAAACATTAACTAGAAGGTGTTTGGATAGACATAATCTTATCAGTGAATGAAATCAAATGTCACACACTTCAGCTGCTAAGGAGTCATCAATCATCCTTAGTTGAGTAGAAGGAGTATTCTGTGTTTGCCTCATTGATCTCAAGGAAGGAGGCTGCTCCTTCCACTCTTGTGAGCATGACTGATGACTCCTCAGGGTTTGAAGCAGTGTGGCACTTGATTTAGGGGCCTCTGTCATCACTTGTATAGCAGACTACCACCTGTTCCCTTTTGGGTGGGTTCTTGATTAAGTCATGAAAAAGAGAGAAACCTCTGTTGCCCCTCTACTTTAACTTCCTCAGGTAAGTAACATAATGCAAGAATGTTGTTTAATCTGATGCTTAGCTGCCATCAAAGAACATCCCTGATAGGGTCTGCTGTAGGTGGCTTTTCTAGCAATTTTTAGTTCTACTATTAACTTGGGGGAGAAACACAGTATATTGATGTATGTGCTGTCTGCTCAAGGTGTAAGGGACAGAATTCTGTCCCCATCAAGTCAATGGCAGAAAATATTAGTTTCAATGTTATTTTTACATAGTAGACCGTATACACACAGATGGACTGCAGTAAACAAATGGAGACAGCCATGGCAGTACATTTGTTTGTGTGTTCATCTCCAGCTACAGTGAGGTAACTGTGATTTGTCTTTGTAGGGGAAGGCAAACAAAGCTTTTCTGGCTAATAATTATGTAGATTAATCTGATACTGAGGTGTGATTTTTTGCTCACTTCTTGCACTCACAGGGAAAAAATATCTGGGGAAAAAGATCCTGTAGTTATCTGCACCTTCGTTAACTGCACTAATAAAATATTGAAAGCACTAAGTTACTTCCTAATGGTTCAACTTACTGAAGTAGTAGTGGAGTTCCTTTTCAATGTTCTTTCTTTGAACCTGTTTGAAGAATTTAGTACAGCTCAGTTCCCTCTCCTGAAAGAAGGACTGCATCAGTGCAGTGCTGTGTAATCCAAGCAGGTAGTCCAGCTTAATCAGTGGTAGAATTGGGTGGTAACTACGGAGTCCTTCTTGGGTAAACATGGCATCTTGCATCTTCAGTGTTAGTGCAGTGAAAGCCCTAAAAGCAAGCGTTATAGTGTCACAGTAAGACGACTTTCTGCCTGCAGCTCCCTCATCTGATGAAGGAAATGAGCAGGTTATGTGAAAGTAGTGAAGTTACTGACCAAAGTAACTGAAGAAGCAAAACACTGCATTCAGAGTAAAGGGGAAGAACTTTCTTAGAGATGATGACGGTAAGGATCAGACAGTATCACAATAATTTTATTGTGGTAACTGAATAAGCCAGACTTAAGGTAAGCACATAAATGTAGTATGGGAAGAACTTTGCCATGCAGACTAAGCACCCTCCCCTCCTTAAATTTTAAGTTGTCTTTTGAGTGATTCTTTGGGATTCTTGGTTACATCCACTGAAGATATTTTGCCTTCTATTTTTTTGTTTCCGGCTATGAATAAGTGCCAATATATGTCTCTTACAGATTGATTAAATATCAGAAAAGTCTGAACATTAAAGACTATTTTTGTCCCTGCACTTCTAAGAATTTCTTTTCTGTGTCCTAAAGGAAGAAAACTTTTAAGAAGAGAAACCAAAATCTTAATGGACCAATTCTTCATTCACATACAAATGAAACATATCTCACTGAGGAAGAAAAAGTAGTAAATGAATGGAAAGTGGATGGAAATAAATGATGTATTAGCCTGTGATAAAACAATACAAATATGAGTGGAAAGTTTTCAAGTTTTAAATTTATCCTTTTATCTTGGATGTCCAATAAGAAAGAGCAACTATTCTAAGAAGTTGCTTTGATTTGTCTAGACAAGATTTCATTTTGAAAATAATAATTAAAAAAAAAAAGATTGCTAAGAAAGTTTTAAAAGTTAAATCTTTTAACAAATGTATGAAATATTTGTTGTCTACCTGCTACTATACTTTTTTTCTGATTTTGTTGGCTGGAACTTAATGATCTAAACATACCTTAACTATGTCTAATAATCACTGATTTGACAAAAAAAATCACTCAACGAATCTAATAAAGCAGGATTTGATTCTTATCTATAACATTTCCTCAAGACTTTTTTCATATGCTACAGGACAGCTACTGGAATAGTTACGTGGCAGATGCTAGATACCTTAGGCGTCTGAGTATCTGTGATTTCTCAGGTGTTGTTCCTTGAAGTCTTTGCATTATTGAAAATACACTCATACAAGCATCTTGTTTCGAGTTTTATATATTTAAAAAAAGTCTAGCCAGATGAAAAAAATCCAAAGATCTTTCAGATTAGAATACTTCCCTATATCCTCAAGCTTGAAGTAATTGTGTCTGTAGTAGAACTGCATGTTTGGTATTGAATATTGGTTTAGATTTCATGTGTTTTAATTTGAAAAGTAATGCTGTTAAAGTAAAACCTTTTTTTTGCCCCCATGTGTTCTTCTAACTTCTAACTCTTCTTTTCAAAAGAAACTGCAAAATGGCATACAATTTAAAATTGTCCCTGTGTAAAGGGAGTGTGAGATAACACGTGTTATAACTTCTCTGCTAACAGGAAACGCTGGCAAATGCTGTATTTGTTTTGCTGGTATTTTTAATGTAATACAAAATGAGAACTTTTCTGTTCTTGTGAATCAACAGAATATTCATTTTCTAGACTGAGAATGTTGCAGAAGGGAAATTCCTGGGGATTAATGGATGTAAATAAAACACATTACTTTTGTGTGAAATTCTGTATCTGCTTATTTATGATTGCAGATTTCATAATGATTATGAAATCCATAATCAGCACTAGTTTGCTCTGTATTTGAAGTATATTCATCTGGGAAAGAAAGAAAATTGGTCTTTTAATTAATGGTACAGATCACAGATGTACATGTGATGAGTTGGGAAGGTGGAAAGGCTGGAAGAGAGAAGTGAATAAGAAGTGTGGAGTCAGTGTGGAGGAGTGTAGAGAAAAGCTTACAGGGTGAAAGCTGTGGCACAGTCAGTGAGGGCAGTAAAGCAGTTGAAGTGCATTTGCAATCAACAGAGATAGCAAGTGGAAGGAGCTTCTGTTAAGGGACAAACTGGCTGCTTCTGTCACTGCCTTGATTACCTCCACGAGCTGATTGCAGTTTTGGGACTTTGCAGTCCAGGGTACTGTTGTTCCTGAGCGACTCTTCTAGGTGTGCTGGTGGGAGTTCTGGGGCAAAGGAAGCCAACAGCTGAACTTGCATAGTGTCTTCATATTGGAATGGTTTCTGAGAAGAGCTGCCAAACGTCAGAGAGTGAAAATACTTTGAGAGAGATGGGCTCTGTGTGACAGCAGAAAACTCTCTTCCTTGCTGACCCTGGGAGCCGTGCTTGGTTTGTGTTCTAAAAGTAGTGTCCTGAGTCAGAGCAGAAGTTTCATGATAAAATGCAAGACTTGCCTGGTTAAGCGCTGACTCATCCATGTATAGAATTGTTTCATAGATGGTTGAGTAACTTAGGTCCAAATGGCAATGCAGTCTTGAGGGACTCATAGGACTTATGTTCATGTATGCATCTGTATATATATATGCGTGTGTGTGTATGTATTTGGGATGATTTCTTTCCAGATTTGTTTGTAGTAGGTGACTTAGCTCTTAAAATGGACTGAAATAAACAGTGACAATTGAATTAGATAGTATCAGGCATTTCTGGATTGGCAGTCTAATATTTTAATTATATCAATAATTTTGGAGTCCAAAGAACAAAACTGTAGTATAAAGTGTGGGAAAATAACTATAAATTATATCTTGGCAGTCCATGCTCCTTCAATCACTTCCTGACCATGTTTACTCAGTTTTCAAGCCAAAAGGAGCTTTCCTAACTGCAAACATTGCAAGCCAGTCTTGTTCTATAAAATGCAACCTGTTGCACAGCCAGTAAAAAAGTAGGACTCCAGAAATGGCCTGGGATTTCTGTTTCTAATAGAGCACAGCATAACTGTTTTTGTTTTTTTTTTACTACATCATTGTAGTCTTGTTGATGGGAGTAATTATTTTGCTGGTAACTTTAGCAGATGCAATGTGTACTAAAGGCAGGTAGCAATAGTTAAAAATATTCTTGTGGAGACTTTATTGTGGTATATTTCTAATGTAGGCTCTGGGGTCGTGTTGCTAGCTATGTAGGTGAAAAGAAGGCCAAGATGCTGTTCATTATCCATTGCCCCATATGGGGCAGAGCACCATATAAACATTTTAAATTACATAGGGAGCCTATGGACATGAAACTCTTGAGCAATGGAAGTGTGTTCTGGTCATAGCTCTGCACTCCAACATTGGTAGTACTGCCAGGGGCCATCAGATTAGAGACCAGCTGTGGGGTTTTTTTTTGTACGCATTAGGGTTTGCCAGAACCAGAGGAACTCTTCAGGAAAAGATCAACAGATTTCTGTTCTCTGCAATATTAGGAACGTGAGGTATGGACTAAGGACCTACTCATCATTGATACTATTGTTAACAATAAGAAACTCAGATTTTGTAATTCTGCCTTTACTTGCTAACAGAGGAGGCTTTTTGAGTATACTGGGTAATGGTGGTGCATCTTGCTTTCTCGTGGTAGAGTGCCAGATGTATTGTCATTTGAGATTTATACAAGCAAATGCCTGCAGTTGCGCATGCTTTGCTCTTTGACCTGCCTCCTTCCTCCCTCTCCTCGCCAGTCAGCTGCTGTACCTCTGCTGCTAATTTACATCCCCCAATGAATAAAGCCTAATCCCTAACCCTTAATCCTCTTAAAATCAGATCAACTTTGTGATCCTATCTTGACTTTACAGGAGATTTAAAAAACAAAAACAAACAAAAAAAACCCACCTTCTTGAGGGGCTGGCTGTCATTTACCTTTTGGAGAGAGTTTCTGTGAGCGAGCTGGCATTTTAGTGATCCATGTATTCTTCCTTGCTATTTTATTTTTCACACATTGAGCAGAATCGTCCAGGGTTTGTTTCACTTCTGCACCCTTGCTATGCAGCATGTATTCCTGGAAGGGGAATCTGAAGAAGAAGGGTTTCTAAGGAGACATTGCTCCTACATGTTAATGTAGAGTGAGGGCAGCACACTTTCCCAGCATACTATGTGATTGATGAATACAGCTATGAATGAAGATTTCCCTAGCTCCCCCTCTTAAAAAGTAGGGATCTTCACTCCTGGAACCAGTCAACATCTGAATGGTTCGTACCCTTCTTGAAGGTTGGGCTCTGTGTCAGTGCACTGCCAGCATCCTGCCCCACAAGGTTTCAGAGTGCAGAGGAGGCTGCTCCTCCTCTTTGAACCAAGTGGGGTTTAAATTTCTCTTTATGCTAAGTTGCATGACAAATTGGCAATATTAATCTTTTGCCCATGTGAATTATCCCGATGTTAAAATGTGAATGCAGTATAACTTTGCGAAGTTGTCTTTTTCGATCTAAAGACAAAATCAGAGCTGGCCTAAGGAATCAGAGTTTAAATCTCTCCTAAAAGGGATCTTGTGGAGTGACAGCGCAGTGAGGGAAGCTCCTCCTCAGAGGGCAAAGTGCGTGAACTCTTGGTTCATGCTTGGTGTGAGAGAAGTCCCTTCCTGTAAGCCAATAGTCAAAGCATTTTTTTCTTTTCCTATTTGTGCTTAGCAAGAAGATTCTTGTGCATGTGGCTAGTACCTTGGCTGCCTGTGCTGTTGTCACTTCTGCACTGAATTATTGCAACTTTTGCATTTTGGAAAGTTTGGTCGGTACAAAATGTGATTACTGGCTCACTAGAGCGCGTGTCATGTGGAGAGCACGGGCTGGGGAGCCCCACAGCTCCTGATTTAAATAAGTGAACTTTATAAAATGTGGAATGTCTAACTTTGTAACAGGAGAGAATTGTACATCTTAGGATTAAACATGGGAATGCTTAGGCAACCGAAACCAATGAGATAGCTTATGAAAGGAAGGAAAAAACGTAAAAATGACGTTCCCTTTGGTGGAAATCTCATAGAGAAGCATCTTGTTACGATTCCTTGGAAAAACAGTGCATTGCACAGCAGTTAGCCACGTAAAAGGGAAATATGCATGTGCGTATCCAAGTGTGATTATTCAGTTACTAATCCAGTTTCCCCAAACACTTGGAATAGAGCTTTCACCAGTGGTCGTTAGCTAAACAAAACAAAAATTAAAAAAAAAAAAATTCTTTTGAGAAACTGTGTTCCAAAACCTTGATTCTTATTAGAAAGTGAAGCAACCTTCTTGTGGCAGAAAAATAATCATGC
Source organism: Chauna torquata (assembly GCA_013399475.1). Lineage (NCBI taxonomy): Eukaryota > Metazoa > Chordata > Aves > Anseriformes > Anhimidae > Chauna > Chauna torquata. The sequence goes on along the minus strand of VXAL01005649.1, from coordinate 600,809 downwards.
TTTGGGTAAAACTTTTCAACATATGGCTCACAGAAATAGCAGGCTTCAGAAAGATTTATCTTTAACAGTACGTAAACAATTTATCTTTGCACATGTAAGCTGCACATCAGATAACATGCATTCTTGCAAAGTGCTGTTCCTTGAAAAAAAAAAAAGTTTCAAGTCTCCATCTTCAGATAAGGCCCTACAAAATTGCATTAGAGAATGCATCCAGTTGTGCAGAGACAGGAGAACGAGTAGGACAGAAGGGTATCTTGGCTACACTTCTTTGTATTACTAGCATCTCAGAATGCTGGAGACTGCTTATCCACAGGGTTTGGGGGGGTCTTTCTAATAGCTAGACTGCTGTACAGGTAAAAGTATGATTTGTGCATTTTGTCAGCCATTGGCTTGACAAGCGAGCTTTAAACTTACCTGCTTGAATATACTTAATGTCTTTTTCATGGTATGTTGGTCTAAAACAGAGTTCTATTACAAAGCAACATGCATTATTTTTTTTCTTCCTTCTGAGATGCCTAAACAAAGGAAAAGACATGATGCATTCCAAATCTGTGAATGAATGTGTAAAATGCAGTTCTGTGACAAGGCCACCAGTATCTTTTCATAAAGACTTTAAGTAGCTCATCTTTGTGTCACTGCACAATCTTTATGGCTGCAGGAGCTTAGTAGGAAGCCTAGAGAGCTTTGACCATGTTTTGCTGCTTTTCTCATCAGTCCTCTTAATGCCTGCTGATTAAGGGGTCATAAATCTTTGCAATATTAGTGGAGGAGTCCATTTCCATACCAAATGACAACCTTTCCCTGCCTCCTTTTAGCTGTTACCACACACATGCGGCAGCTACTTGTACATATCATTGTCACACACGCTGTACAGTCTGTACAATGAATGCTCTCTTCCTGGAAAGCTGAACCTCTCACCGCTGCTAGAGAGTAGCCTTTCCTCTTGAGGTCACCTAACTTGGCAAGTCAGTGAGTTAATGGGTCTAAAAAGATTATCCTAGAACAAAATTGATGTAAACATTCTCCTTTCAATTTAGAATATATGGGTCTGGATTCCTTTCATCTTTCTATGCACATTCCAGATGTTTGCTTCTTTCCTCTCATCGTATATACATGATGGGTTAGATAATGTACTGAGTTCAAATTTATGTCTAGAGCGTGATGTGTTTGTACTCTGCTTCATTACACCTTCTTTCTCCCTTTTATTTGGGAAAGGAGAAGTACCTTAAAAGCCTTTTTTAATTCAGGTTTGATTTGTTTATTCAGTGCTTTCCAAAAGCAGTCTGGTTAAAGTCCCTCGTCCCCTTCATTTCCTCTGCAGTTCTCCTGCAATATATCTCATTTCAGTCAAGGATGACTCTATGCTGCAGCAGTTTACTCCTTCAGCTGCTTTGAAAAAGTTCCAGGAGGCAGATCTCACCATTTTCTTTTTGAATGTCCTTGTTTTTAAAAAATAAATAAATAAAGTCACCAACATAAAGCAGATCTTCAGCATGAGATATTTTGGGAATTAAATACTGATTTTTCCCCAGGTGAAATCCTAATGTGCATTCACTGTTAAAGATTGTGGGGAACGTCTTAAAGGGTATTTCAGTTTTTCTTTCACTGAGTGTCAACAGCTCTTAATTGCTATGTGCTGTTAAAAATTTTCTTTCATTCTTGGTTTTGATATGAAGCTCTCTGCAGCTTGACTACTTTTAACTTCTCTAGCATATGGATAACTTCTTTAGTATCTTGTGAATATCTTTTATTTTTTCCAAAATGGAAATGTTAGGTCTATGAGCAAATACCAGAACCTGCAGACCAGTTATTCTTCCTCCTTCCTGCTTTTCCAGTCTTGCTTATTTGATTGTGGGTCAATCCTGGAGAGATTTTTTTTTTTTTTCCTCGACTCAAGGATACGCCACACACTTCTCAGAAGTTGATGCAGAATCAAAATATCTACTAAAATAGTAATAAAATGTATTTAAAGAACAAGGAAGTGTGCTCTGAGCTGGGGCTCCATTACCAACTGAAGTAATCATTACAGTTATTTCATTCAATATTTTCTATTGTTGTATATCTTGCTTCTCTTAAATTAGACGTCAGGATTGTCCAAAAAAATATGCATCTGTTTGTCATCAGGTTTATGAGAAAAACTATTTTGGAGGTTGGATTTTCCTCACAGCTTTTTTGACTCTTCAGTGTGTTACCGCTTTCTAGTGGCTTTACTAAGTTCTATGTATGTCTGCCCTTTCTGTTTCTTGCCCTTGCTCCTACCACTGCCCACTCTCTTTGTAGGTGAAATCTGGCAACTTTCCCTCCTTAGCTTCTTGGTGGGGAATTTTTACCCATTGACCTTGGCATACAATGTAACTTACTTTTCAAGCAGGTGGCGTGAATGCCATGCAAACTCCTTGTTGAATTTCCGTGGTGTGCAGAGTTAGCCTATCTGAACCCTGAATATATTTGACTTTAAGCTTAGCCATCAGATTCCAGGGAAATGTTCTTCTCCCTTGAGTTTCATCCAAAATAAGTTTCAAAATTCTAGGAGAACAAGAGATTACCCCAGTTTCTTTGAGTAAAAGCAACTTATGCAAAGGGATTTACGGGAGGGAGCAGTTGCCTGGCTCTGAGGGGCAGAAAGTCCCCTGGGCATGGCCGTGCCTCCCTGCGCTCTTGGAGGGGGCCCTTGTCACACGAGGGCAGCGTGGGTGTTGCTCGTTGTTACCCGGGGTGACTTGGATCTGTGCGTTGCGTGCCTGCATATTTATGCATTTATCTGTATTTGCTTTGTTTTAAATCAAGTGCATCGTGTCTGGGGGGACAAACCTGAGACACAGCTTTGATCGTCAGAAAGCGTTTTATCTTGGGTCCTTTCATTATTGCAGCTCTTCCCCCCCCCCCCCCCCCCCCCCCCCCAGGGCTCCAGTTGTAAAATGTTGTCCTGGAAGCTTGCCTTGTGACTTTTGGCATCGCTTGCCTCACAAACTAACTTGGGATAAATTGCTTTAGCATAAAGAGTTCAGTCCTCTCAGTGATGGCATTTGGGAAGGGCCTTGCCAGAGGCTGCTGCTTGGGAGGGGACAGCAGAGGCCTGCGTGTCCTGGCTGGCTGTGCCCCTTCCCAGGCCCTCTCCCGTGCATCGGGACGTGCTGTTCAGGTTGGCACCTTGGCCAAAGGTACAGCAGCCCTGCTCCGCAGCCGTGCTGTGGAGAGGTCCTCCGCCACTCAGCGCAAACGCCTGGTTTGGCTCCTCACCACTGGGAAGGCACCAGAAAGTCCCTGGTGTTGCGGTGGGGCGGACCTTTGCGTGCACCTTTAAAGCACCGTTAGGTACAACAGAGGAAATCAGAATATAATTAGTGCCTTCTGTGTTAACAAGTAGATTATCTGCGTACTCTTTCTCTAGTATCGTAGTAGTCCCACTGTTTCGAGTTTGGCAAACGTGTAGATGGAGGACATTTGTCATCTTTGTAAAATCGTGTGCTTGCATGTATAATGCCCTAGTCTGACATGGGAGTTTGTAAACTTTGTGACTCTTCAGAAGGCTTTGATCTATAGAAAGGAAAATATAGTGCCCACAAAAAATAAAACAATCAGAAATAAATAAAACGTAGAGATCAATTGTGCACAGCTGTGGATTTAATCTTATTTATGACATACTTCTGCAAAGATGTGGAGAATGATTGTATGCTTCCTTTTTATATACTTTTTAAAGGATAAATAACCTTTATCATGTGATAAATTTTTGTATATATACGCTAATGTACAGTATGTATTTAAATTATTTGAAAAAACTTCACCTCCTCCTGAAACATTAAATGGATTTTTCTCATAACTTCTAAATTTCTGATGAATTGCTGGATCACCTTACAATTTTAAATATCCCATTTGATTGGCCTTTAAAAATTATGTAACAATTCTAGTGAAAGAAGAAAATTCACACAAAATAAATTGTCAGGCCCAAAGAAATTTGCAGTAAGTGAACTTGATTATTTTAGTTCACCTGACCTGGCAGTTTTCAAAGGGTATGCAGTGAATTCAGAAATCACTCTAAACAAGACTATCCACTGTCTGGATCTTCGCTTCTCAGAGCTGTATTATTTGAAAGCTGAAATTTCTGTCTAATACACTTTTATGTATGAAAATGTATATATTGTAAATAATCCGTAGAGGGACTCAGCAACAATGATGATTTTCTCCACATAGTACTGTTTCATTAATATTTTAAATAGTTTTCCTGCTTAATTTATGTAGCTAGTTAATGAAGTGCTGTTTAATCAAGTTTTTAGTAGCATCCTGTTTGTCTGCATGAGCATATGTTAAGATGAGAAGGCAAGCTTTAGATACAGTGCTCTATATTCCCTTGGCATCGTTTTCAGCATGTAGCTCACAGGGAGGCTCTCCTGGTATGTGATATGGTGTCATTGTGCTGTACTAAGGAGTATTTTATTTTATATTCACTGTGTTTTCCATCATAATGTGGGAGTATTATCTATTAGCATTCTTACATTTAACACTATAATTTCCCATTCTAAATATAATTAGTATCACAGTGAAAAATGTAGTACTACATTGTAATAGAAACCAGTTTTAAAAGTTGTGTGCACTTCAAATACTGAAACTGGAGTTATGCTGTGGCATAGAGGTGGCTTTCTCTTACTAATACTGACACTCTAAGGCTTTAAGGATGTCTGTTTATGAAATATAAAGAGATTGTAATGTCAGGTAGGATGTCTGCAAGCCTTTAATGAAAAAATCCAAAGTCAAATGTTTTACTGGTATTGAACTTAAACAGTTGACTTAAAGGTAAAAGCTTGGTTTTTGTCACTTTGTATCATGTATTTAATTCTGATTTTAAAATGTCTGCTATATAACATCTTCCATATAAACTCGCTTAAATCATCTGAAAACATAAGTCAGTGTTGCAGGCATGCATTTGGTTTTACGTTATGATATATTCTGTTTTTTTGTCTTACAAAATTCTAACAGCTTTTCGTTTCTTCTGTGACAGGATGACAAGGACTTGGTTCATGAGTTTGTTGTCGCCGAAGGCCTGACTTGCTTAATCAAAGTGGGAGCAGAGGCAGACCAGAATTATCAGAACTACATCCTGAGAGGTAAGAGAAATGTGTCTGAAAGCTCTTTTTATCGCTGTGAAGCTCTCACAGGTCTGCTGCAACTTGCAGCATGTTTGAAACATACTTCTCTGTTTGGTCCAGAGTCATGCATATTATGCAGGAAAATTAAGGTGGGATTAACACTCACTGCAGAGCAGGATGAATTGGAAAATTAAAATACTGATATTCTCCCCATTGTCCAGCTTTTCATTTAAATTATATTGAAAAGTCCTAATTCTAACAAAGAAAAGGCATTCTAGAGCTTGCACTGGGTAATTGTAAACGTCAAAGGGCACAGAGCAACATAACTTCTTGGAATGGGATTAGTAGCTAGTCACATGATAGGGAAAAAACAGTGAGATAGTCATATCTTAAGGTTAGTTGGCTGGAAGCAATTTCAGCTATCTTATATTTTGGAGTTCAACAGGTAATCAGAGGTTTGCGTTTTCTTCTTTGCACTTAAAAAGGCCACTGGCAAAGGTAGAATTTGGGGGGAGATGATGTGGAAAAGGTGTCTTACTGAATTAGAAAGCTGACTTAACTGTATTGCATTCCTGCTTGCATATCGTGTGTGACTGCATGCAATTTTTATGTAACAAGGAAACCCAGGCCACAAATCAGGAGAGTTCCTTCAGTGTTTTAAAGGGTTATGAGGAGAGCAGTCATACCGAGGGATCCGTACTGCTGGGTGATCTCATAGTCAAGAGGGAGCACTAATGGATGCATAACTGTGGTGGATTGCTCATTTAAATTTTCTTAGACTGACGTACATAGCTGTCTCTGAAAATGTCAGTTTGATATGTTTAGCTGCCAACACTCAATCTACAAATTGAGGAGTAAAACAAATACAAAAATAAAGAGAAGGATTTTGTAAGAACCAGAAGTGCAAAGTTACTGAAAGCAAGGATTCAAATAGCAAGTGTGGGTTTGTGCGAAGAACTTGAAGGTTAGACTGTACGAATATCAGCTTTTGGGATTCTATAAGAAACCAAATCAGTACCACAGAAATTATGTTCTATGTCAGTAGTTGTGCAGTGATGTAAACGTACTTGAATAGTAGCTTGTGTATACTCAGAAGTAAAAGACTTAACCACAATGCAACTAGACAAGGACACAGAAACATATGAGAGGAAAAAAGGATTTTCCTTACAGCTGAAAGAAAAACTTTCTGGGAGAAAACCAGCTATAGATGCTCTCTGAAAATTCAGACTGGAAGCAAAATAAAGATGTTGTGTGTTGGACAGTCTGGCCCTCAGTCTAAGGGTTTACTGCTTCATCAGCTGAACACTGATCTAGCATGGCTGGGTGGTGACTTTGTTTTTCAGCAGGGTTTTGCAGCGAGATATTAAAAACTCAAAGCAAGGAAACCTGATAGGTGTTTACACTACCTGAGTACCCAAGTGGCCTTACAGTCCAAACACTGGATAACCCTGCAGCTCTGCTTTTGCAGTATCAGATAAGATCCAGGGCACTGAGCCTCATTGTTGACAGAATGATCCACTAATATCAGAGAGTTGGTCACATCTGAACTAAGACCCTTAGTTTAAGAAGATACTTTTAGGGATTGGTACCACCTTCCAAATACCAAAATCAGGTCTTTTGTTCCCTGCATTTTGCTAGTTCTTGAAGGCGAAGTTTCTTTCTGGGTAGTGTATCCTAGCATCTATTACAATAACAGGATTTTTCTGTGTGATGTGGGTTTTATTTCAGGAATTAGGTTTGTCATGATAGTCTTTCAGAAAGTTCAAAGCTTGTTACAACTCCAAGATTTTGTCAGCTGGTTTTCAGTTCCAGGAGCTAACATGTGCTTTCTGAATAGGTCTGCATGTACAATGAGATGAAGATAGGTTTGGAAGTACAGTGTAGCCAGGCAATGTTATCCAAATACATTGAGGAGAGTGCTGAAAAGAAACATTAAATACACCAGAAAAACACTCTTACATGATGTATTATTTTTGGAAGGCCATAGACAATGGCTGAATTTTTTTGTTACGGAGATTTGAAAAAAAAAAAAAATCGTCTGTCTAGAATTTTTCTCCCTTACTGCTGTGGAGTCCTGATCTTGTGGTTCCTATTGGAGTGGAATATATCCTTCTTGTTTTCACTGGGTTTAACCTGAATCATAAAGTGATAGGATTTCTCCTTAGTCCTATATCCTGGGTGCATTTCTCCAACACCTTTCATTTAATTCACTGTTTTCCTCCTGTGCTACTAACACAGCTTGTAGGGCTGACAATAAATAGCAGCCTTAGCTATTGCATTGCCTCCGCCTGCAGGGCTCACCCATGCATTGTTGTCCTTGGTTTTGACTAAGTGCTTTCTGAGTGTTTCCTGTTTGCCTGCACTCTTCAAGAAGTAGCTTTGTACCTAGAAGTCAAAATAAGTTGGAAAAATAGGTGTTTGTAAATGTTGTAGGTGTTCAATGCCATTATGCATTCCCAGGTACTAGCTGTTTCTTGAGTTTGCTTTCCTTTTTTTTCCCTAAAAGTCTGTGTTGTTTCACTCTAATGCTTCCTGGTTGTGCACTTCTGCGTAGTGGTTTTGACTTGGTTCAAGCCAGATGGAGCTGCCAAAAAAATGACTAAATATGAGTCACGAAAGTTTTAGTTACTTTAATGGGTGAATAGAAGATAAGTGTGTCTTTTACATGCAATACTGAGAAATCAGGACACTTCTTTGTTGAGTGCTGAAGAGTGACTGCTTATTTCTGCTAGGTCCTGTGAAATAGGGTTGTTTGACAGCACCTTTCCAAAAATATTCTCTTTTGTCAGTGTATAGTCTGTATTAATATAATTCTTACAGTAATTTTGAAGGTGCTTTGTGTATCATTTGGAAATCTTCCTCTTTCTTGCACAGAAAGAAAAAGCAACATCTGAAATACAATGGCTGAGCACAGGATAATTAAATAATTGGTAGAATTATGGCAGTCTTCACGTTTTCTGTTAATTTAACCAGTGCTGTTGGGAAGGTGAGAAGGAAAAGCAGCTTGTATAGACCAAGGATTAAGTGTTTTAAAAACAATCTGAACAAGAGTGGTTTGGGCTTTAATCTGACACCGTGATGTGAGAAGCTTTGCCTGGTGGGGTCCTGTCCCCTCACATCCAATAAGAAGGTTGTCAAAAGGTCGTCCAGCCTTTTTGAAGAGCATATTTGGTGCTTGGGTCCCTAATTGCCTGCTTGTGGATTCAAAGCGTTAAGTGGTGTCCATAATTAGATGAAAGATTGTTCCTGTGGTCTGAAAGCACAAGCTAGGCATCCAGTCCAAGCAGAAAGAGGCCTTGGCCTTGCTACAGCCCACAATTTCAAAGAAGTAAGGGAAAGGTAAGGAAAAAGTGGTGCCGTCAGTGTATGCGTGTACTAGATTGTGCTTGAATGAACTTCTGCCTTTGGATGCAGAATCTGCGTGCATATATGAGGAATAAGAATTTGGATTTAAAGACTAGATGAGAGGTGTTTTTCATTTGGTTTGTTTTTGTTTGTTTGTCTTTCATTTTTGAAGAAAAGGAAAACGAAACGTGTTTGGTAGGAGGCTGAGTTATGATTTGAGGCAAAGTTTGTGCTTTAAGTCACCTCTTCCTCTCTCAAAAAAAAACCCAACAACTATTATTATAATCTGAAAAGAAAGATACAATATGTCAGCTACTTGAATAATCTGTGCTTCATTCAATAATCTGGAGTGAAGACTGGATTGTAGTAGAACCAGTTTTGGGTTTCGTATTGCAGGCACACTGCACTTCTAATGAAGTGATAAAGTCCTGTTGGTCTCTACAGACACTGGAGCAAGCACAGAAGATGAAGGTGATGGTCCTGGCTGAGGGATATGATGTACTCTGAGGGAAAATCACATCGTTTAAAAGGATTAACGGTTCATAGTTTCATACACAAAGTTAACAGTGTCTTCAATCTGCTAGAACAGCAATTTAATTATTATGCCCTAAATTTTTTTCTTATTAATAGTAGAAGTGGTTTATTTTGGAATTGCATTTTTTACAAGCATGCTTTTATCTTTGTGCAGATAAAATGAGTATAGAACAGCACTCTTATTTTCTCTCTTCATTTTGCAAGGTCTTTCAAGATTTTGAAGTAATTTTATGGGAGACTTTTAACCAGAAAAGTCCTGTGTAAGTCCGAAAATGTAAATAAGAAAGATTGAAGTATCTTAAACCAGTGAAACGATGCGTGAAAAATAACTCCAAGGCACATTCTGATCTTTGTTACACGCTTAAATTACGTCGGAGTCCATTAAAACCATTCCCTTCAAGCCTAGTATCTGCAATCTGCACAGTTGCAAACTGCCGATGCCAGAGAGGTTCCCTAGAGGAGCAGTGACTTCCCAAAGCACAGGAATGGCAATCAAGGAGCCTGAAACTTTCCAATCCTGCAAAGAGACATGAGAACGAGGAACCTTTTGATTCCTCACAAATAAATGGGAGCCAGCCTTTGCAAGGAGATAGATAAAGGAAGTAGCCGCATGTGGGCAGTCAACTTTTTAGTAACCTTTGCTTCCTAGTGCAGCAAGGTAATTTGAAATCCGTATTTTGTGCATGCTTTTAATTAATCAATACAGCGTAGCTATCAACATCAAAAAGTGGAAAGAAATTACAGTAAGAGATGCTGGTTGTGAAGCAGAAAGATTTTGCTGCTAGAGTTTGGAGATGCCAAGCTACTTGCTTGTGGTGTTGAAGCATGCAGCAGAGCCTCTGGGGTCACCCAGCATCGCTGAGAGCTCTTCAGACCGTGGGTCAGGTTTTCTACCACAGCAGGCAACCAGTTCAGCCATGGACGTGCGCTAAAGCTGCCGGCAGTTAGGCCTATTTATAAAACCAGTGGCACGCGATTTCACCTGCACACCAACTTTAACACAACCAGCTATGCTGCATATTCCGGGAAATCTGATTAAACTCCTGAAACAGCTCAGTGCTGTGTGGTAAAAGACCATCTGGTTACTGTCTGTCACCGGGACACTGTGTGCCCGAGGAAGTAGAAAGCGAGGGTGAGGTTTTGCAAGTGGGCAGTGGAAGCTGCTGCTGATAACCCCTTGCTCTGAAAGCCAAACACAACGTTATCAGTAAGCCCAGGGTATTTCTGCATTGAGCCAAGGGCTACTTGGAATGCTTGGGATTTATAAATGTGCTGTCTGTAATGTGGGCAATCCATTTCCAGGAACCAGCTGGCTGTTTTTTACCAAAGAGACCGCTCATTGTTGCAAGGACCAGAAAGCCTCCAGTGCTCTTGAATTTTAGTCCCTCACCAGGACAGATTGTGGGGCTTTGGCCTTTTGCGTTAAGGGTTAGGTAGTACAAAGCATTTAGCATTAGCAAGCACGTGCTTCTGCAGTAAAAGTATACAATGCTTTGTATCGTCGGCACCATTTGTAGAAATGCCAAGGGAACAGAAATAAAATCTGTAAGAAGCTATGTCTATCCTAAATAGACATGTCTTGCTGAGTTGGTACCACAGCAGTAAAACAGATGGTAGCAATGTAAGTTTAGTAGTGAAAATGAAGCTAACACTATATAGCATGCATACCTTTGCATTATTCCTTTTTCAGTGTGAACTAGAGAACTGTGCGAGTTATTCCAGCTGTAGAAAAGTATTCCAGCAACTTCAGAATGATATGCTGAGAGTGTCAAGCACATAGGAACAGATAGCACATGATTAGGCTTTCCTTTACATTTATTTCTTTTTCTGAAGACAAATATCAAAACCTTTCTGATGCTCTACTCTTGACCTTCAGTGTGCAGGTATCCACATGTAACTGTGAAGTTCTTGTCCTTATCTCTACATATTCAAATTGACTTCTTATGTGCAGTCCTTTAACAATTAGGTAAACCTCTCAGCTGATCTTGAAATAGCTTTAGTAAGGGCCTTTGCCTTAAAGAGAAATCAAGTGTCTGAAGCTTGATTACTTAGGGGTATTGCTTCTGAGAGGGACTTGAGTACTCAGTCTCCCTGTAAAGCCGATGCTTTGATCTTTCTGCAGAGTCCGTTAGAAAGCGTATCAGAGTTGGACACTGGTCCTGTAGGGATTTGATCAGTGCATCTTTCATTCATTTTATACTGGACAGCAGACTGCAGTCCCATGAAACCATAGCAAGACAAAGCAAATCCGCCTGGAAGTTTCATGTGGAGGTACAGCCTTGGCTCTCCCTGGCCCCCACCAAAATAGATAAGTAAATAGTCATGGCTATGTTAGCGGATTGGTGTACCTGTGCCAATAAGACCTGCCAGTCAGCAGCACTGCTGAGCTTAGGTACAGCATCTTTTGTGATGCAGCCACGGTGTTCCCTTTTGTGAAATAGCCCATGCTGCCAGCTTTCCATTGGAGAGCTTTGCAGTTGCCATTTATTGTAGTTCATATCAAAGGTAAGTCTTGGAAAAAACAGACCTAGACCTGATGGCTCAGTACCTTCTACTGCTACATATGTGCAGAAACCTTAGGTTTTTTCTTTTTTGTGTGTGACTTGAAAAGCCATGGAATCTAAAAGTGTGAATGGATTTGGCATCCTGGTTCATGAACTCTTTAAATTAGAAATGATGGGATTACAGTGCTTTTCATTTTACCAGAAGAGAAGGCACAGTATACCATCTCCGCAATCGGTAATATAAACAACAGACCTTGTCTCAGAAGCTGAATCCTCTTTCGTTTCTGCAAATCTCTCTTTAAGGCCAAATGCATTTGTTTACTTTTACAAGGATAGCAGGAGAGCTTGACCTTGGAAACCATGCAGTTTAAAATGACAGAAAGCATCCTACTTGCTTTCCTCTTCATACTTTTAGCATTTCCTTCCTTCTCTTCTCATCTGCATAATTTAAATAACGTTCTTTAGAGTCAGCCTACACATTTATTGCACTGAGAGTTTCCTACCAAATGCAATCTTAAGTGTTTCCTTAGTTTGTGGAGCAATCCCTTCCTTCTCCTTCATCCTTCCTCCTCTTCTTCCCTCCCTTCTCGCTGGATGTGATTCCAGGATCTGGATCTGTGATCCATCTGGAAGCAGAGCCAGATGGTCCTAACGCACTGCGTACAGCACGAGTTCTCCCAGTCTGGGATGGGAATTGGCACTGAAGCAAATATGAGTTCAAAAGTTTAACCACCAAACAGTAATTTACACAACTACAAATAAACTGAGCGGTTCCTTACTCTGTGCGCTATGTGGAATGGCCTTTCGTGTTGTGACTGCTCACGAGGAGGATATGGGGTTCTCATAGTCTACATGGAATTCAGCAGTAACACCACCATAAAATTACGGATTTCCCTTGTTTTTAAAGCTGACAGAGTCTGGAAGGCCTTGAGTTGCTTTCTGTCTACATGAAAATGAATCTTCGTTTTTTGTGTAATTTTTTATGCTTTGTGAAATTCCCATGAAATGTGACACCTCAGGCTATGCAGACCCCATGTAAAATGAGGAGCTGAACCATGAAAAATGCACATCCTTAACTACTAAGCAAAGAATAAGTACTTGGAAAGTGGTCTCAGGGGTCTTTAAAGCCATTTTGGATGTTATATGATTTAACTACTCAAACTTTATGAACAAGTCTTGAAAACAATGTACCGGTTCCAACTGGTAGGAGGATATTACAGAGGATTTTGGCCTTTTTTGTAGTAATCTTTTAGCATGAAGTATCCAAAAACTGATTCATTAGAGAAGGGAGAAAATGTGCATAAAATAAAGACACTCATAAGCTGGTACATACGTGCATACTTGCACAAAGTACCCTGCTATTAGAGATTTCACTATGAACTATTTGTACTGAATATATGCATCTAATATACTGTAAAATACGGTGGGGAGAATAACATTTACTTTTCACCATTTCAAGATTAGTAGCTTCCACAGTTATTTGTGATGGTGATTGCTAGGGTGCCACACAGAGTGCTCTGTCTTGATACAGAAGCAGGGAAAATTAAGGACTTTAAAGGGGCATGGGGGGAGAGTCAAATGTGTCTTTTAAATGTAGGATAATTAGAAAGTGCTGACTGTTATTCCATGGAGATCATAATTATATGACATAATGATGTGTCAAAAATGAAATTGTTTGAATGTCTTCAGAGTTAATTTCCTTATCCAGGTATCTCTGAATTATTTTAAGTTACATCTTAGCACTGTTGGTCTATATTTTTTTTTTTGCAAATGTGCATTTCTATCACTCATGTTCTCATAGTGCAATCAGAAAATTATAGCGCTAGACTGAACTCCTAAGATACTTATCTTAAATGCCATGAACAGTGACCTTCTTGAAGTCTCTGCGTCCTACTGTATCAAAATATTTTAAAAGCCACAGAGACCTCAAGAAATTAAACTTAACACATACTTGTGTGTGTTAGCACAGTATTGTTATATCATAAATATTGTGTTCATACATATGTGTATATGGAAAAAATGTATAATCAGAAGCTGATGACAGTGAGAGAGAATTTTAGTGAACACATGGGAATATTAAGGTTTGTTTGCTGCTGAGGAGGGTTTCTGCTTACCTGTTCTTCCACGTGGCTTTGAGGACCACAGAGGAGCATAGAAGGTACGCTGTGCTGGCTGCCCCTTGGGAAGGCAGGAGTAGCTAATTGCTTCATGTTTGCAAGGGTTAAGTAAGAAAAGATGGAAACTCTTTTTGCTGCTCCTTAATGAAATACAGGGACCAGTTTACCATCTGTTAGTGCTTCTTACTGCCCTCCTTCTCCATCCCCTCCACCACCTCCCATATGCAGGACTCAAGCTACTGATGGTGGCATTAGCGCAAAGAGAGGAGAACGTGCTCTGGTATCCTTCCGCTCCCCGTATAGGTGTGAGATAGTCAGAGAGCGTGTGGGCAGGGACTGAGCGAACCCTGGGCAAGCAGCAAAGCTAAGCCACCATGGCAAAGCAGACAAGTTACAGCATCTTCCCTCTTGAAAGCCAGAGGGAAAAGAGATGATCCCCTTCTCTGCCTGCTACAGTAGGGGATGCACAGGTTTAGTGCATTCCTCAGAATTTAACAAAAAGTGGGGATTGAAGACCACCTTAAACTGTGAATTTATGAGTTTTAACATATTTTCTTTCTCATAATATTTCCAGGCAAGAAGGAATTTTTCCAGTTTTCGGTGTGTGAGGTATTTCCAGTATTTTCCAATTAAATTTCGGTAGCTAAAGCCTGTGGTGTCAAGCCAGGAAGGAAGGTACCAATCTCCTGCCCCCTAGTGACACGAGAGCAGTGAGTTTCATTAGCTTCCAAAAATACAGTACGTGCATTGTTTAGGGTGTTTTTTTCAATAAGTTATCACTTTGAAATTTCTTCCTGGAGATTTTAGTGAAAAGAGTTTGCAGATGTAGGTGCCATACAAAATAAGTCATTATTTTCATTTGCCTCTTTTAATTTGTTGACAGCTAGAAAAGAAGTATTCATTCTTCCTCCAACCTTAAAAGCATTTTTTTCCCCTCACTTCTAGACAGGACAAAAGTGACTACAGAAAAAAAAGGAGGGGTTATTTAGAGTGTACAGGAGTAGGGAGGATCCGTGGCCCTGTGGACCTAAGACCAAGGCTGGAGTGTTCCAGTCCCACAGGTTGATGTTTCTGAAAAGCAACGAGTAAGTTGTAGGAGTGGGGTAATGTATTGATGACAATCTTGGTCGGTAGTCTAGACATCTCTGGAAGAAAGAGAATATAGAGAAGAGGAATTTCAGGTTTACACCTGAGTGGCTCCATGTCATACCAGGCTGGACACATCAGAGGAAAGAAAATCCTCTGTCAGCTGCAGAGAGAGTGTCTGTAAAGAAAGGTCTCCCTGCTGCCAGGAAGTGAGGAGTGGTGACATGCCTCAGGAAAGATTACTGATTAAGGGCAGATCCTAAGGGTTAGCTTTATTGAAAGACTGGGATGGACAGACTCTTTTGGAGTTCCCTGGTTTTCTTTTGACATTTCACAGCTCCCTGAGATGGAGAAACTTTTTTTTTTAAATACTACTGTTTGCCAGGAGGAGTACCATCAGATGGCTCCGCTGTTACAATGCCTTGACTTTAATCACTGAAGTGCTACTCAGGAATTAGTATACCTATAGTGTGTTTTAAGTGGGTTTATTTAAATGACAAGTGGAGTCTTGAAGACTTCTGCCAATATTGAGCAATATCTTGATTCCTCCTACTTAACCTCCTACTATGTTATCACCTGCCTAGACAAGGATCTCAGCTTCCTCTATGCCTGTCTCTTCTGCCTTCTGTGCCTCCCTGCCCAGTGCCCTGATTTCCTAATTTTGTACTCCAAATCCTCGCTTCAAAAACAGTTCCGTCATTTCTGTCAAGTTACGCCCCAGATTGGCTTTGGGTACACTGGGGTTGCACAGCACTTACTCCTGCTGAGCTTCTTCAAGTGTGTTTGCAGACTTTTGCCCTGGCTGCTCTGTATCTCAACAGCCTGACCCTGTGCAGAAAGTGGTGTCAGGGAGCAGACACTGTTTTCTCACCTGTGCAATATGATGAGCCGAAGTTTTGCTTTTAAGGCATACTTTTAAAGTAACTTTGAGGCATGGTTTCCAACTTCTCAAAAATCAATATTGGGACACCAGGCAGTTGCTTTTAGTATATAGGTTAATATCAATGATGGAAACATTGATTGTAGTATTTATTAACCGTATGTATTTGTTGCTAAAAAAAAAAAAGTACATTTATATGTGCTTTTGATAAAGGTTTTTTAAAACTATGTTCCCTAAGATGATTGAGCAAGTGCACCAAGAATACTATTAAGCTTGATGAATAAAAGTCTTAAAAAATTAATAAATACCTGTATGTCTTACTTTGCATGCATGCATGCCTCCTTTGTATGTAAGCTGATAGTCTTTGATTGCACAGTGGGTACAGCTTTTTCCACAGCTGCACTGCTTCAATTAGTGAGCACCATCACACCTGTGCACTTAATGAACACCTTTTAAATAGCTCTTCTTATTATCAGGGTTGCTCAAGGCTTTCAGATTTATTTTTTGCTGTGCAAATTCTGTTATGCTGGTTTTCCTCATGGATTTTTCTGTGGTTTGTCACTGATTGTTATCCAAGAGCTTCACAAATACCATACTATTTCTAAAAGCTGAAAAGGCAGCATTATCTTTGTATGGCAGATAAGGAAATGAGACACTTGAGAATAGATGTATTCTGAATTCAGAAAGATTCAGTAACACTAGGTGCTGTTTAGGGCTGGTTTTTCAGACTTGATATGGTGCTTTCTGTTTATGCCTTTTTAATCTTTACTCTTTGGACTTCTTTTCCCATTTAGACTCTTGCCTGGCCTGTCCTAGTTTTCTCTCTCTGATCTGTATAGACAAGAACCATTTGCCGCTTCCCACATCAACTTCCTTTTGCCTTCATCGTTTAATCAGTTCATTTACATTATCAATCAATATTAATTAAACAATAATTAATCAATAATAGCTACACATCAATATTCATCAATTCATTTGCATGAATTTCTTCATCAGTTTAAGCTGGCTTAAACACCTTTTCTTCCCATCACTTCTTCCCACCTCTGCACTATCTCCTGGGTTCTGGCACCACAGCTGTGTTTGTGTGATGCTGTAATGAATTTGACAGAGGAATGTGTTCATCTGAAGAATTGCTCAGTGGGGAGAAAAGGTGGATATTTTGCTGTTGTTTTGGATTTTTTTTTTAGTGCTGCCAAATTACCCAGTCCATTTCTCTGTGGTGGGACACAAACCCCTGTGCTAGCAAAACCCTGAGTTTGACCTGAGACAAAAATAGAGTGTTGCAGTACTGCTATCAAGTATGTAGTCACAGTTTCAGTCTCTTATCTCTTACCCATTTCTTTCCTCAACATCTCTCACATTGGTCCTAATCCCTATGCGCCCTCCAGCCAAATTGCTGTTAGTCTTTCCCATTATTTCCCCCATTTATCCCAGTCACTTCATCTCTTTTCATAACTCTCAGATGCTCATCAGGCTTTCTATCAGAGTTCCTCCCTTAACTCTTCCATTTCTTCTAACTTCTCTGGGTTTAAACTTTGTTTCCTTCTGTGTTCAGATCAGAATTCTCCTCTTCACCATCTGAGTAACCAGGCAGTTCACTGAAAACAAAACCAAAAACCCTTACAAGCTTCCTGATCTTACTATAAGTGCCATGTCTTTCCATGGTGGGCAGTTGCTGCAATTGTTACAGGGATCTTTTGAGCACCAAGCAAGGAGTGTTCAGAGGTTTCAGTTGATTGTATATGTTCAGTGGAAACTACTGTAGGTGTCAAATTCTGGTTATTTCAAAACCTTTTAACTACACAAAGTTTGGACACATCATAATGTGGTCTGTGTGAGTTTTTTCACTGACATGAGATTATAATTTTCCTGTATTTTCCAAACATCACAAAATCCAAAACTACTCTTACTGAAAAAAAAAAAAAACCACCTGTCAACAATATTTTTAATTCCAGTAATGTGTTCTCTTTCTCCTTCCTTCTCCTGCCTTCCACAAACCCACCCTTGATATAGTCAATGTTAGAAATTTTCCATGAAAAAGGAAAGTGATGATTGAAACACCATACAGAGAAAGTTTCAGTCCAAACTCAAAACTTTAAGAAGTTATTTAAAACTAAACCCAGGAATGTTTTCAGGGGAACTATCAGGCAATTGTAGTAACAAGCAACAATACCTGTCCCATATGTAATGAGCCTTCAATTTCAGTTTCACGAGGCTGATGGCTCACTGCTGAAAATCTGCAAGCTCATGCTTTACTGGCTAAAGTATTAGATCTCTCTTGTTGCTTTATGCATTGCTTTATTCTGGTCTTTAGCTATAACAATGTGAGCTGTTAGGAGTGACTAATAAACTGGTTACACTCATAGTGTAATGGTTAGATTTTTGTTAACAAAGAATAGACATAAAAATCCTGTGAATTTAAAGAAGCGTTCTAATGTAGAGTTCTTGTGTAACTTCTTCACAGTGAATTAGCAGAACAATACTTGATTGAGCAGTAAGTGTTGGAAATATCTGTTTGAAGCTTAAATTTGTATCAATCCTTTGGAGTAAGGAAGGGCAGTTAAATATGTGCTACATATCATTTGAAATAATCCCTTTTGGCTGGATTACAGGGTGGGATTCATCTCACCTAATTCTAGTTAACTTGTCTCAGGTAGTCAGCTAGAACCCTTGAGCAACAGAGAACATGCCTTTCTGATTGAACTGAATTTGCTGCTTAATTGGCAATTTCTTTCATATCTGCTGCTTTCATTTCTCTGTTTTCCATCTCAGGCCATTAGTCTGTGTCTGCAGTTACAATTTAACATAGAAAGGGCTTGAGTACTTCATGTAATTTAGTTCATTTTAATCTGAACTTGTTCCTCAAGAACAGTAGAGGGAACTCTGCAGAAACAACTTCAGACCTGTATGCTATCTCTGTTGTGGCAAGAAATTCATTGGTAATATAGAGTCTCAGTCTGAATATCTGTGATCATTTCCCTCAATTCACTTGATAGAATGAATAGTTGGAAAACAGTGGGTCTAGTCCGTTTCTCTTTGAAGAGGTTGAATCAGCTATCTTATTGTCAGCTTTATGAAAAGTATTTGTGCTTCAGTGCCTTTCATTGCATTTGGGTTGCGGGGTGGAGGTGGGAGGGGTTGAGATGAGGAAGAAGACAGAAAAGCCCCAGACAACTTGCTCCTGAACTCAAGAATCAGAAAAGGTAGACATCTACACTTCATGTTTTCAGGCTTTGGAAGTCTTGGTGATGCGATACGTGTATTGCTCTAGCATAGTTAATACTTGTTATAAAAAGCCAAGCTACCATTATGTGTTTAGTGGGTGTAATGGTTCCCTGAATCATCCAGTAAAAGAACAAGACTTTCTCTTTGGTTTTAGGGGCATCTTAGGAAGATGTTTGTTGTCCTGCGTTTGGTGTCTAAAGTCTTATACTGTCAATGTTGCTTTTCCCTATACATCTTTAGTCAAGCAGGAAATGGAATACAGGAACAAACATAAGATTAGGAGCAAATTTTGTAATGTCCTATACCTATAGGACGTGCTATACAAACAAGAAGCCCTGGCTAATATGTACTATTTCAGTCTTGCTGGTTCTAAAAGAACATGTTGGGAAGGACATTTGGACCACCTGTAAACTCAAAGAACTGGATTGCCTATGACTACATATAACTGTCCTGGCATGCCTGAAACTGCCAGGCTGGTCATAATGGGAGTCTGCCCGCCCTCTAGGAATCTATTGGAAAAAGACTTAGGTTCTGTACTTGATTCCACTGGAACTGAATTACAGCGAAGAACTCTGTATTTTCAAAGGCTAGACTTAGTTGATTTCCTTGACTATCATTCATGGATGGCAGAATTGTCATTTCAAGGGGTTTTAGCTTCATTTCCTCAGTTGGACAATGACCTGAGTAGAAAGATTTGAGATTTCTGAAATCAAGAGAGAAAGCCAGAATCTTATTCTTTAATTCATGCCAGCCTTGCCAGTTTTTGGCTGACAGGACCTATAGCGCATGTCCTTCCAAACCTAATGTAACAGCTTTGTGGTCAGATGTGCCACCTACAGCCAAAGAGGGTGGACATGGTGGCCTGCCTGGGCCCGGGTTTGGTGTGCTGAGTACCATGGACAGGGGCAGCTCGATGTCAGTCTGCACAGCGCTTTGCGCCTGCCGGCATTGTCAAAACGGACATACAAGCCTGCATGGTTGGTGCCAAATCAGCAGTTATTTATTGCGTGTGAAATAAATGAGCCCCCTTAAGCTCTTTCTCACAGGTATTTAGGATTCACACCTCCTGTGCAGCTGTGTTCAGTCTGGAGCTGTTCAAGGCCCTTAAAATGCCGTCTGATAGATAACAAAAGCTATTCCTACATGAAACTTCGAGACAATGCTGCAGGTGTTTGTTCGTGAAGCCCTCTTGCAGAGAGTGTTTCACGTTTTGTGCTGAGAAAACCCTTTCTAATGACTTTTTGTGTAGAGTGAATTTCAAGCTGTCATGGCCTGTACATTTCAAATGACATTTCATTTGAACACAATGGTGCTGTGATCTTAAGCAGCCTTGTCGTAAAGCGGTTTTAGAATTTCACTTCAGTTAAGTTATAGCTGGAGCATTGACATGCTTCTTCCAGATGTATATCAGAATATATTACTTTGTTCCAACTAGAATATTCAGACTGCTATTTGACTGTTTTTACCCATAGATGGGTGTTGTTGGAAGCATTCCCTTGCAAAGGCAGTGGCAAGAAAAAAATAGTTTTTTTTTTCTATCCTGAATTATAAAGGCTCATTTTGCTAGTGGCAGTTGACATCATCTGCTTGCTTCAGACAAGACCAGGTACAAAGAAAAGACCAAGACATTATACTTAAGTCAAAAAGTATTAAATTAACTTGAGAGACTGAAGCTTATTATTCCTATTATACTATGAGGATACTGCTTCTCTGACATATACAGTGCTAGCCATGCTGAAGGGACTTGAAGAAGAACTAATGGTTACTTTCAAGAATCTGTAATTTCTTGACATGTTGCCAGTGTGAATAAGAACTTTGATTTAAGTGTTCTTCCCCCATGCTGCACTTGTAATTGTCAGAGAAATAGAGGAGTGTTACGGCTGCTCTGTCCTTTGTGCTTGGCGTGATGGAGAGCCACGTGCAGTGTCAGAGTGAATCCAGGAGGAATGATCCGTACTTGAGCACAGCTTGAGCACCTTAATCATCATTGCATGGTCTTGTTTATAGCTAGGTTGCTGGTTTTCCCTTAACTCCAATGTCATGTTATTTTGCATTTACTGCAGTAAATGTAGTCAGTTTATAGACTGAATTATACAAATAAAAGGTTGATTTTTGAACTTCCTGTCTGTATATCAGTGCATTACCCAGATGTTCAGGAATACGTTGATTCAATGTGTGTTCTCAGCAGCAGTTTCTGGCCTACAAGACCGAGGAGAGCATGGAGAATCCCAGTGCTCTGAAACTGTAAGACCAGCTTAAAGAACAACCAGTTATTAGAAATAAAACAAACCAGAATCTTTATGTTTACAGACTCATTTCTGTGTGTAATAGGTATAATATTTTTAATTTTTAATCTGCAGTCAAAAGACCAAGAAGCTTAGAGGAGATTCACAGCTAATGACATGTTAAAGCATGAACAGATTGCTGTGGAGTTACAGGAACTACTGCTTATCAGATGATGATACTGCATACAGACACGATGCATATACATCAAGACACAGTTCTGTCTTAGGTGTTGTAAACTGAGATGGTTCTTACGAGCAGGAATTTGTGAAGTTTTATTTCAAGCAAGGTTAAGACCTGATGGGCCTTGATTGAGCTTTTGTTTATTGTGCTGACATGAATAGGTGTTAATTTTTGGTGTGTATGAAACACATAAATTGAGTCCAGAACTCTTAAATTAAAAAAAAAAAAAAAAGTCTTTCATAGTCACTTGCTTGTCATGTTGTAATGTTCTTGCAAACAAAAACACAGTAATGCTGAAAATTATGCTAATATTGAAAAAATAATTTCTATTTTTCCTGCAGTATCGAAAGATCAGTCTTGATTGTATTGGCATTTACTGGTAATTTTTTCATTTGAAAGGCATCATAATCACTCCCTTAAAACACAAGAGCTCTTTATGTAAGTGCTCTGAAATATTTGGAAAAGTTCGTTAAAAATAATCAGGGTCATTTAGTGCTGCTTTAGCTGAAGTTCTCATTTTTCGTTAATGTTTTTCTGTGTTTGTTTATAAGTTTAAAAAAAAAAATCTTAAGATTAAAACGTCCTGCTTACTGGGTTATCCTGTGAGAACCATGAGCACATTACTGCACATCTTGAAATACCAGTACATATCCTAGCGTATATTTCATATACAATACTTAGGACTGTGGTTTCTCTAAATATAGTGATTTTTTTTGGCATTTCCACTCTTTCCCCGACTGTTGTGTTCCCAACAAGAACCATGTTGCATCTATGGGCTTCTTTATATGCTCTAATAGCTTGAAAGAATTTTAAATCTATGTTCTTCTTGCTGCTAATGAGGAACGCTTCATGCTACATTTTTGTAAATGATTTATTTTGTCTTATTTTTCCAATCAGACGAAATTCAGAGAGCTTTCAGTCAAAGAAAAGAAAATTTTAATTTTTAATTTCATCTGCTTGATGCTTCACATCCTCTTTATGCTGCCATTCCTTCCAGCAGAAAAGATACAGCAAATCAAAATTGTAAAGACAGCTTTAGTTTTACAAAGCAATATTCCCACTGTAACAGGCTTTAAGCTTTCCATTGGCATCTCTTAACGACAGTACACTATTATGTATGTATGTCAGTGAAAAGATTGCCTCTACTCTAGCTGGAAGAATTTAGAGAAAGCGTTGCCTTCCTGTCCCCAAAAAGTAGAACAAAATGATAGTCCTTCCTAGTCCTCTTGGGCTATTGCTGTTTGTTCCCGTATCCCACACCATTCGCTCCACTCGGTGTGGAGCTCTTCTGGCTTAAATTATCTGTTTACTTATTGTTGGTGGGTCAATTTGACTTCTTTCAGTTCTTGATCCAGTTTATCATGGGCGTGTATGAACAGCTGCAGCAGCACGAGGGTGAGCAGCTCCCTTGAGCAGGAGAGGGCTGAGCTGCTTTTTCCAGTGATGGCATTGGCTTGCTCTTTTTCTGTGTGAAATTCTTGCCTCAGTGACTGGCCTTTTTCTTCTTGCTGTTACTGGCCCTTGATTTCATGCAAGGCAGTTTCAACTCTAGCTGTTTTAATTTGACCACCTGTAAAATCTTGTTGTACTTACTACCTCTAAAAATGTTTTGAATTTCATCAGTAAAGTTTTATACTTACGGTATTCTCTTGAACATGTATAGAGATGGCATGAGGCTTCTCCCTGTAATAATTGGACTTGGATTATGCTGCTTGAAGGTAGAAGCACCAGGGCCCTTTCTGCTGCCTGAGGAGGAGGAGGAGGCAGCAATGTCACGAATGGGGAGAGCTGAGTTGCAGACACCTGGGAAGTGACTTGGAGAGCTCTACTTGCTGCTGCTCCGAAAGAGATGGAGGGGAGTGACATGTGGTTGCTACTGCTTGAACAAATCTCCAGTAATAACTGCCACCCTTTCAGCCTTGCCTCCTCATTTTGTTGCAGCTGTCTGAACCAACCTGGCTTTTTTAGCACTGGGAGGGAACAAACTGTGACTGTTTGACTGCCCTACTAGTCTGCTGCCTTAGGGAGTGCTCATACTATAGCTGTATTCTCTATCATGGTGTTTTTTGAATTATTTCTTAGAAGATGCCACTTTTTCTGGTAGAGACCGAGTAGAGAAAGGGAAGGTGGGAGAAAATCTCATGTTTTCCTTCTCTGTTTTGGAAAGGGAGAGAAAAGATGAAGTATCAATGTTATTCAACATTACGCAGCTAGCTTGGCTAAATGAAGAAGCTAATTTCCTTAGGGCCATTGGGTAATTGACAGAGACAGACTTCTCAAGAGAATCCTTCAAAGCAAAGCCCGGTTTTTATTCATCTGCTTCAGGACGGTAGCCAGATAATCACTTAGGTTCCTAAACCAGCTAATACCTAAAGAGACAAATGCTGGGAACTAAGCGTAGAATTCTTCTAAAGCGTGCCAGACAACCTGAAAATGCTTTCATAATAATGGCACAATGCATAATAGGCATAATATTTGTATTAGAGTGTGTCAGAGAGAGAGCGGGTGGATATCTACAGGAATTCATATACCTTTTCCTAAGTACTCAAGTATGAAGCAAGACTAAGAATGTTACAGGATTGCTTTCCTGTACCAGCCTGAAATGCAACAGTCTGGAAGTTAACAGCTTGTATTATGAGACACAGATTACAAGGAGGTTCCATTTTATTTGCCATTTAACTCATTTCTGTGTAATTTATTCAGGAGCAATGATATTTGAATGGAATCTCATTGCTGAAGAGAAACGCAAACAGACACCCTTTCTCTTAATTCAGTTTTACTGAGGTGTTTGAGATGCAAAAATGTAAGGAAAATAAAACTCTAACACATTACAGATGTTGGCTGTGAAAGAAGGCAAATGTAATTCCGTTCTTGCCATCTTGATTATTTTGCTTAACCCATCCTCTCCCTTCAGACAGGTGTATAACCTGTGTTCACTTTGCCTCATAAGAATCAAGTTTTTGTTCTCTTCCTTGAAATGTTAATACAGTGGTGTGGTTCCATCTGCTCGTGCCATTTTTCGGTGCATTTTTTTGTTTGTTTCTGGTTTTTGTTTGTTTGTTTTTTCTCTTCAGAGAATGGTGCAACAAGCACTGTACCAGCTGGAGAGTTGTGGGATGTTTCTCCAAGGCAGTGTGGATGACAGACATGCAGGAAAGTGGTCTCTGTGTCAGAATTACGGTATTTTAGGTCTCAGACTAAAACTCTTATGCTAGCAATCTTTTTTCTTAAGCAAGTGTTATAAAAATGGCAGCTGACTCTGTACTTCAGACTTTTGTATTGCACCTAAAAACAAAAGCCCCAAACTAAATTACCTCAAAATGAAAATGGCATTTATTAGTACTGTGTTCATGTCCCCTCTCAATTCTGCTAGGCCTCCTGCTTCCAGTGAGACAAGCCAGATACATGAAATCGTGTTTTCCAGGTTGAGCACTAGCAAGTCTTGTAGACAGCTATAGGCAACCATCACTTGATGTCTCATGTGGTGAGACTAACAGCTGATTTGGATGGTGTGATAGCATCTAGAGTACTTAATAGAAAAGCAGCCTTAGTTAACTAGATTGTTGTTGCTTTCATTAGTAAAACCAACAAGTTGAAGAGATCTGGTTGTCGCAAAGCTGTTTTCTGAAATTAATCTAAATAGGTTGGGAGTTTTCATTATAGTTTGACGTCAAAACCCAGGGGCATCCTCCCCAGGTCCCTGAACGTGCGACAGTACTGGCAGCGCGGGTACTTTGGTGAGATTTTGTGGGCTCTGTAACATCTGCCCCTTCTGTTGTTCTAACTAATTTGAGTCCTGTATCAATGAAGCTTCTGTCTCATGGAAGGGAAAGTGTGTCCATAAGCTAATAGTTGCTGGAAATTGTCCAAAGGAAAGGCCTGTCCCAGTTCAGCAGGAAATCTGTTTTCTGATAATACTACAGAGACTGGCATAATTTAGGTAAATGGTCTATCTGTATAGCTCTGCTACTATAATTCTCTCCCCTGAAAATGAAACTTAATGAGAAGGTACTTTAACTTATTAGGAAGCAGGAAAAAGTTAGAAGTAGGCAGCTGATGTGCANTTTTTTTTTTTTTTTTTGCTTACTGAGGTTTCTGTGGTGATTAATTCATTAATCAGATATTTACCTTAGCCAGTAGAATCAAGCATGCTCCTAATGTGATATTATCTTGTATAATCTCTCCTCTCTCTGTATGTGTATACCTATTATCAGTGGAAATACTCAGGTTTCCAGTATCCCTGTTGCTCTTTGTTTTACTGTTCTTAAATTACGAATTTCATTCCTGCTTCTTATGAGATCATTGCAAACAGAGTGCTTGCTCATAAAACGTGTTTTCTTGTAAACAGCCTCATTTGGGTTTATTTAATGTAAGAAATCACAAGTGTTGCTCACATGTCTTCATATTCCTTCTTTTCAGAAACTTGTTGTGGCTGTTTGTCTTTTGTTTATTTTCTATGAGTGAAAACTTTAGTTGTGACTTTGATTGGATTGACTTTTTGCTCTTAAAAACTCAGGCTATAAAGGCACCTTGCACTGAAACTCTGAAAATGAAAGCAGCAGAACCATTGTTCTTTCACTAAATACTATTAAGTTGCTATAAAAACTTCAAAGTTTAACTTTGAAAAACTTTGTTAAAGTGGGGGAAAAAAGAGGAACATACTTACAGACCAGTGGGGACAGGCTAGGTTTCAAATTAGTATTTTCTTGAGCTTTCCAGGATCTCCCTCTGCAGCAGCAGCTGAAATGATATTCAAGTTGAAAACAGTGATGGAAGCATTGTGGAACATCAGGTTTTCTGTCCACGTATATCGTATTATCTTGGACCCTAAGCAAGACAATGTCATCTGTTGCTTGTAACATGCATTTTTGTTATAAAAATAGAATTCTGAAACCACTGCAAAGTTCAGGGCTTTGAAAGCATCATTTGAAAGATCTTGTACAAATAAACAGAAATCCTTTTTTAAACTAATTATATATACATGAAATAACCTGTCATGTAGTGTCCGTGGTTTTATTATGATACTATAAGACTTGAATTTTGGCATGGGAATTTTGGTAAGTGTGGAAACATATAGTTAGGTGTGTTTATCTACACACACATTTGTATCCAGGATGCATATCTATAAACACAAATATATGTGCGCAAACACACACCAAAATAAATATGTGTCACTGCAAGACGTAGGGAGAAAAAAACGTTGCTGGGCTGTAGAAATGACCTGGAAGAAGTAATTTACACTGCAGTAATGCATTTAATCTCCAGTTTGGGATTTTCTAATCTTTTACCTCTTTTAAATTTATTTGCTTAATCATAATTGTAGGTGCTAATGTGGATGGGTTTGGAAAAGTAAAAGTAAAATATTTTCATAATTGGAAGGCAAAATTCTTTACACAGGTCTTGTGTGGTGTTGCTCACTCCAGAGCGTTGGTGACTTGTTGTGTGAGGAAATGCACAATAGAAGAGGTGGAAACAGAAAGCACCATGGCAGTCCTTCATGCAGAGAATAAAGTGTAGCTGGCCTTTGAGTTCTTTATTATATCAACCATGTATTGCTAATATAAATGAGGTGAAGAATGCGTACTGTGCATGCTGTATATAGAGGGCTTGTTAAAAGTGGGCAGTCTAGATTTGAGAAAAAATGTAATGAGAGAAGACAGGCAGTGAGTGCAGCTGTATCCGATTCCAGCTTTGTAGCTGTGGGAGGTTCTGAGGGCAGGCAGTTCCTGCGTGTGGAGAATGGGACCCTGGGAAATCCACCTGGGACTGTGGCACCTCACTGTGTCTCTGTTTCAGATTTTACTCTCTAGCTGCATAAAATGTTAAAGACATGAAAGGTGGCTGGTTGAATCTCACATGTTTAAACACATCATTCCCCCCCTCCTTTCCCTTGAATTTCACTTTTTGGTGTTCAGAAGATGGAAGGGTGTAGAGGATCTGCAACTTTTCCATGTGGGTGTTTTTGAATAGAGATTTTTAAGGAGATGGCAAGCACAGCTCAGATTGAACAGTTAGCTCTACAGGTGCTGTTTCCATGAAGCGGCTGCATTTCAAGGAGCACGTGAAGTGCATGGAAGGGTTTTGCTTGTTTTGTTAGTTGGATCATTTCCTTCAAGCATGTTCTTAAAGCCCTTTGACTAATGAGAAAACTATAAAGTGTTTCTTTTGGCAAGACATAAATAAATATCATGCTGGAAATCATCCCAAAAAAAGGAGACATTCTCAGTGTTCAAGCAAATCCCCTCTCTCACCTTCTGAAAATTTCTATTCAGAAAACAAGTAAAAACTCCTTGTGTTTCCTTCTACAAGGTGGGGGAAGGAAGGGAGGAAAGTAAAGCAAAAGGGCATGTATGTGTTCAACCCAGGGGGAGAAAAAAATCCACAAATTAATTGCTTTGCTAATGCTACAATTCCTCTAAGAGAATTTCCTGAGGTGTTACCATTTTTACGTTGTAAGCTGGACCAGCTGCCTAAGTTGCATGGTGGTGAATGTGGGTCTCTCCCTCTGACCCTGCTCGGGAATTCAGGAGGGCTATAGGGGAATTGCGTCTTTTTCAGAAGCAGCAACAGCAGCAGTATGGGATACCTCGTTGCTGCAGTTCATTGCAGACTAGGGGGCTGGTTTCCATTCCTGCTTCATTTAATAAACACATTGCAAGGAAGAGCGGTCATTCTTCTAAAGGAAGATTTGGGAGGAAAAGATAGCTATCTTTCCTGCTAAAAAGCAGCATTAGGAAAAATTGGAAGGTTTTGTGGGGACGGGGCCTGGAGAGTTTGTCTAGAGATTTATGTAGTTTGGATAAGAATTCTGGCTCTGAGCCCTTCTGTATGTTAAACTTGAAATGAGATTAAGAAAGATGGGAAAGAATAGACTTTATTTTTTTAATGCTTGTACCAGCAATGTTGACTCTTTCTCTCACCACTTCATATTTTATTTCTTTTTGTAAAGTCACTTGGATTGGATGAATTTTAGACTACTAATTTATGTAACTAAGAAACTCTCGCAAGTTGAAGGGCAAAAATCGAGTTCTCAGAGGTTCACACAGAGCTGTATTTTGGAGTCTCAACATATTCTCAGGAAGATGTAAAACAGTTTAGTAACATTTGTTATGCAATGGCTGTGAAATAATTTTTTTACAGGTTTAAATCAGCTGTGTTACTGCAGTGTTGATTTTGTAAAGCTCTTTGAGATTTTCTTATGCAGTAGCAAGCAGCTGTCCTTATTTAACTGATAACTACTGTTGACATTTATTTTTTTCTGCTATTTGACCACAAAATGTGAATTACTGCCTTTCAGGGTCTTCTGTTTCTCTTGCACTTCATGCGAACATAAATTTCTTTGAATCAAGCAGTGAATCAAAATGAATATATTTCAGTTCCATTCAGTTTTCTTCACTGAAAAAGCAACTCAAGTTTTTTATTTTGTTTTTTATTTTTCCATTATTTATACTGTATGAAAAGTGAAAGACCACCTTTCTGCCATGAGCAATCAGAAAGGATGGGATTAGTGAAATTTAATTCCCAGTTATAACTATGAACCAAAATTAACAGCCCTAGAGAAAATAGTGATCGTTTTGTGAAAAGCAAGGAATCTTTCAGCTAAAGACGGCATGTACCTCCTTTATAGTTTAGTTTTTGGTGGACACAAATATTTAATTTACCCCATTTTGTTTGGCAGCCTTTCATTTTAGAAACAGAATTTGTTCTGAATGGTAGTGGAGATCAAAGTGTTAGCACTTGGTGCTTGCAGCATTCTCCCAGACATGAGGATACCAGCCCCAAATCAGGGTGAGATGTTTGTCAAACAGCTACTTGGAGCTAATGATGCCCTTCCAGGACAACTGGGAGGCTACAAGAGCAGTGGTCTGGAGGAGGTCAGAGGTCTGTTGTCTCTGCCCATCTCATAATCTTCCCTTCTCAGAGTACGGTGCAAAGAGGATGCTCTTCATTCTCTAGCAGTTAGGGTGATGAGAAAAAATGTCACCTAACTCCAAATTATCAGTGCTGCTTTTGAGGAAACAGAGATAGAGATAGGAGTCATCCCAAAAATGGGAGAGTAGATCGGAAGATGACAGTCACATGTGGGGAATGGTGTCTTGTAGAACATAGGAAGTAACTTGGGTTTGTCGAAATTCTTCGATCTGCAAAGTGCCTGTGGATGTATCAGCCTATCGGAGATAAACCTCACTTCCTCAAACCCCAGGTATGGTTGCAATGACATCCTCCACTTTTTAAATCACATCTGATGAACCAGTCTCTGACGTTGTGACTTTCGTTATAAACCAGAGATGGTTTATAGATTTGTTCATTGTTTTGCTTTAGGGTGTGTAAACAGTTGATAGGGGTAGTATTTATTCTGTTAAATTAAATGGCCACAAGCAGTTTCGTTCTGCTAGGGCATGATATGGGATTTTTTTAATTTTTATTTTTTAAGAAACAAGGATACCAGCTCCAAAAAAAAAAAAAAAGACTATAATGCCTGTACCCACAAGTTTTCCAGAAACTGGAGAAGGTTGCCAGTCACTCTCAGTTCAGCTACTTGATTCATTTGAGTTATGATACAATCTTTAATTCTATGATCATGTACTGTTTTTTCTTAGGCCTCTGCTTTGTTCAGTACATGCAGTCAACTTGCTTGAACAAAAAAGAGGGGCCATCCTGTGGAGGAATTGTGCCTGTAGGGGGCCCTACCTTTTTTTTTGATGCAGAATTTAGAAGGAAAATGAGTTCTGTAAG
Organism: Chauna torquata; assembly: GCA_013399475.1. NCBI lineage: Eukaryota > Metazoa > Chordata > Aves > Anseriformes > Anhimidae > Chauna > Chauna torquata. Next base: position 570,832 of record VXAL01005649.1, on the reverse strand, counting down.
TGCCGTGTGTGTGTGTGTGTGTGTGTGTGTGTATGATTAATTTTAAGGTTTCCTGGGTTGGAGAGAGAGATTTTGTCTGAATCTCTGCCCTAGTACTCCTGTGCGATGAATGCTAGACAAGTAACTTCAATTAAACTTTTAAGAAAGTATCGGTATGTTTCCTGTTCATGTGTGCTCATTGTTTCCTGGGGAACTCATCTGACACCATGCTGTGTGAGCTGATCCTAACCTCAGCTGCAGTTGAGTGTCCTATGGACACTTAAAGTAGTATTATATTAAAACATATTCTCAAAAATCAGATCATCTCAAAAGTGACATCCAGAGCTAGTGGAAACTCTGACTTCTTTGCAGAATAGAATAGGGGTGGGTTGGTTGGTTGGCTTTTTTCTCTTTTTTTTCTTTTTTTTTTTTACCCATAGGTATGCTATACAGAGAAAATTTATTTAGACCCATGAAACACTCAGTGTGTTGATGAACGTCAGTGAAAACCCTGCAGGAAATTAAATCCTCTGTCTTCAGAGGAGGTTTGCACTAAAAAGTTCCTAGGACCACACATTAAGACAGTGCTTTTTACACAGTATTTTCCAGCCCTAACTTTGAATGAAGTAGTACTCAAAAGCTCAAAAATAATGTTTCTTTAAATTGACTTTGACATTAAGTTTGTGCACAGAATAGGCTGAGTGAAGTTTTCTACAGGAATCCTAATTCTGTCATTTCTTAAATTTTAAGTGCTTAATTATTGTATGCCTAATGTTCCTTTAACTTCTTTCTAAGCAACCAGAAACTGTTAATTACCCGTGGTGGATTTGTCTTGATCATGGACTAGCTATTGCATCAATGCATAGTCTTCTGCATTGGTTATGCACAGATGGTTTGGCTTCAGTCCACATGAGTTACTGAAAGAGCCTTGTGTAGAAGTGTCCGTGATACTTATAGGACTGGTTAGGGTCTGGAAGTAAGTTAGCAGCTTCGATGTTGAGTTTATTTCTTACCGAGCAGGCTTCAGCAACCTTACTCTAACCTGAGGAGCTGTTGAACTCCCCTGTCTCCAAATTTTCTCTTCACCATCTCCATCAGAGTTAGTGTTACACAGGGATCCCAGTCCTGTGGGATCCAGCTAACAGAGTGCTGACCAATTATACGGTCATAGAAACGTGCTTGCGTTCATACAGAGGATTACCAATATGCTGTGGTCACTGAATCACAGCATCATCATCACAATGGAATAATATTACCCAAAAATGTTTTTTGGAAGTAAATTGGATTGTTCAATGGCATTTCTCGTTTACATAGTTACTGGTAAATAACAAATTTAGACTGTTGCACTGATAAATCCACCACCTCCATCTTCATGTTTAGCCAGTACATTATTGTCTCTCCCCTGCCACCACACAGGTGAAAACTAGTCTCCAGAGACAGACCTCACATTTTTAGGTTAAATGAAGCTCAGGCCCCCAAATATTTTTTTCCTACTGTTCTGAATATATTTTATTAACTTTTAATACAGTAAGAAAATAAAATGGAATCTTTTTTGCCTTTCTGTCAACCATAATTTAGGATTTAATACATTTTTGTAAGCATATTTTTGCGTGAGAATTTTGAGAGAGGAAAAAAGTGTAATTGGTGTGCACTCTACTTGGATATTAAGCCATACAAATTCAGTTAGAGGAGAAAAGAAGCTGAGCATGACACTCAAGAAGATGATTTGGCTACATTTCTCTTGAAGAATTGCTGTAAGAAGATAGGATTCAGTATTTAAAGGAGTTCTCACTTTTACTGTGCTGAAGAAAAAAAAAAAAGAATAGCAGGATTAAAAGAGAATTACAATTAATTTGGAAGGAATCTTTGCTTGTTATCTGAGATGAATGAGCAAAGACACAAAACAGCATTTTCAATCAATATTTTGGAAAAGTGTGAGTGCTGTACTTTAAAAGGTTTTGTAATGATGTCTCATCCCTGCACCTCTTTCTTGTGGGAAGTCCACTTCAAATGCAAGATATGAACTTGTGACTTGAGCACATTCTTTACTGTGAGATGTGAAAGGAGACTACATAACCCTAAATTTCACAAAGCAGCAGACATACTTGAAACAGAAAGAATAAAAAGCACATTTAATGAAGTGTTGTATCAGTTTGCTTTCTAGTGCTGACTTTGGCTTTGTTTAGCCAGTACTTAAAGAATAGAGTCTTTCATTGATTTGCCCTAACAAGCATAAAATTCAGGAGATGAAAGTGAATTCTTTAATGGCGCACACATTACTGCAGGGTGGGGTCTGTACAAAACGTTAGAGACAAGCCGAAGAACAATAAATATCTGAAAAGTGTATCAGGAATTCAGTTTCGATATCTGTCATGGTATAATTCCAATGAAGAAAATTAGAAGGATATACTCACTATTGTTTTTTAAGGCAGCACAGTGAATAAAAAGTGACAGATGTACTTTTTCTTAAAATCACTTTATGTTGGAATGCATCTCTCAGTAGGCAAAGTTGCAGAGATCTTGATTCAATCAGCTTTTATTTTCAGGCAGTCTCATTTGAGTCTTTTCTAGTCAGGACGCTATGGTGAGGACATTGGGACACTGTAAGAAAGCCTTACTTCCAGTCTTTGCTTTAGACACGCTTCTTTGTCCCACTTTGCTTAGGAACTATTTTAATTTAGTTGCTGAACTTAAAGAGTATTGAATTCTTACTTATCCTGATTCGTGCTCTTGAGTCAATACTCCCTAAGCAAGGAGAAAGCTGTTAATTTACTGTTCATCAGTGATTTGAATGGTTTGGTATATAGTTGAACAGGAAAAACGTGACCTCTGTGCTGTTCTGCAGTGACCTTTAAATCAGTTGACAAAAAATGACAAAACTATCAAAGAAATCTCAAGTTTATGTTGAAAACAATAATTTTAGAAAGTAAAGCTTCTTTATACCTTTTTGCCACTAACTTTTCAAGCACTACTCAAGTGTCCCCAAAATTATCATAGTGCTTCTGTGTTATTTGTTCACTTGCTGCATTTCTGTCTGTTGAGATGAAGAAAGGAGATGTATCCATTAACAGGAACTTTCTGACTTGTCTAAAATCTTGTCATTTTAGCAACGAGTATTAAGAAATGTTAAACATGGTACATACTTAAGGTGCTTTGTAGTGTAATGTTTCTTCTTCTACGGTGAAACTTTTTCATGTGCAGTCCCTTATTTGGGGAGAAAAGGGAACACCATATAGCATACATTGCCACTTAAAGAAACTATGTGAGAATTAAAACAGCTCCACATAGAAACAATATAGCTGGAGACATTTACGTGTCTTTTTTGTTTTCAGTGCAGCTCTTCCATGCTATTCCCCAAGCATACTTTATACTACCAGTTCAAGTTTTACTGAAAATCGGAAAGCTACCTAAGTGTAACTTTTGGCAGCACGCTTACCAACTTCGTTTCCTGCAAAACTCTGTGTGGGAAGTGATGGGAAACTCCAATGGTAGAAGATTACTATTTTCAGTGATTCTCTTCATTTGTCTTTCTTTTGTTGCTTCTCTGTTCTTTGAGAATATAACACATACTATTTTTAGCAGTCCTTGCTTATTGAGAGAATACCATAATATTTGGATTTTGGAGACTGGCTTTTGGTTTTCAAGTAGCAGAAATGGCTTTATCATTTTGATTCTGTGTAAGCCTCCCTGCCAAAGTTCTAGTTTATGTATATTTAGCTCTGTTACCAATTGCAATACTCCTGTTTCAGGGTGCCGGGTGGGCCCATGTTTGCCTGCTCAGAATAGCACCCTGGAGAATGAAGTTGAGCTTAAGGAAAAAAAAAGGGGGGGGAAAGGAGCGCCAATCTTGGGAAATACTAGCACTCACGATAGTACTAAGATTGAGCTACATGACAGCAGAGCATCATTGATCAATGTTTGTACTTTACAAGGACTGTGCTAAAGTCTGTTGGGTAGAGCAATGTTCAAAGTTTCAAAACACAGGAATTTCTTTTTTTTTTTTTCTTCTATTCCTCTTATTATACAGTAATGCTGGGCATTCGTGTGTGGTTCCTCTTTCTGCTTCCTGAGAGTCTTCCTTTTTGTTTAGCAAAAATCTAAATATTGGGAAATGTGGCTTTTCTTGCAAGAAAAATAGGGGAAGAAAAAGGCAGTCAAGGAGAATCCATCTCATATTCACTTCAAAACTGTCAGGTTTCATCCTGGAAGGTTTACTGTTGTCCTAGCAAGAAATTCTTTTAATGACTAAAAAAGTTTGGTAAACATGTTTGGTGTTTGTCGACATTGTTACCATGCCATCTGTTCTTTGTATGTTCCTGCTCTGCTCCACTTGCTAAACAGTCCAGCTGTGTTACCCCTTGATTTTCTTTGCACATAGGGCTGGAACCCCAAGACAGTGTGCTTTTTTTTTTGATAATCACTGCAGAAGTACCTGACTGTAGTCAGTTAAGATCCTACTTGCATATGATAGGGGAAAAACGAAACAACTTCATGTATTCCCTCAGTTTTCAGTGCCCCAGGTGCACGATCAAAATAAGCCGATGTTGCACAGACCAAATCTTGATTGCATTTTCTTCCAAACCTGTATTTGACTTCAGTGTGTTTCCCCATATGCTGAGTTTATTCGCAAGGTTTAGTTTTGTGGCATTTAGAGGAGATGCTGGAATTCCAACCCCATGTTCTTGGTGTAACTGATAATGATTGATAAAAGACAGCTAGCACCTGTGAGACCTTTCTTTGTGCAGGGTAAATAGGTTCCTGAGGAGTTCAGGAAAAGGGAGCTGCAGAAAGTGTTGTGGTTTTTTTCCATTCTGCAAAGGTTGGTTTGTGCTTCTCTCTTTGTACCTTCAAAGTCAGGATTAGTATTGTTTACACAGACAGAAGGCTTACGTTCGTGATGATTAATGGGGAGGGAAAGGCCTTGAAATCCATCACATCTAGCACATTGCCTGACTAAATTACTCAATCAGCTGCCAAATAGAATGGCTAAGGTAATTTTTTTTGCATCTTGCTTACTGAAATATGTTACTTAGGGTCATTGCTTAACTGTTACACACATATTAGTTGGGAGTCTAGCTAGATTTGCCTGTTTTAGCCCGAAACTTAACATAAATTTTCTTTTCTGGCCTCTAGCTCAGTTTAGTTATCGTTTCTTGGCTATGGATTAAATTTCAATTTAAGTTCAGTTTAATTCAATTTAAATATTATGGGAGGGAGTAAATACATAATTAGAGGAAGTAAGAAGACAGAGGAAGACTGCAGGGGTGCGCAGTGAAAGGAGAAGGAGCAATCAGCACTGGCTGAAATACAGGATGTTCAGTTTAAACTTAATCTAAAAAAGACTAAAAAAAAAAAAAAAAGTACTATGAGGGTGACTGAACACTGACACAGGATGTCCAGAGAGGCTGTGTGGTTTCCAGCACTCAACACCTGGCTGGACACGATCCTGAACAACCTGCTGTAGCTAGCCCTGGTTTGTGCAGGGGGTTCGACTGGACCGTCTCCAGAGGTGCTGTCCCAGTCTGTGAAGCTCCGATTCAGTTTTACAGCTGTTGTAAAGCGCTCAGACGCCCAAGCAAGATAAATCCATTATATAAAGACAAGTCTTCTCAGAACTGTACAGGTATGTGAACTGTTTTATTGGAGATGACAAGAGACACCTAATCCTTAAAAACAGAGTTTGATTTCTGCTCTAGAACCAAACCATGTCTCTTCTGCTGCAGCAAGAAGCTGTAGCTCAGACTTGGGTGTAAGCCAGTTAGAGTTGATGCTTTAGTATTTACATGGGTGGTGTCCCACACTTACCCGATGCTTTTGCAGAATACCTCCCCTCACAAGAGAATCTCTCAGGGAATCTCACTGTCACTTTCTGCTCCTCAAGAAATGAAGCTCCATGGGCGTATGTGGAAGTCTCCGCAGAAAATATTTTTAAAACTCTAGAAATCTAAATTCTTAAGAAAAATATATAACTTCATACACCTTTTTAGAAGAACATTATTTAATGTTTCAGCCTACGTTGATTCAGTTGAGAAGCATCTGCCTGAATTCAACCCTATATATGCATCTTATAATGTGTCATCTTAATTCAGGATTACCACACATTCTCTTTTTCCACAGGAGTTTTGCTTCTTAAAGCACCAAGGAAGAACGGTCATCTTTTAATGATAATCTAGTCGTCCTTTTCTTCTTTTTCTATACATAGCCCAGTGCCTCATTTTACATGCTACTCATACTCGTGCCCTGAAGGTAGAATGAATTTTCTCATTGTCTTTTCTGTGCCATTCATCATTAATGAATGATGCTATGTTTACCTTCATAGCCCACACTGGTGCAGAGAAGAAATATGAGCTCCAGAGAAATCAAGGAGGAAAAAAAAAAACCAAACATTTAAATGTATTTATATTGGATTAATCAGCAGGTATCTGTGTTTGTTTATAAAGTTCCATCAGATTTATGTTCCATCAGGTTTATGTTTTTTTTTCTGAAAATCGTGGAAATACAAGTCATTATTCCTCAATCTGTGGAAAAAAGCAGTTGTTAGAAGTTCTTGGTTTTCATGTGTGTCTGTATCAGATCAATGAAGAATGTGACTGTTTTGGTTTGCCATACATGTAAACCTCTGTCCCTGAATGAAATTACATGCATTCCCAGACCTAAGGATTTTATATCTTTGTTTGAGATTTTGTTAGGAAAACTGCATGAGTATTTCATATTTAGATGCTTGTAGTCAGGTTGCAAAACAGTGCTGTAATACTGAAGTAGACTTGCTCTTTTATTAATATTTTTTTTGTCACATGCTTATTTTTAATGATGAAATGTACCCACCTTATTGTATGTTTGCTAAGTGTTATTAATCTTGTAAAACATGTTGGAATGTGTTGCATTTAAAATGTGAGTGCTGCAACATAAAATAAGAATTAAAACAATTATGATTAACCAGGCAAAGTTTTTATAATGCGTGTACATAAGTCAGATTTCAGTTCATATAAAAAGGCATTCATCAGGTTAACTGCTGACAGAGTCAACTCAGGGTGTATCCATTCCTTGCACTTGTATCAAGTGAATTGCAAGAAATATCACAAAGGAAATGTTGGAGCAGGTGCAATTCTGGTGTGCTTCTTTGACATCTGGCTGGCTGGTGTACTGCCACAGGTGTTGCACGTCATGTGTAAAGGACCAGCTTTTGCTGAAATACTTGAGCTGATTAAAGCTGCCTTATGTCCTTTGAACTTGCTGGGCACTGATTTTTAAAGGGAGAAACACTGGAGGAAAAGGGTGGCAGGAGGAGCATGAACTGTGGAAAACTACTCTGTGAGGGCTTACTGAGATCCTGGAATGGCAACGTGTTGTGTTGGCCATCTCCTGGGGAAAAGCCATGCTTCTCTCTGTTTGAATGCTTGGGACACTAAGAGCCGTTGGGTGGCAGGCTTTAGGGAAAGGAGATCTGTGTGCATGTGCCTGGTTGAAATGATAACCAGAGCCCTTCTGATTCAAGGGTCCCAGAGCAGAGTTACAAAGGCAGTAGACTGCTCAGTGCCTTTCCTTCAAAAAGAAAATGGCCAGGGACCCCCTGCTCCCCACACACTGCAGACACAGCTTGTCAAGAAGCTGTGCTCCCCACGTCTGCTGTATCGCTGGGGTTGCATCAGCGATCAATTTCTTGGGACCAAAAATGTTTGTTTGTCTTCTCTGTGGATTATTTTTGAGTACTTGCAGTGCACATGATCATAAATGTCATCAATGGCTCACCAAAATGAAGGTTATTGTTGAAGATGGACAATTAAGTAGAATGCGCTAGCGACAACACGCATCTGAAGGTCTCTCTGTTGTGCCAGGAGCATCAGAATTATAAATCTCCTTCAGTATTTCCTGTGGGCTTTTGTGGATGATGGAAACTATTGCCAGCCTGCGCTATTTAAGAGCATAGTGTTAAGCGTGGAGCTTTAATGGCCTGACTGAAATAATAAGAGTCAAAACACATGTGCTGTCTCTGTAGAGTTAAAATAACATCAAAGGCACGTTTTTAGCCACCAAGTAAAGAAAGAATTTCTGTTTCTGGGTGAGCTTGCCCTTGATTTTTAAATAAGATGAGCTTTTAAGGGCAAGTTACAGCATGCTTCTGCACCCACTGGGTTATAGCCAGACGCAGCAATGTGCATGGCAGGGCCCGAGCTCGCTGCATGGAGCTGTGCCGATGGCATAGGGAGCAGCGAGCTCCGCACTCCGGGGCTGTTTGGTTTTGGCCAGAGGAAACCTCTGGAAGGCGGCATCACTGGAGCCTACAGGCCAGGGAAAAATCCTGGTCATCACTGTTGTCGTTCATTTTCAGCATTAAAAATACATGAGTTGTATTGTATCTTTGTATATTTTGCTATAAAGCTTAATCTTTTTTTTCATCTATTTTAATCTATAAACCCTTTATCTCTGCACTGCAAAAAGATCTGAACTTTGAATACTTTACGTCTGAAACTAACATGCAGAAGCTCCAAAATACTTTTGAGTTATTAAAGTACTGCATAAGAATTGGCCCCTTTGCCCCCTCTGTGCCTGGGTTGGGGCAATCCCAAACATGAATACAGGCTGGGCAATGAGTGGATAGAGAGCAGCCTGCGGAGAAGGACTTGGGGGTATTGATGGACAAAAAAACTGAATATGAGCTGGCAATGTGTGCTTGCAGCTCAGAAAGTCAATTGTATCCTGAGCTGCATCAAAAGAAGTGCTGCTAGCGGGTTGAGGGAGATGATTCTCCCCCTCTGCCCCCACCTGGAGCACTGTGTTCAGCTCTGGGGCACCCAGCGTAAAAAAGACATGGACCTGTTAGAGTGGGTCCAGAGGAGGGCCACTGAAGATGATCAGTGGGCTGGAGCAGCTCTGCTATGAAGACAGGCTAAGAGAGCTCTGGATGTACAGTCTGGAGAAGAGAAGGCTCCAGGGAGACCTTACAGCAGCCTTTCAGTACCTAAAGGGGGCCTACAGGACAGCTGGAGAGGGACGCTGTCAGGGAGTGAGGTGATAGGACGAGGGGTAATGGCTTTGAACTAAAAAAGCGTAGGAGGAAATTCTTCGCTATGAGGATGGTGAGGCACTGGAACAGGTTGCCCAGAAAAGCTGTGGCTGCCCCATCCCTGGAGGTGTTCAAGGCCAGGTTGGATGGGGCTTTGGGCAACCTGATCCAGTGGAAGGTGTCCCTGCCCATGGTAGGGGGGTTGTAACTAGATGATCTTTAAGGTCCCTTCCAACCCAAGCCATTCTTTGATTCTAAGACTAAAAGCTAGACTTTTAATAGTGTCAGCTAGCATAAAAATTCTCATTTACAGTAGCAATACTATACTTCTGCATTTGTACAGAACCATCTTTGCAGTTTCAGCTTACAACTTTATTTCTGTGATGTGTTTTTTTTGTGAGAAAGTTCAGTTCTTAGTCTAGTATGGGCTAATGTGTGAGCCCTGTAAATCAATTTCTTTGCATGTTTCAGCCGTGATGTCTATGATAATGGAAAGAACAAATGAATATGGGCTATAAGAAAGGATTAGACAAAGAAGGATTTAAATGACCTTTGATAGGAAACAAAATATTCTTGCATTTGTGGCCGGGAATAAAAATGCTTTTAACTTCCTGGATGACATTGCAATATCTTTAATAGGAGTAAAGAAATGGGAATAGGTGTATACAAAACAGATTTTGTACTGAAGCTAAAACTGAGCATACTAATAGTAACAAAGCAAAAGAAAAATCGTAAAAACTTGAACTGGTTCTAAGCCTGTGGAGTGAGTATGAGTCATAAGGTTTGGCACAATGCTGCTTCGTAAGATGGTTTTCAGAAGCACTGGACAGGCCAGATCATCTATTTTACCTGATTTCACCTCTTACAAGCACAGAGCTGTGCTGTGATTTTGCTAATTTTGGAGTAGCTGGGTGGTACCAAAGTTGTGATTAATAATGATTTCTTATCGCCATCATGGGAAAAGGATCTTTGTGTATACTGGTGATGGTAACTGTAACTCTTTCGGGCCTTCGCAGTGTTTTGTGGGCTGTTTGCTCCTTTAGGGCATTCCCTAGTCCTGCCTGTGTGAATGTTGCTGGTTGGAAATCTTAACAGCAGTGGTAGATTTGCACCAACCAAGTGGAAATGAGTGATTGGCTTGAAATCCATGTAGATTACATTTAGACTGTAGGTTCATATGACGTGTAACTCATGCTTTAGTGGGCTGTGGCATGCTATCCTTGGATGTTATGGAGACGATAAGGCCTTCCCTGAGGTGCAGTGTGCAAGCACTGACGCTCACCTGTTGTTACAAGCTCGCAGCATGCACTGTGACTGGTGTTGATGAAGTGCCTGCTGAATTGGGACCAGGAGCTTCCCCGGGAGCTGAAACCTGTGGAGGCAGAGTCTGGCTTTGGACCACTTCACCATGTGTGTTTGCTTATTCTGATTTAAACACAAGATGCATCTCTGCCGTAACTGTTGATGTGATGGTTTGACTCTTTGGAAACTGAAAACAAATAGCGTTTCTGCTCATTTAGTGCCGCTGTTTTCTCTAGGTAGGCTTGTGGTAAAATACGAAGCAGATAGAGAAGGTTAGAGAAGCAGGTGTGTGGGCAGGAAACAGCTTTGAAAAGTTTAACAGTCTGGATGGGAAAAATAGACTTTTACTTAGTGATATTGATCGTGATGATGTTTTGTGCTAGAGTTTTTCCCTTTTAGTCCTGTTAACTTTATACAGGATCCCAGGAGAGTGTCAGTGCCAATACTGGCAAGTTTTTAGAGGCTGTCCTAAACCTCTTATTTCACAGAAATCTATGAAGTTTCTGGCTGGTCTGTCCTTTTTTAGCTAAGCCTTTCCCAAGAAATCCAGCAGTTTTCCCCTTGAAAATAGCTATGGGTGAAGTCACAAACTACTTTCACATAAGATTAAGGATTTGACAAGGATAGTGGGAACAAAGAAATTCCAAATTAAGCCTGCTCCATATTTAAACCCCCCTCTCTCAGCCCCCTATTGCACAATAGCAAACTCTCCTAATACAAGTATGTTGTTGATATACTTTCAAAGAGAATTCCAGTTAGCTGAGAGATGGGATTAAATGGATTAAATAACCTCCTCATTTTTCAGTGAAAAAAAGTTTCGTTGAAGGCACGTACAAATGCAAACTTAAATGGTTTTGGACTAGATTGTCTTTCTGAACAACCTCAGGCTGCCTTGCAAATTAGCTTGCCCTTTCTGGACAAGGATGTGTGTGTTGCTTGTGCATGCATGTGCAAGCAGGGTGGTGGGTGCATGGAGCGTGCACTGTAGCCACAGCTATCACAGCAGTCTATCTATGGTCATGGGCTGAGATGTAAGCTAATAGTTGCACAGAAGAGCTGCAGGGAATACCAAATAGTGTGGGGTGCCCTGTGGCCAGTCTGCTGTCTGTGTCCATGCAGTGCAAGGCTGGTGTGCCCTGCTCAGTCAGACCCAAGCCCCAGGAGAGCCTGGGAACCCTTCAGCCCATCAGCTGGGCTCCTACACTAGCGTTTCTCTGGTCTCTTCCTTCTACCTCTGTGTGGTTGGCAGGTGTTGCCTCTGCTTCTTCGACACATACATTTGACATCATAAGAAAAACAACATTTTCCTTTTTTTTTTTTTTTTTAAACTGTTCTCATGGAATTCTTTTCCTTTCCTTAGAATTTATCAGGCACCAGCTTTGTATAAAGTACATATAGATATTCCATACTCTTCCTTCTAATGAAAGCCAATTTCCCCTCAACCCTGCCTATCATGTCTTGCTTTCATTTTTCAGACCCCTGGAGACAGGAAATAACAATATGAAGCTCCGTTCCAAGGTCTGTCAGCAGCTGATAACTTGATGTGTGGCAGATAACAACTGGAGCCATGCCTTGTATGTGGACAGCATGACTCCATAGCAAATGTATCTCCTGTCTTAGCTGTTTCATGGCATTCTTTGTAGTTCTTTGTCCTGTGAAGCTTATGGGCCACTGGTTCAAGTGGCAGCAGTAGTGTTTTTTTCATGTGTTACTAATATTTCACCTGTAACCAGAAGACCCATTCTGTTGCTGGAAAGATATAGATATTATCATATACTTGGGAAAGCATTGATAATGACTAAAAAAAAAAAAAGTTGGGGAGGAATTGGCAGATGGGGTCAAGATTAGTAGTAGCAGATGAAAACCGTCAGGAATCCCTTAAACTTTTTTGTGGCTTCTTTCTAAGGTCTACTGATTTGCCTTAACCTAGTGTTATGAAGAGTCGCATCTAAGAGGCTGAAGAGTAATGCATTCCAGATCTTGCTTAAGCATCCAGTCTAACTGGTCTTAAGTATAAGCAGTAGGGTAATTTTCTATTGTGTGCCTGTTTTGCCTTTAAAAGCAGACTTCTTGCTGCCTTTGATTTCTATATTAATTTGGAAAGTATGTGCCAAGAGTAAAATTTATTTCACATTTGTTTCAAATTCAAATTAAATCCCTTCACCCCCAACCAAAGAATTTGTACAAAAAAAAGAATGGCTTGGTGACCTTATCATGACTGGATCTCATCCTGATCAAGGGCCAAATCTTTTTGGTACTGAAAGGAAGTAAAAACAAGAATTAAGAACTTTCTCTGATTACTGATGGGATAGCAGTGTTCTCCTCTTTCTTAGACCTGCAAGGAGAATGCTACAAAGAAGCCATTTGTTCAGTCAGCTTAATTCTTATCTCTTTTTTCTGACTGCCTTACATCTTTTATTTTACCTTAACACTTGGGCTTGTGTCCCTCCCACCTAATTTTATTCACCTGAGACATGTCTTAAAAGCGTGGTGAATGATTGCTTCCTGTATAGCCATGGGGAGAGATGGGCACATCCCAAGGGCAGGGCAGCCTGCCTAAGATGCCGATTATCTCCCTGACACAGTGCTCTTGCTCTCCTTTTCCCTGTGTTCGTGACAGTGTAGGGTCAAGCTTTGCTTCTAGTTTGGTGTAACAGGTTAGATAAGGAATATAAGTACCTAGTATGAGTCCCTGATTTTTTTTTAACTGTAAGTAGACCAATTAGAGCAGAGAAAAAAGGAGATGAAGTAAAAATGAGAGTTAGCTGCTCAGCTATAGGAGTACTTAAAGTGCTCGCCTAACATGCATTTCTTTGAAAATCTCCCCTCAAGGAAAGCAGTACTACGTGGTTCACAACCTATATAAAATTCAGCAAATGTTCAGAATGTGTTTAGAAGATTAATAATGTCATGATTTTCCTCACCCCATGGGTTTTTTCCTTTTTTTCCCCCATAAAGCAGTGTACAAGGGGCTTGTCAAGTTGTGCCTTATATAATTGAGTTGTTATGCCAACAGGCTGTGCTGAAAGGTGTTACATCAGTGATTTCTTTTTCATCCCACTGTGCTTTGATCTTCTGCTATAAAGCAGAAGATCTAACAGTGGAAACTTTTGAAGATGATAGATAAATTTTGCTAATCCACTTTTCATAATCCTTATGAAAAATGTCTTTCCTTATCAGTCTAAAAAGATTTAATAGCTGTTTTCTCTAGAAAGTCTTATATTATCAGGATTACAAACTGTGGAATTATTATGAAATATTTTGCTAGCATGGTTTGAAATGTTGCAAATACTTTAGAATAAATGAATAAAGATGATTCATTGTTGACCATGCTTTGTTGTATTTTCTCACTAAAATGCAAAACTTATTAGCAAGCAATCACTATGCAGTGGTGATTATTTGCTGTCCTTTTTTTTTTTGTGTTAATTGCCCTACTTTGATTTCAGATTACTGAAATAAGCTGAAACAGTTGATCCAAATGTACTGATTCAAGTATTATATGGTGCTGAAACAAGCGGTAAAAGTTTTGACTCACAAGATCTAATGCATTGTAGGTAATGGAACCATTGCGACAGTAAGCAGCAGGTAGAATACTGTTTTCAGAGTCTGGGGCAATAAAACATGACATCCTTTAGAAAGGAACAAGTGCCCATGCTTACCACTGGATGAAATTCACACTTATATCATCCAGATGAAGTCAGTAAAGTTACTGCAGTTGCCCAGGATCTTGTCCAGCAGAATCCTGCCCAATTTATCTTTTGTTATTTGAGCTCCCCATGTCTCTGGAAAACAGTGCTTGCATTAAATTGCCAGCAATGCTTAGGATAATTTTATATATATATATATATATATTCACCAGGTCTGATTGTATTTTTTCTCTTTTCTTTACAATAGCTTTGGGCCAGATTATGCTCTATGTTGATGGCATGAATGGAGTAATAAATCATAATGAAACCATCCAGTGGCTGTACACACTTATTGGGTCAAAGGTAAGACACTCTCCAAAATTCTTGGTTTACATGTTTTTGGTTTTCTTTAAATGCATTTTATTTGTATTACATATGCATTAGGGTTTTAACAGACTGTGTGTTAGGTTCTAAATGAGTACATAACACTCTGCGTAAAAACCAGGCCACACTGGGCTGTTATTTCTTTTCTAACTTTTTCCTACTCTTTTATGCTGTTGGTACATATTCTGTTTTTGAAAGCAAAGGTACTAGAATCACAGAATATCCTGAGTTGGAAGCAACCCACAAGGATCATCGAGTCCAACTCCTGGCTTCACACAGGACCACCCAAAAACCAGACCGTATGTCTGAGAGCGTTGTCCAAACATTTCTTGAACTTCAGCAGGCTCAGGGCCTGNTTATTTGCTGTCCTTTTTTTTTTTGTGTTAATTGCCCTACTTTGATTTCAGATTACTGAAATAAGCTGAAACAGTTGATCCAAATGTACTGATTCAAGTATTATATGGTGCTGAAACAAGTGGTAAAAGTTTTGACTCACAAGATCTAATGCATTGTAGGTAATGGAACCATTGCAACAGTAAGCAGCAGGTAGAATACTGTTTTCAGAGTCTGGGGCAATAAAACATGACATCCTTTAGAAAGGAACAAGTGCCCATGCTTACCACTGGATGAAATTCACACTTATATCATCCAGATGAAGTCAGTAAAGTTACTGCAGTTGCCCAGGATCTTGTCCAGCAGAATCCTGCCCAATTTATCTTTTGTTATTTGAGCTCCCCATGTCTCTGGAAAACAGTGCTTGCATTAANAGTTTCCTCTTCTCTGGGCTGAACTAGAGATGCCTTCATTACTGTCTGTGCTGCCATTGCAGTTGACCATGGAGCAGATTTTTTTTCTTGTAGTTGCAGTTACCAAGACATTGGAACCACTTTTTGGGTGTTTTTTTTCCCCCTTTCCACTCTATGAAATGGAAATCCTTTTCTACAGTTTAGCCATTCTACGCTGCTCAACTTTGCTGAACACTGAGGGAGAACAATTTAGAGTAGCTTCCTTCTCGTCCCTAAAGAGCCCTAGATGACAAAGTCTGGTACCTGCCTATAGAGCATTCTTTGTTGTTCCCTACATATGAGGAGGGAATAACTGAAGACCCGTACGTACCAGAATCTATGCCTCTTGAGTTGGTCTCATCCAGTGGAATAAAGGTTTATATAGTGCACAACCCACTTTTAAGGCTGTCTGTGTTGGAAGTTGAAAAGGAAGTGGAACATAAATTCTGCTTACACTCCATTCTGAAGAGTTACAGGGTAGGTAAAGCCACAAATCTGCAGTCTGTTGCAACTCAAACTTTAGTTGAAATTCATTAAGTCCTGCAGGGGCTGCTCCTGCTCTTGCCATTTAGACCTGCTTGGGACAGATCTGAATGACACAATAACTGGATCAGGGTATGTTAGCTATTGTTAACAACTTGAAAGATGCCACACTTGGTGAAGTTGAATCCATATTTAGAATTATTAAGAAATTTCCAGGAGCTTTTCCTTAAGTGGCTGAGTCACAGAAAGTTGCTGTTTGGATACTGCAGTGACATGGAGATGCTGCTGCTTTCTCCCTTTCCCTCTTCAAAATAGTTTTCATGACAGAAATGAAAAAAAAAAAAAGAAAAGGAAAAAGAAAAAAAAAGAGTTCTGTGTCCCACAGGTGCTTTTTAACCACTACAGATATTTTTCTACACTGTGCAAATTTCACTGCTGCAGAAGGTCAAGGCAAAGAATAGATGCTGCCATATTAAAAGAACTGATTTATCTTGGGTTGACTGCTAATATAGGTAGATATGTTAAAGTAAGATGATAACTGTTGTTATCAAATCTCAGGCTTGCTGGGCATGGTTAATGAGCAGCTCGTGTTTGGGAAAAGATGAAAATTTTCCCCCACGTAAAGTGTTCCACTGTTGGCTGGGTGTTACGCTGGGCAGTTTGCCCTCTTGAAGCAGGGAATGTTAGCCATAGCTGGAAAAGCAGTGCCAGAAGGGAAAGAAATGGCTTGCTGGTTATGGATCCTCATTTTCTATGGAACAGATGAAGGAGACAAGCAAAGAGAGGGGAAAAAAAATGGCTGTGATATCCGTAACTATTTTAATTCTCTAATGCACCTCGTGGGGGAGAAACAAGACTGTATTGCTACCTTGCAGATGAAATTCTGGCTAGCTTTTCTTGACCAGAGTACTTTAACTCTCCAGTCCTTAAACTCCTTTCTCCCTCCCCCATGGTCAGCCTAAATGATTATCTCCATGTCCTGGCTCAGTGCCTGCAGCTAAAGAATGCAGGCAATGTGCTTTGAATAGTTTGGTTTCAGGTAGCATCAAAGTTGCTTTTTCATTATTATTCGACTGTCTTGGAAGAGATCTAAGTCCATGTCTGTGTGCCAGAAATTAATCGAAGGTATGACTATCACAATGTGGTGTGACAGCTGCTTTATGCACTTTAAGATGGCTTTCTGTGAAAAACAAATCCATGGAATTTGCAACTTACCTACAGCCTAATTTGCAGTCCTTCTATGCTGATTCCTTCTCTGCAGCAAAGGAGGGGAAAAATTTGTTAACACTGCTAAACTAAAAGGAATAGTAAAATTGCCAATTAAGTATCAGGACAAATCCCTTTAAGAGGAAACAGAAGGCATGCAGTCATTCAGCTGCCACAGCTGTGGCTGGACACATTGCTTCTTGCCCTCTCAAAAACTCTGGTGAGGTTTAATAAACTCAGCAGTGGAAGTGGTTGAATCTTTTCCATTGCAGATTTTTTTCTGTCAGATCCTATAATGGTTTTGACCCTTTGCTGTAACGTGCTCTGCTGTATTTGTATAGGGCGGCTGCTGCTGTCTCCCTTGCTCACTTAGAGTAGTATATGATTATATGTGCTTTTCCACTGCAGGACAGGCATTCAGCAGAGGACCTTATGGTTTGTCCCACTCAGCACTGTGACAGCTGTAGTTTTGCACCCAGCTCCACTTTAGGCACCTAGCGATAATTCTGTACAGGGATAGGGAAAGAGAGGAGAGTAAAACTTGAAATTAGTGAGAAAGAAGGAGCACAAGCAATTAACTGAAAGGTTGTCTAGATTGTCGCCATTATATGCCTTACTATTGATAGTTCCACTGCAGTTTTACCCCCTAAGCATCAGTAGTTGCTTATATAGATGGATTATTGGAAGGTGCTGGTAATTTTAGCACTGCAGTCTAAATTTTCTCTGAACAAAGTTATTGGTGAGGTGGTTAAATTTCCAGCAGTGTGACTGCAGTAGTGCTGCTGCCCTTACACTATGTAAAAGGCACCAATGGCGTCAGGGTGAGGAACTGAAAAAAGGGAGGAAAGTCAATCTTAGATGACTCATTTGCTAGTGGAGAAAGAGCCTCCTGTTCCAATTTGGTATTACATAGGCATTAGATTGGAAATTTTAAGTTAGTAGTACCCTTCTTCTGCCACACTATTTAAAGATAAGAACGTTATCAGCAAATCCCAGACTCCCAGGGCCACTACACTCCTTTGCAAGACACCTGCAACCATATGTGACCATGCCAATGTGTGCCGCTGGCCTTTCACAGCCTTACTGTACGCTGCTTTCATCAGTGGCTAATAGATCGCTGATGCATCACGTCTACAGCATAATCCCAATTTAAATATATGTATCACTACTATTTCATCGTTAGCTATTTAGGTAGCAATTCATCAGTCTTTCCCCGTTTAATAAAGCATTCAAGTATGTACTTCATTGTAGGTATATGGTTACATTCTGTTTGTGTCCAGAGAACTTTAATACATAACTGAAGTCAGCAGTGTACTGCTGTACTACTACAGAAGAGGGCTATAGCAGGGCCAAGGGTCCGATCATCCCATGTAAGCTGGAAGTTGTGTATAGAGGAAGTATCTATGTCAACAAAGATTTCTCTCAGCATTTATTGGTAGCATGGAACATTCATGCAAGATAGTTTGCTGTAAAAAAAAACAGAACAAAACAAAACAAAAAAGCAAACAAAAACAACAAAAACAATGAATCAATGAATGTTAGTTATCAGTGCTTTCAGAAATGGTCCTTAATTTTTTCTTTTTTTTTTTTTTTGAGTAAACTAACCTTTGAAGGATCTTGCCTTAACTGACCATGTGCTGTAACACCAACCTAGATTCGACATTATAGCATCTAGGAAATGATATTCTACCGCTTCCTTGTTTTTTCTGCTGACTATACACTGCTGATGATGAAGTTAGAATTAAGTTTTTGTATCAAATTGCAAGTTATGTTTAGTGTGGTTGTAAAGGGACCTGAGGCATTTGTTCATGGTGGCACCACAGAGCCCTGTGGAACTCTCTGGTGGATCACCTACAGGTAGAGTCTTGGTTTGATGTTGATGGCAAGGGCTGTTGGAAAATTTCTCTTACCGAAAACAGGGGACACCAGGTTAAAGATCTATAAGTGCTAAGCCATATTGAGTCCTTGTAATGTGTTTTTCATCTGTTAACATGTATGAGGTAATATATATTGTTTTTCATATGCATTGGTATTCACTCTGAATTGCTAATAGGAAGCATACAATACTGTATCAGTGCCTTACCCTCTCCAGGACTAGCTGCTGAATGTTTACAAAAAGTACATTTCTGAACAAAACATCTTGGAGAAAAACCAACTGTTTATATCATCCACTAGAGGAAGAAAAAGTTCCTTTGCATCACAAACCTGCAAGCTTTTGCTGCTTCACATTGATCTTCAAATGTATAAGAGGTTAAGCATTCCAAATCTGGAGTCTGGTTTCACCTTTTCTCCACCCCCCACCCCCCCCATTTCTGACTGCTACTGACAATGATTATTTTTTCCCATCTGATGATGCAGGCTGTTCTAATTTTCCCCCAGGGGAGCTAAAGCTCCTTTTTGGCGTTGTTTTCAGTGGAAAGTAATCCATTTTCAAAGTGGTGCTGGGTAACCTCAGAAGACTGGGAAGAATGCTAGGCCTGGGCTGACACAAGAAGGTTGATTAAAGATTCCTATCTCACATCTTGTTTTAATTTTTTTTTTCTACTTTGCTTCTGTCTGGGTCCTATATATTGCAAGGTTAAATATGAATTTTAACTAGCAAGTTGTCCCTGTGCCTTGTGTAAATCTTTTGCTTCCCTTTGTACTGAAGTAGTGACTTTTTGAATATTTGAAATGTAATCCAATCCAAAGAAGAAGAAAAAGAATTATTTCAGAGCAAAAGAGAAAAAAATAGTGTTCAAACAGGACATAGCTGTAGTGTATGAATTTGTTGATTTCAAAATAAAATTTCTGTTTTCAAGAGAAAAGTTCAGTAGAGCTTTTACCTATGAGGTTACAGTGACATGTTGAAACATCTACATGGTTGGAAAGTCATTTCATGAGACTTTTGAGAGAAATAATATTCTTAGTTACACAAAGCAGTAAACCTAATTTTGCAAGTGAGTCATTTACAGTACACAGTTGAAGTACTTGATTAAATCAGTATGTTTTACAAGCCCTATATGCATGCACTCAACTGGAGTCATAAGCAGAGCAGAGAATGCCATAGAGCTTGAACTTGGGCTTTTCTTTTCCTCAAGAAATTTCTCACCTGTACAAATGGATGTTAAATTGGATCTCGAGATCTATGTGGTAAAGTGATTTGTAGCCATGGAGAAAGTTACAAATCAAAAATATCTGAATAAGACTGAAAATACTAGCTTGGGTACCGCAGAAGACGAAAACACGTTAAATTAACTCACCACTAGAGATTGGATGGTTTACTCTCTTGATGAGGTTATTGGAAATGTATATGCATTTCATGAATTTTTCTGATGATATATTTTGATGATATATTTTGTAAATCATTATGTATGGATGGCCTGTTCTCTCTTAATATTGCCTGGATGATGAAATGAAACATGCATAGGAATATGCCTGATTTTTTAGCAGAAGTTAGTGCTGTAGAATTGTCTTGTGCTTTATTTTTAATGTGTTTGGAAGGTTATCTAGAAAAGCTGGCCTGCTAGAAAAGTTAAGCATCCGGGAGAAATTACACAGCTCAGAGACCATCTTTGATTAATTTCTCATGCTGTCATCTTCACAATCTGCTGCCTTGATGGTTACTGGACTTGTTTGCAGCCTCTGACAAATGAGACTCCATATACAGCTAATGTACAAGCAACATAGATTGCATTGTGTCTCTTAACCTCCAGCAACAACTCCAGTAAACCTGTATTTTTGTTCTGTTTCCTTGTCTACTCCAGGTAGAAATGTCCATTAGGTGTCAGTGTTTCAGTTCCTCAGGCTCTTTTGCTTCTTAGAAGCTGAGACCCTCCCCTAGAGTCAGTGTGGTTTCCCCGTGCATTGCCCTGCGCTCTAGACCTTGAGCTGTGGTGAAGAGGTACGAATGCTTCGAGTTCGGTGAAACCGTGAACATACGTGTCAGCTTAGGAACTGGCTCTTAAATCTAATCTGATATGCATTTAGCCATTGAACTATTGTTATGAAAATGGTTGTGTGCGGGAGAAGCAAAATCCTGGGTTTATAGGAAATTAACTTTCCTACTTCCTGCCTTTCAAGGGCCTGAGCCAACGTTTACCGTAGTCAGTGGAAAGCTTCCCTTGGTCTTTCACTCAGAATCTGTAACTACACTGTTGCATGAACATAGTTTATTCTGAATTGTATTTAATTAGTGCTTTGAAGATAAGGATCAGGATGTTGCAATAAACTTGGAATAGGATAAGCCAGCCAGTGCAGGCCACATTATGTGCTCACTTTGTTCTGTCAGACTTAGCAGACAGACTGCTTCCAGTCCTCTTTTTTACCAGCCATATTTGTAGATGACATGGCTGTTTGCAGTAGTCCAGTCCTGCAGCAGTAAGTATCCCTTCAGCTCAGCCTGTTGCATTCACTCCTGAGTATTTTGAAGGGATAAATACCTATTTATTTCAGCTCATTTGAAGTGGAGAATGAGAAAATGTAATGATTAACTGCCAGCAATGTTGTGAATGGTCAGGCTCAACTTTTCACTTGGTCACATGTATTCAAGTATGTATGAGAAAATGTCCTGTTATCAATGAGTGAAATATATCCAGATATTTCCAGAAAATACTATGCATCTATACAGATGTACAAATTTCTTGTTGTAAATGGAAGGCATGAAGAAAGGAAAAAGAAAATTTAATACTAGAATTAGGGGCAGAGAAAAAGAGCAAAACATAAAAATCAGTGCTAGCTTTTAGAATTCCACTGGTCTCTTTCACTGAAGCAGTTCAGAGTCACAGATCTATTATCATTCACATTTGTGAGCAAATTATTGTGCCTCAGGCCCTAGCTGTTGATATTTTCTGTTAGCTACTAGTATTTTTAACAAGCATTAAGTCCAGCATTCCTGTTAAAAATGAAGGTGCAGGTGGAAAGCTTGTTTGTATTGAGGCATGTGAGTAAAGAAAATGGAGCCTACTTGTCTTCCTAGCATGCCTGAAGCCACCAGTTTGAAAGGTCCTTGACTATAACATCAATTGTCTGAACACAAAAAATAGCAAATTTTCAACCATAAGTTGTCAGATGGAAAAGAGTGAAGAAATACACAAGATTTGCTGAGGATAAAAGCAGATAATTATAATCCAAGTTTATAGTACATGCTATCAGATGCAAAAAGTATGCTTCCCTGAGATACTTGCACATATCTAAACATGGAAATAAACTTGGCCTGTGTAAAACACATTGCTGTCGTTATGCCAAACCTTTTGAGATGGCTAAGTTGTTATTTTGCAGGTAGAAATGTCACTAGTCCTAAGTCAAGATTTTAGTAAGCTTCATTTTAAGGGAATGCAGCATGTTATGAAAATAAAAGAAGCAGTTGTGACTGAATCTTTTCTGGAAGCACTGTTTCATGAGCTCGGATGCATAATTCTTGAGTTTGAAGGGTTACCCGTTTTCTGGTCTCTGTCATTCTTAGGTGATGCAGGGATGCATCTTTTCTGGCAGTGTCTATGATGCTTGGTAGAGGGCAGGTGGACTATTACAAAGTTTTGATGAAGAATGGGGAAAGCTCTTCTGGTTATTGAAATGCCGCCAAATTCAATATTTGTTATCTTGGACCTTTGGATAAGGTGGAGTGATATAGTTTTTTACTCTAATAGTTGAAATATATGTGTGCAGAAGTCCAGGTAATGTGATGAATGCAATTCCTCTGAATTTCCCCAGATTTTATCATCATAATCATTTCCCTTTTCTCCATTCCACCCAGTAATGTCAGTGTCCAGTTACGAGACCTGAGCTGTTTTCGGCACTGTTGCAGCACTGGGACATGGACTGCATACAGACCACTTCTTTGTGCACATGCTTGCATGTGGCCTAAGTGTAGGCATCCTGGTAGGAAGCCACTCAACAGTCCTTCCCCCTGAGTCCTGATCTCCAAAACTAATACTAATGCTGCCAGATTTGACAGCTTCTGATACTGGAAGGAGAGCGCTGAAGTAGCATGGGAGCAGGCCATCAGCCATCTTCAGTCTGAAATGACCATTATCAAGTACGGCTGTACTTTAAGCCATCTACTGTGCTCATCTGTCGGATGACTGATTCTGGTTTATGTACTTATACTCATCAGTAAATGAGCATTGAAAATCGAAGTCATAGGCTTAAGACAGTAGCAAATATTGTTTGTACTCTGTCCTTGTATCCCCTTGATCTCTCCTGCCTGATTTCAGCAAGCCGCTGGGCAAGTGCTCGTTGTTCCCTCCAGGTACCATCAGCAGATGTTCTGGTGTGCAACGGGGCCTTGAGTCCTGGTGAGTGGGGGATCAGGGTCTGTATCACTTGTGGCAGGAGAGAAGTATACAAGATCAATGTGAAAAAATAAGAGAGTGAATGATAGCAAACAGGCATGTTTCCAGAAAGTGCCACAGACAGGAACCTTATCTGTATTTATTGCCAAATTGTTACATTGTTCCTCTTCCCCCCACATACTGAGACCAGTGTAAGGAAAAATTACTGGCATCCGGATGCTCTGAAGCTTAATTAAGTGTCCTGAGCTTTAGACACAGCTTTTGGTTGTTCTGCCAGCAGAAAGCGCAGGTGTGTGTGCTGAGACCACTCATGCAGTTTTGTAGGAAGAAAGGAGGTGGTCAGGTTTGAAGAATGTGTGCAGTCTTTCCTTATATTAACAGAGCTTTGGGCTTACCTTATGTATTTATCACAATACTCCAAGATATTCAGTCAGTGACAAGCATGGTTTAATTAATTTATAAGATATGGGCAAGATGCTTTTGTTTAATTACTTCATTTTTCTCACTGCTTATAGAAAAATTTTGGAGACCCAGACTTTATTACCAAATTTGTTTCTTCATCTCACCTCTGTTTTGATGATTGTTGAATAGTTATTAAAGATTTCTGAGAGGAACTGCACTGTTGGGACTGACCCTTTTTACAGGATTTTGTAGAAATGCAAATACAGTTTGCAAGAAAACAACAGCAGAAATTCCACACAAACTCTGTTCAAATTTTTGGCTGTATAAGGATCTCATACTCCTCTAAAAGTCTGAATTGAATCCACTGTGTGCTCTGTGTCCACTGATGTAGGTATATAGGATCCATCTTTTTCTGTTGACCGATGCTGCTTAACTTTCTCTCTCCGTCTTTTTTCTGAATTTCCTATCTTTCTGGAGCAAGGAAACCCACCGAGACAGAAACTGAGTTAATCAGTACAGCATTGTCTTTATTTTTCTTCTTAATTCTTCTTGATTTTCTCCTTAAATAAGTCACTGTCCTGGTTGCCATATATATATAGTGCAGTAGTGGAATCCTGCCTACAGGAAAGAAGGTGGTATCCAACATTTTTCACAGCATCATGTAAACCAGATCTCAGACAGTTCAGCCAACACGACAGTTAATACACCAGTGTTTTGCTTATGCTTGTAGCTTAGCCTGGAAGAATGACCCAGCTATGGAAGAAGTCCATACATTGGGAGACCTACGCTGAATCCAGATTCCAGGCACATTCTTGAACCAGTCTCCAAATCTCTTTGTGCCTCAGTATCTCATGTGGAAAATTGGCATTTGGATTTTAGAGCCCTGGGGGAAGAACATGAGGGAGTGCAGGGACAGATTACACGTGTTAAAGACAGATACATAGGTGAAAGTTGAACCTAATACTAATTGTTACCATATCTTTCCTTCTGGCATCTCTCAGAAATGCTTGTCATTCCTGTATTTAGATATAGTCATTCTTTAAAGCAACAGCTACTAGCTGAAGATACCCGGACAATGGCTTAAAAAAAAAAAAAAAAGTTTTACCAAAAACTGAAAACATCAGAAAATATGTGATGGCTTTATATTTAGCATGTAGTGCATCCCAAGAAACCTCTGTGTTGCAGCCAGCTCAGGTCCCTAAAGTTACTGCGCTATGTTGTTGCCCTAGACTCATCATGGTTATCTCTTAGGTTTTATGTTGGCCTCTTCACTAGTCCTTAGGAAGGAAAATGTCTGGTAAAATGTGTGGACTTCAATTACTTTTCATAAGATCAAGATCAAAAGAAAAGTTCTCTGATATTTTTTTTTTCCAAGTCCTCTAGTAGTAGTTTATACCATATAAAGTTTTTTCAAAATAGTTTCCAGAGTACCAGCAGGTTCTCTAACTGGCTCCCATGATACACTGAAATGTGTCTCATCTGGACCTGCTGTGTGCTCTCTTTCAATATTGTGATTCTCTTTGATCAAAGCGACTGGACAAGGAGTGCTTCCCCCCACCCTCCCCCCCGTTTTCCTCCTTGAAGACTACATTAATAAAAACCAAGAATGCTCAATTTAAAAATACTGTTGATAACTTAATCATTGTGGAATTTTTCTAGATTGGTCCTGTTTATTTTTGAATTTCCTCTTCTTGTTAGAAGACGTAGTACTGCATTCGGTTTCTTTCATTTCCAGCAGTGTATTCAGTAGCCATTTTTTTTTTTTCCTCCACTGCACTTAAAATTTCACTATGTGGTAGTCTAAGCACTGTATTGTTGTGATTTTGTAGGGAAAAGCAACTCTTCTCTAACTCACAATGTGAATACTTCCCCAGCAGAGCTTTGCATATTTACAGTCTTTTGTGCAGAATGTGAATGAAAGAATAAAATGGAATAAGAGACCCCAGCAGATACTAATGTATGGGATTGCTTCAAAATGACTAATCCAATGTGGGCTGAGTTTCTGTTCACCCTGTTTTCCTTTAAATAGAGTAAAGAGAATTCCACTTCTTTGCACTTTCTCCTCTGTGTCTCTAGCAGTGTTACTTTCATGTGACTCCCAATGGTTTGCATTGCTCTACACTTGGGTCACATCTTTTTGTCTTCCTCGTTGTGGTCTAGCTTCACTATGTGCATGCTGTCCTCATCTGATGTCTGTTGGGCCACTCATCCATGCACAGGGGGGCTGTTGAGTCCCCCATAGTAAGAATTCTGGGTGACTGTTGAGGGAAAGATGGGTTAGACCTTCTGAACATGTTTGCTTCCAGATCTGCACTGCCTGGTGATTTGCTCAGATGGTCATCTGTAAATGCTGCAGATCTGTTAGTGAGATTGGTGGCAAACTTGCTTAGAGTCCTGATATACTTCAAAATTCACTGCATGATATCCTTTCTCATTTCCTTGTCATCCCCTTCTGATGGAGGAGATGCAAGGTGAATGCCCAAGTTCTGTTTCTCCGATGGAAGATCTAAGTTCAGAGCAGAGTATCAAACAGAAAATATCAGTTTACTAAGTAGAAACTGCAGTTTGTATCAAAGAAGATACCCTTGTCATTTACTAGGGTGGGTTTTATATAGAAACAGCAAGTACTCAGAGAACAGCCCAAGGAGTTGGGCTGTAGGACAGGATCCAAAAATTGAATGCAAGTTTTACCTGACGTCATCACCTGGTGTGGTCAATACTGCAATTAGGGTTCTGTTTTTCTTCCCTTTTGCTCAGAAGGGTGGGTTACGATTATTTGTCATCTTTGGCTAAACTGATATGAAGTTATGTGGAACAGATGCGATGGACATCACCCGATTGACTTTGACTTGCCTTTACGTACAGGTCATTAGCACAGCATGTTTTGACAAGTCTGAGTAGTTCTATCCTGGTTTGCACCAGATATGATATTATGGATATTAGAGCACTGACAGCATCCTGCCAATTCAGTTATTCTTTACTTCCAGAATGAAGATGAAGCCTGAAACAGCATCCTTCCAGTTACATCCCCTTTCAGGGGGTTAATTTCTAAAGCTTTTGCAGTAGGAGGCCATTCCCTGTGGAAGTGAGTTGCAGTTTGAAAGGAAAAAAGGGTAATATTTCACTCATTCTTGGAGCCTCAGGACGTTTTAGACTTACTCTTTCCTTTGAAACCATGCTGCTAATTTGCATGTGTGCCTGTTTTAACTTTAAATCCTGCTTTGTCAATAAAAAAAAAATAATTTGCTTAAATATCCTGTACCTTCAAAACAAAACGAAAATGAAAATTTGGAAATCTGTTGAGTAGATATTAATGCCTCCTGCCTATATCTGAGGTTCCTCCTTTCCTGCATGGGTATGGACACCTGCAGTGAGCACCTAGGCATTTGCATTTCCTCTCACTGCTTTGGAGAAGCAGCATAATCAGCAGTGGCATTCTTGCAGCAAGTAAATCACAAGAAGGGAGACCAGACAGTACACATCTAGTACGACCAGGAAGCAGGAAACACTGCAGCTGTTCTCGTGTAGAAGGAAAAAAGAAAAAAACATCAGTGAGGAGAGGAGGGAGGGGGGTGTGTGGGGGGGAAGTTTTCTATGCGTTAGAAAAGCCATCCCACAGCACCCCCTAGCAGACATTGTTGGGTACAGATGGCTGTGAACAGACTGAGGACAAGACTGGGAGAATACAATGTTGAGCAGATGTGTGTGCTTTCAAACAGTGATTCCACCTATTATCTAGCACGGGTCGCTTATACAAGCCGAGGTGCTCTGTCATTCCCTCATGCAGCTGTTACCCTTTGGAGTCGGGTATTTTTAGCCTGATGCAGCTAGTTAATCTCTGTGCATATTCAAGAAAACAGATCTTCAGGTTTTGGTTTTTGTTTTCACTCTGGAGTGAAACCATGTATTGTTTAAAGCACCTAGCTTAATCAGAGTGGTGGTTTTATTAACACAGTTTTAATTTATTTGTGTTCTTGTCTGTATTAGTTCAAAGTGCCAGGGCCCACGCTGCCCAGCATCCTGCTGAGGAATATTGCCAGAGCACAGATTCTGAAGAGCACTGGGAGCACAGCATGGTCCCACCCACTGCAGCTGGGGAAAAGGTGTTAGAAAATAGAAAATAGTTAAGCTGCAGCTGCTGGCTGTCTCCATTTGTTAAAGCAGTTGTCGTAGGGGGACGAGAACTTGAACTTAGTTTTGGAGTGCAGTATGTGAAGTATTTTTTTGTGAAACTGTAGCAGATTTCAGCTTATCCCCTTTCCTTTGTTACTTGATTACTCTTGCTCCTCTGTATACCTTAAACTGCATTTTTTCCTTTATTGTGCCATCCTAAACAGGTGGACTGTGGAAATGCCCACTTGTGGGAGACCGTCTAGGTTCTTCAAGGAAATATTCAGGGATGCACTGGTCTTCCTATGAATTGTATTGTGGATACAGGCTAGAAGAAACATGACTCAGGAATGGAAAGGAATTGTAGGATTTTCAACTTGCAAAGCTTTTGAGTTTGGCATTATGCATGTAGGCAGATCTGCTTTACTACTCAGAGGTAGTACAGAGGGATTTCTGGCAGCAAAACTGAAATCCATTCCCTTCCAGGTTCTGAGATCTTATTTTCCTGGTTAAAACAGGGGACTGGCTATCAGGATTCTTAATTTGCTCTGCAGCATTGGGAAAACTTTATGATTATTATTATTATTTTTCAGAGCCAAGAACTATACAACTATATCCATATGTGGACACCTGAAATATTCTGACTTTCAGATATTGTGCGACATTTTACTTTTATTAAAGGAAATGTGCCTATGCAGTACGTCGGAAAATAGAGAAAACTACTTTTATCTGTTATTTCCATGATCACTGTGGTAATATCTCTTGTGCCCTTCACACAGTTGCTCCATGATACTTCTGTTTTATGGAACTATTTAGATGCTTAAGTAAATGTTCTTTGTCAAGTGCTGTGAAAGCCTACCATGAAGCATTTTCTAAAATTAGGAAAAATAACACCAAAAGTAAGAGTTCAGTGTGATTTTAGTACTCATAATAAACTCACATCTTCAAAAATAATACTCTACTAAGTTGAAAAGGTCAAATCTTGATTACGTTTCCTTTGGCTAAGTACATAGGAACCATTCCCATGAGGCGTTACACAGCTACCACAGTGCATTTCAGTTTGGCTTTCTGGGATACAAAGGATCATATTATGCAGCAGTTTATTTTACTGCCTTTGTGAACTGCTGCCCCTCATTAGGGCATCATTGTATCTACTGATTTTGCCTGCAGTTACACTTGACTTCAGAAGAAAGTAGAAGTTATCTGTTGTGGTTACTTCAGGAAAAAGAAAGGGTTGTGTTGTTCTGCTTTTTCCCTTCTTTGTCTCTTCTGTCTCTACTGCTCCCAAAGAACTGAAGCAGCAGCCCAAAACTGATCTATGATGCAATTCAAATCACTTCCGATTATCATCTCATGCTTCTGTGGGTTTAGCTCTTTGAATGACCGTGGCAATTCCTTGGCTAAAAATTGGAAGTCTTAGATGCTGAATAATTCTCAAATACTACGTCACAAATACATTTCATTCTGACAATAATGAAACTGAAATGCAGGTTAAATAATGTCAAAGGCCCATCTTTGGCCCAAGCAGTGGCTTGTTCAAAGGTGTTTTGTTCTCACGTTCGGAATAGGGCACTGAGAAGGGTCAAAGGAAGGGAAATCTGGGCTCCACGGCTCTGCTAGCTGCTCCCCTGTCCTGTTCACTGCTGCTGAAAACCTGTCTGTAGCTTGGTAGCTACAGACTCCTAGGAATATCAACCCTTTTCATCCCAAAAGGAGGCAATTTAATTTCAGTTATCTCATTACGTTGCTGTTTGGTATTTTTAGATGCATGTGTTTGGCAAAAGTGGGCACATTTCAGGTAAGTTTGGAGGATGCTCTGTGACACTTCTGGGGTCCTCTTATCTCACTTGTGTAGGTGAGGGATCTGGTCCAGCCTCATCTTTGAGCTGCACACCCAGGTTTCCAGGAAAGCAGGCTGTAGGGAGGCTTGTACACACACAAATGTGTGAGCTCAGAAGTCCTGCTGGACCTGTCAGTTTAGAAAATGAGTTTCTGAGCCTTGAATACTCATCATAACCATGTTCAGGGTCAGCTATATAGAAAACATGTTTATAACCCTGTTGATCTGTCAAACTAGACCAAAAGTAAGGATTGCTGTCGCTCTAGTACTGATGAGGAACTGAAACACAAGTTCTGTGAGTCAGTGTTGTAGGAGGTTCGTTAGGAAACTGCTCAGTATTCTGTAAGTGCTTGGGAAAATTAAGTCACGTAAGCTCCAATATCACAAGTGTCTACATAGTCCCAGGCCACACCTGATATGCAGAGCACTACTAGAATCTCATTGCATAAAGGGTCTTATCTTCATGTGATTTGTGCACTGAAGAGTACATCTTGGACATCTCTATGGGCATCTGAGTCTTAACGCGTGTAAGACTGCTGTTATACCAAAATTACGTGTTCACTGTGACCTGGTGAAAATAAAAAGTGTTACTGATCTTTTTGACACCCTGATGTCCCTTTCGGTATGTATGTGTTTGAGGGGTGGTATGGGGGTGTGTGAGAAAGATGGAAAGAAAATAAGTTGCAGGTGCCAGGCTTTGTAAAAGGAAGAGTGTTTAAAAAAAAAAATCTGGAGGTCTCCTTTTTTTTGCTCATGTACTTGATACAGCTGTTATCATTTAGTCATATTTAATCACCTAGGGTGTTACCCACATACATATGTCTCATATTTTGAAGAAAACAAAAAGTCAGATATTCTTTATAAGTTGTAACAAAGACATTTGCTTTCAGACAAACTAGAGCTGGGAGCTGGGCATGGTGATGAATCTGGATATCAAGAGTACTCTTATGGAAGTTGATGAAGCTGAGGCCCATGTTATCTAATCTGCCAACCTTCTGAACACAAGTGAGCATCAGTGTGGTTAGAGTGAACCCCAACTTGGGCTTGGGAAGCCTTTGCCGTGTCACCTGAGGAGTGCTTTATAGAAACCCTTCCCTTGTTGTTAACCAAACAGGACTCTGAGGGTTCTCTTTGCATCTCTTTCTCCTTTCTGTGATTCAAAACCAAGCATACACCTTTTCAGTTTGTGTGTGTATTTGATTTGCTGTGGCAGCTGAGAGTGTGAGGAGCTTGGCTGGCAGAAGTCAGAGGAAGATGGTAGCTTGGGACAGAGGAATTAAATTATCTCCTTGTGTGGAAAACTCAGTACCTCTTTGTCTTCGTTTTGTGAATAGATCCTAATGATATTTCTAATTTTCATTTTTTGAAAGTGATGTAAGATTTACTTAGTGAACTATCTTAGAGGTTTTTCAAAGCTTCATATTAAGTTTGCAGTAAGGACATAGTATTCTTCAAGTCTGTTACTCTAGGTAGATACAAACTGAAAAATAACTGAAAAGTTATTTTGAGAATTTTTCTTTAATTAATTTACAAAAATATATATTTGCATACATATCAAATATATGTATATTTGCAAATATATACATATACACATATACATGCATTTTGTAACACTAGAAAATAAGCACTACTCTGCCTGTAAAATCCTTTTATTAGGGTATAAAAAAATAGGATACTTGGATATGGCCTGAAGAACAGATATGGTGAACCTTAGCATTAAGCCTCAGAAAGCTGTGACAAATAGGTGATCGCCGGAAAAATGTGACTGCTTTTAATACATATATATGCTCCTCAGAATGCAGCTTTATTCATTAACTTCATTTGGCAAGTTGTCAAAAGGTAAATAAATGAGTCTAGTTTTGCAGTCGAAGCACTGCTTCTGGGTTCCTTTTTGTGCCTGATAAAACTTAGAAGTTTGATAACAGAGAAAAATCTTCAGTCCGTATATTAAGTGAAGCACTAGTGGTCTTAGTATTCCAGTAATAAGTGGAATATATATCCTTTCTCTAGTTTTATTTTTAGTTGTTCTTTCAAGAAGGGTTTGTGGTGGTTTTGTTCCATAGCTTTATGTATGATACTTGTTCTTTCAACAGTTTTATTATTTCAGTAGTTCAAACCACTAGTATTTTGCTTTTTAGGGTGCCTAAGAAGGATAACCTGTTAACAATTATTTGCTTAAGAAAGATGTTGCAATGAAGAATATATTATACTTTGAAACCTTTGCTAACACACTGTCTTTAACTACTTCCACACATTTCATACATAGGTTGTTTTCATTTTGTGTTTTTGCTTTTTTTTTTTTTTTTTAATATAAGGTCTATGAGATTGTACAGTGTCAGGAAAGGACTGCCAACCGTATCATTAAACTTCCAGGGGTTTTCAGGTGAAGTTACTTAAACCTAGCCATAGTTCTGGTATTTAATGTAAATACTTTTTAATGGAACTGTTGAAAGAACAAATTTCACGTGCCTAAAACCACAGAATAATAAGAGTAGTTTTCCACTGTACTTACAGACTCAAATAGTTTTTGCCCCTAGAGCCCTTGAACTCAACCTTGATATTATTTAAACAGGACATCGTCAAGGCCGCTAACTCTAGCAAGTTATTTCATGAGTGATAGAACTAATGAAGTGGTTTATTATCCTTTTTCTCCTCCTTCCTTTGTTTTTCCTTCCCATCCCACACCCTCTTGATACCATCAGTTCTGTTGTGTGTCCTGTGCCCTTTTTGTACAACTGGCAGCATGTGGTGCAGCTGGTTGGAAGGTACATGAGGACTAATTTTCTAGCTGACTCCCTTTCAGAATGGCTAGAAACTTGCTTTTCTCTGGTAGGAACACCAGCTTAGGGTCTTTACTAATGTAGTTTGCAATTTGGGTAGGAACGTAGCTCAGCATTACTACCAGGTATGACTGAACACAGTGGGCAGATTCCATAGTTGGAGGGAAGAGTTAGTCTACAAATGGACAGTGGAAGGGACAACATGACTGTCTAAGGAAACGAAGGTGAAAATGGAGTGTTCTTCATGGTTGTTGTGCGTTTGAGTGGGTTTAGTTTTGCAGGGAGGCTCTGAAAGAAGGTACTTTAATATTTTTCTTATTTCTCTGTTTTCCTCTGTCTTTGGTCGTAACACAGCAGAGCCACACGTTTTAATGGTGATGACTTTCACAGACAGGGACAGGGTCACCTCTGAGCTCCACCTGAGCAGCCACTCTGTGCGTTGGCCAGGAGGAAAACTTCAGCGCCACGCTAGATGCTGCTTTGTGCATACTTTCCATGTCAAACATACTGCGAGTCTGAGGCTTGAGTCATGAGAAAATTCTCTTTTGCATCACCGACAGGCCAATCTGTACAAATCAGAGATCTGGATATGATAGGAGATGAGTCTCAGAAGAAAATGTGATATGCAAAATTGATGTGGAGCATGTGACTTCCTTCTAAATAGTTTCTAGTCCATCCCTCATGAAAATGATACAGTAGTGATTTAATCTTAAATCAAAAGCCTACCTTTGGAATTAGAAATATTTCTGAAAACACACTGATCAAATATTTATTTGGAGGCTTAAAAAAATGAGATAAGATGCAATGTTACATCTTCTGTATGCCTTCTAAACTGTCAATATTTCATCTTTCCCATATGTGAAATGTGGTGAATCACTGCCTGCTTCATAGCACTGTTGCATGACTTGATTATCTGTAGATGGCTTTCAGATCCTTAAATGCAAAGCATGAGATAATTAACGCATCAATAACATCTTAGTATTTTGTAGTAGTAACAGATTGTCTAGTCCCTTCTCTTTTTAAAACTGATTTCCTTTTGTCTTGAGTACTGTAATTGACCTTGTATTATGTTAGATGCCTTCACGAAGCAAGATGTCACTCAGCTGCATAATGGAAGCTAGGATAATGTGATATGAAAGGGAATTTTGGAGAGGTCAGTGAAAAGAAAGTCCCATCTGGGATTAAGTTTTGGAACACAGCTAAGCAAATATCAACTTGGCCTTGCCTGAGGAAAAGAAGTTGCTGAAACTGCCATTCTCCCCAGCCTTTCCTGTTGCCACAGGTTCAGCCCAATGAGCATCTGTTGAGGACAGCATAGTTCAAGGCTTACCCATGCATCAATGTAGAGGGGTGGTGGGAAGGCTCCACACGGAACACTTGTATCATAATGAGGAGGGGAAAAAAAAAAAAAAACAGGTGCCAAATGGTGCCAATCATTTCTCATATGTAGGCACACACCCAGTTCGTGTAATCAATATAACAGTCCTCAATGGTTAAATTTTAGTTTGCAAATTCATCTATTATGTGAAATTCTAATTACCAGTGGTTTCATATCTTGTTTCTTATTAACTAATTATCTTATTACCAAAACATGAAATATCACTGTTGTGTCTGTTACTGAACGGATCATCAGCATAGTTCAAGAGAGACAAGGTTATTTTTCGTTCATTCTGCTCACCAGAAATGCACATTTTATTTAATAGAAGTGTGACTGATTCCTAAACATCACTCTTGTTTAAAATGTGGGATGTACTCTTCAGTTACTTTGTTTGTGACCTATAGACCTTAGGGTCATGAACTTTTAATAGCTACCGAAAAATTGACTGGTCAGTATGTTTCCAAATGCTAAGTTGGGTTAGAATGACATCATATACTTCACAGTTTTTGTTGTTGTTATTTTTTCCATAGGACTAGCTTCATATGTGGCCAATGAAGGTTACATTATCAAATGAAAGGAACAGACTTTATTACAGTCTTACTCTATGATCTGTAACATGGAACTGCTAGAAAACCCTTGCTATATCTAAACAATTTGAGATGCATGTTTGTAGCAGAAAAAAAAAGAGGAGAAAAATGCCTATTCCTTATCAGAAGTTGTTTGATAGCGCATTTCATACTAGCGTGAGTTTTAGCAGAAATTGCTTCTCGTATTACTGTAGTTTCTCTCAACTCAAGTGTTTTGTACCTTATCTAGGATAATGTAATCACTGTCCATACCCAGATACAGAAGGCAGGTCTAGATCTACTGATGGAGTTCATTTGCTTGGAGTTGTCAAAAACACCAGCATTTGGGAAGGGTTGATAAAAGCATAAACAGGTTGAAACTGCACAATTTGAAGAGAGGGAAAAAAAAATCCTGTTGTAAATGTTTACAAGTGGAGCATAGTTCCTGTTCTGGAAACAGGCTGATGGCAAATTTCCAATAAAATATTTTTGTTTCATGTTTTGCAATGGAAAAAACTAAAAATGTAATTGAAACCAAACTCTTATGGTTTAGGAATTTCTGAAAGGGCAAAAGAGAAAGACATTCAAAATTGGGGAATAACTAATGGCTCTGTGGTTAGGGCCCTTGACTCAAGGGTGTGACAACCCGATCTCAAAAGTCACCTGAGACTAGAGTTTGATCTAGTGGTGTCTACAGGACACTAAAGGTGTCCTGTAATCTACAGGTTCTGTCCTCTCCTTCTTTCTGGCTGAAAAATTGTATGTATTTTTCACACAATGAACAGTTCTTACAAGAGAATCTGAGGGGATTGTTACGGTTGTACGGTTGGAAAACAAGAAAAGACTTCCCTCACTTCATGTTTTGCCCTGTAAAACTGTGCACGATCTTGGATGCATGTCATAAAACAAAGAAAAACAGCTTCTGATTATTTGATGGGATGAGAAAATCACTTCCCCATCTCACTGGAAGATCATCATTGGTATTCCGGAACAGGAGAGGGCGCGGACACCCAAAAACCCTGTAGCATTTCCTGTCTCATTCCAGGCTCTGCAGTGCTTAGTTTTTTTAATCTATGTCTGTATGACATGGTGATTGCTACATGAGAAATGCAGCTACATCATTAGTTCAATACAAATGGCTTAATATAGGGCCAGCTTCTACCCCCAAAATATTCTTTTAAAGATCCTATCAGAATTGCATATACTCATCTGAGGCCACACTGGCCTACAATAAGTTTTGATTTGTTGTATGAATTGCCTGCTTCTGTGTAGAGATTTTTTTTCATTTTTCCCCCGTCTACCTCTGGACCATGATTGATGATGTAAATAATCATTTCCAGGCATGAGCCACTTTTTTTTTCTGTTGACCAGTCACTAATCACTACTTGCTCATCTCTGTATTTTGTTGGTAAGCCAGATGAATTTCTTTTTAATGGCCTTCTTTCCCTTCATGTCAGAAATCGCACCGCAGATAAATGACAGATACACACCACATATGTAACAATGCACAGACCTTATAATCATTATCCAGTACATTTATAAAGTTCTGAGAAATTTCATTTTAAGAATAGTAAATGCATGCATTTGTCTGCCATCCCTACCATTATATGATCTACAGAAAGAAAAGCTTAAAGGAACATTCTGAATTAAAAGGCTGTTTAATTGATATTTTTTGAGGATCTCTCCTCTACACTTACAGGTTTTTTCATCTTGATGGAAATGAGCATGATAACAGGAAGAGAAGTAATGTTATCCCCATTTCTCAGCTGGGAGAAATGAGGCACAGTGTCTTGACCAGCTGATCAAACAGCAAATCACTGCTAACACATAAAATCTAACCTAATCTAATAATCTAATCTAATTTCCGCAATGTCTGCGTCTTCAGTCCTGAGCCTACAAAGCTTAACAACAGTAAATGTGCCCTATTTAAGCATCCCGCTTTGAAGGTTTGAGAGAAAATGGCTGAATATTAAAATGGTGTCTAGTATCATTTTAATATATGCCAGCTAATAAAAATTTTAATGCTTGAAATGTAGATCATGGCATCACACCTATTCTTATTTGTGTTACTGGTATGTAAGTGCATTAGTTAGATTACTAATGAAATAAAATGTCCACATATAGACAAGATTCGATATCTACAATAGGGGTATTCATAGACTTTATGCATACTTTATTTACCTGTTGCTTCTCATGCATCTCAGCTGTCTATGATACCTTCATGTGCCGTGCACACCCTATGACTTGTGCCATTGTTGCCTCCTGATAACAAAGTGGAGGAATTGGCATGTCTTCCTTGCAGCCTAGAAAGCAGCTTTTAAGGCCCTAGGACATATGAGCGCTTCTGTCCCTTCTAGAGAAGGGTGTTTACACTCCTTTGAGAAGTTTTGTGATGGTCTGTAGCTTATTTAGACTTTTAAATTTTTAATCATTCTCCATAAAAGAGGCTTCCTAGACTTCTTTAAAGTTTAGATGGAAAATTAGGCTGAGTAGGAACTCAGCTCAGGTGATGCAGAAGGCTCTCATTCTTCAAATCATTCTTATGTTCACAAGCTGTGAATAGAAAGGAATTGGATTACTAAATGAAGTCATCACCCCTTTTGGAATACAGTAATTGACCTCAAATGCCCGTTTTGGAGAAGAGAGTCAGAGAATAGAAAGGACTTTCTTTGTTTCTTTGTTCTGTAAGCCCTTTGCAAATCCTAGTTGTAGGGGTTTCCAAATGTTTTCCCCCCAGTGTCTTTCTCTGTGTTTGACATCCTATTCCTGCTCCCCCATGCCAACCCCCCCCCCAAAAAAAAAATCTGGCATATTTTTGTCTGGATTTCGTAAAGACTGTATGACATTTACAAAACTCTTTGCTCTTGATGTAGAATTTGTGATCATTTACCACATATAGCCACCCCTACATGCTTCTGAGATAAATGATCTCCAGTAATCGTGTCTGAGATGCCACTCCTTGCCTGTGCAGCCACTTTGGGAGTTCATGGCTAGCTGGAAGCAGTATAAGTTGGCTTTCGTTCATGCAGATGTGAAGAAGGTCAAGTAAGGTGCTGGCTGCAGTGGAGACATGCTTGCTACATAAATATGGGTGAACAACTTGTGAAATACTGAAATGGTATTGTTCCAGAGATTCAAGAAAATTAGAATTTATCTGAAAATACTGGGATGTTGTGTGTGCCAGTTAAATTATGTTTTTAAAAGACTGGCCACAGATATGTATCCTTGGCAAAGGGCATTCATGCGTCATGCATCCACATACCTGGGCCTGTGACAGCCTAATGGAGAAGTAAGAGCAGCCTTCCTCCGGCTTTGTACACATCTTGTTTCATGGGCTGTTAATAGCATAATTTCTACCAATGCTGTGCTGTGCAAACCGATGTCAACAGTATATTATCCAGTCACCTTTCTTCTTCCTCATCTGCACAGAGGATTTCAAGAATTGGTGTTTGTCTGAGAACAAGGGAAGAAGCATTCCAGGTGCATTTTTATCTTCTAGGGAAAGAAAGCAACCAAAGAAACTGGTAAGAGTTCAGGGAACCTCCACAAACTACAGACAGCTGATGCCAGAGCACTAGCAAGATGAGATTGCCTTGTGGGTCATTAGAAGCAAGCCGTCTTTCATATGGAACAGACAGCTCTTATTGCTGATATCCAGTAATGCTGAAGTTGAAGCACAAACCTGAGGCCTCTAGTACTATGTAAACCAATAGTAAAATAGTGAGCTGAGCTGAGAGCAGACAGGTAGATAGAGAAAACGATGCTTAAAAACTGCTTCTTCAGATCTTCTCTTGTAATAGCAGGAATGGGGAATGGCAGTGTGCTTGATAAATGTCAGCATTTTATGTTAAAATTTGTTTCTAAGGCCATTCCTTTTACAACCTCAAAGTTGAAATGTTTACTTGGGAAGTAATTTTAATTTTAAAATTACAGCAGACCCTGAAAGACTACTGCAAGGCAGCCGTGCCTTAGTATGACCCTCAGAATCTGCAACGTTGCCTCTAGCAGTGGTAAGAGTTATTGTAGCTCACACAAAATAAGTTTTTATACTGGAAAATACCCAGTTCAAACTGTAGTGTTGCGAGTGCTACTTTTGGCCAATTAATTGCACATTTGGTAGAACTTCTTGATACCCTTAACCTGCAAAAGGAGCTTGAGGTACATCATGCCAAAAGAAGAACAACATTCTCTGTACCTTTTGTGTTTCTGCAAAGCTGAAGTGTTCTGCATTTACTAGAATAATCCTTGTCGTAACGTAATCCCCTCTTACAAGATCTCTTTGAGAACTCCCTCTTGCACTTGCAGGGCACACTTTCATCTAAAGAAGAGGCTCATATCTTAGGCTAAATCAAGTTTCACAATCTTCTCTGCCAAAGCTCAGAGAATGGAAATCTCCCAGCCGGTAAACAGAAATCCACTGTTAATAATAGATCTTGAGAAACAGCAGAACCACATAGAGACAAAGGGTATATCTGCCTGATATTTTGCAGGTAGATTGCAAACTTACTCTGCCTGCATTCCAAGTAGGCTAGAAGTGCTATGAATGAGTAGCAGAGCTTTGACTTCAGGGTGTCGTATGTTGCTGATTTGTAGAGCTGCTTTGTTCAGGCATAGATTTCTGTAATGATGTGATGATGTATCCAGCTGTTTCAAAGTACGTATGTAAAAAGACATTACTGCCTGCAAAATATCTTGTCGTCATGCTTGAAGGCAAGTCAGAAGTCAGTTTTATCCTTGCTGATCTCATGAGATTCATCCAGAGATATGCAAGCCAAAGCTATGCTTTGGTCTGACTCTTCTAACTGAACAGGAGAGAGAGACTGAGAACAACAGACATAGAAATATATGGAACATGTAATGTTGCCAGAAATCCTGGGAGAACCTCAATGTTTTTTTTTTGTTTATGCATAACTAGCTTTTTGAAAGATAAAATAAACATGTCCTGTATTCATTTGCCTGTGATTCTTCCTTGAAAAAAAAAAAAAAACCTTTAATGGCATTAAGTCCCAGTAACTCTTCTAAAAAAACAGGGAAAATTATAGATGTTCCTTTTAGCGTCATGCTATTTAATTCTGTCTACTCATTCTGAACAAGAAAATATGAATTTGAACAAGAATTAGTAGTGTGCCATTGTGTTGAAGAAGGCCAGCTACAGCTAGAATTAGTGGGAGTGTAGACACCACATTGAAGGAAGTGGTTCTTCCTTGTTGGTTCTGGTAGACTACACCTGGAGTTCATGGGTCTTGTTTTGGGCTGCTCCGTACAAGAAAGGTATTCACCTACCAAAGCAAGTCCAGCAAGGGTTCACCATGAGCACATGATATATGAGGAGAGGGAGCTGGATTTGTTTGCCTCAGATGAGAAGGCAAGTAGGGTTCCTTCCAACTTAAATTATCCTAAGATTCCGTCAACCTCACTATTTGTTTTCTTTTTCTTTGCTTATTACAAGGGAAAATACTGTGGTACAGCTCCTCACCTGCTAGGAAAAATCAAGAATGGGGGGCTGATTTTCTTCCTCATACAGTTTTTCGCAGGAAGATCTCCCTTCAGGGCAAGAAGTTTATATTCTGAGCTTAGGGCAGATATAGCCCTGATGCTTTCTGCACTCTTTGGCAATAACAATTAATAGTAACTTCTCACAGAAGAGACACGTAGCCACAAAAAGGTTGGGTCTCAGAGAATGGGCAAAATAGGCTTCTACTCTGGGTAATGTTACAGACATTTAGGTGGCAATGACAAGAGTTTAGGATGATCAATATTATTTCTTCGATACATTGTTGATATTCCCTATGTTATATCTACCAGTTATCATTTGATTTTTATTTAAACATCAGACTCTTAAGGGGCAGGAGCCACCTCTTTGCAATGTGTGTGCAGTGTAAGGGAGAAACCACAGCAAATTTAAAAATAAGTAAATAAATAAAAAGCTTCAATGTTACGTTATTATTAGACTTATGTGTAAATTGAAACTGAAAGAAAATGTCTTGAACAATTTCTTCTCTAAGCGCAGCATAATACAAAATTCCTCTAAACTTCTGTTTTAATAAATAATGTGCTTCATACGCAAGCTTTTGGCTGATTTCAAAATTAATTTGAGGGGGCTCTTACTAGGGTCAGTAGAATTTACAACTTTGTTGACTTCACTGGCAGGAAAATCTATCAATTAAGAAATACAACTTCAATTTTGTGTGATATTTTCTAGTTGTAAGGTAGCTGTCTACTTCTAGATTCCCATTTGTCATGGAGTATTCTGAGAGTAAAATAAGATCCTTTATTTACATGACATGAAGAAGAGAGATGAAAAAAAGTGTTAAATTTGCATTCATAAGTAGGGATAATGACCTTGAGTTGATGGTCTGAGGCTAGAGGACCTTTTTACTGCTACCATCTCTCTTCAGTGCTCCTTTTTGTTAAATAAGTATACATGTCTGTCTGTGCGCGTGTATTGGAAAACAGACCTTTACGTTTAATAACAATGAAATTATTATAAAATAGTGTGTAGAATACTTTTCTCCAGAGTGGTTCCACATAAAGCTGTCCAAAGGTGTCAACCTAAAACTAGTTCTCTTTTGGCCTCCATTTGGTGATCTTGCACCAAATGCAAGGGGAGGTTGTCCCAAGTGCCCTGCAGCCTGATTCTGCTGGCATGCCTTAAATCTTCTCAGGGTACAAGCAGGGGGTTGCCTGAAAGAGGTCGTCAATGTTTAGTGCAAGTTTTAGGCCATCCGAGTAAGGACGAGGTCCTTTATCGTTTCACTCC
Source organism: Chauna torquata (assembly GCA_013399475.1). Classification (NCBI taxonomy): domain Eukaryota; kingdom Metazoa; phylum Chordata; class Aves; order Anseriformes; family Anhimidae; genus Chauna; species Chauna torquata. The sequence continues at coordinate 529,955 of VXAL01005649.1, read as the reverse complement.
AGGACCAGCAATTTGTTTCCCTTCCAGAAAGACCTTTCCTCCTCTTCTGAATAGATTGTGGTTTTGTCCTGCTGTGAAACATGACACAGAGCAGAACTGCAGTTGTGGTTGGGACCGTCATGGGCTGTTTACACAATGCTAGATATGAAGTCATGTGAATCTTGACGTGCCGCAAGCAAGAAGGATTTTCAGCTTTTCCGTGCACCTCTCACCAGCTGGTGTGGTGCATGTTATACTGCACGTTACTTCATCATCGGTTCTGCCTGCTTGTATCGTATCGATGTGATGAGCGCGCATGGCCTGCTAGGCAGAGCCCACGCTGGGATTAGGCCTGAGATGGTTTGGTCATAGTGAATTGTTGGTGAAAAATTGGATGCCCATGTCTCCTTTAAATTTGAATAATGTAAATCCAAAGCAACTACATCACCCTGAGTGAAATACTAAGTTTTACTCTGTTTTAGCTTTCTTCCTTTTAATAAAAAATTTTCCTAAGTTTTTAAATCTGAACTTAACAAATGTTGCTTTGTACTCCGAGCTAATGAAATTTTTGACAACATTCCTTGTAGAAGTTTAAGTTTTTCTTAACCAATGATTAATGTCTGGGACAAACCCATACATTGGACATTAGTTTTGCAGTCTGTTGCATAGTCTGTTTGGCTGGGTCTGTAACATATTTCTGATTGTCTAAATGTGAAGAGATAAAAAGGAAAGGGACTGCCAAACTCTACTGTATAACGTAAAGCAAGACAGAGGAAAAATGTTTATAATTTTTCTCCTTCCTTTTGCGTTGCTGGCCACGTTTTATCTTTAGCCAGAAGATGCTAACATCATTTCCTCTCTCTAAATTGGCTCACAAGTGATACGAAAACATAATATGACTTTCTTTTCTACCTTAATAAAAATTTTGATATTTCAATGTTATGAAATTCAAGAATCCTGATTCAAATCCAGAACTGTTAAAACATCACTTTACTAAGCCAGTGGGTATGTATTTTGCTTCTTTTTTAATTAAACAGTGATATTTATGATGGAAATTTGGAGTTAAACACAACAACCAATGTTAGCAAAGTGTTGATAACAGGGATTTTTTTTTTTTTTTTTTTTTTTTGAGCTAGCACAGCATGTTTCTGGCTCTTTTATTGTTCTTATGACATCTAGTCCTGGTTGAACTAACTGCGATTGCCCTGTGGATTTTAACAGAACTAAGACTCAGCTGCAACTGATTCAGAAAGCTGTCTTTGCTACTAAAAAGAGACCAGTAGATCCCAGAAACAGCCTTAAAAATCTTCAAGAAGTTTTTAACAGTGATTCAAATGATTAGCGATTCACACAGTCAGGAATCAAATATGTAACTTGTTTCTATTGCTCCCATTACTGTGCCATCTGGGTACATAATGTGAAATAAAATCATACAAGTGACTGGCAAAAACTCCCATGGCTTCACAAATGGAAGCAAGAAAGTCAATGATTTGCTGCTCTTTTTTTCTGTTAAATGATCTCCCTGTTTTGAGATTCGCAGTTCTTTTATTTGCAATATAGCTGTCTACTGTTGAAATAATCGAAAAGGCATGCCCTCCAAACACATTTCATAGTTCACTCATGAAGATATGAGGATCTCCCACTTTGAAAGTCACAATAGTTAATCGCAAATGGAAACTTTCTGAATAGCTCTGGTATTTTTTAAAATTGTGAAACGGTCATTCTCATTCTTGATTGAAACCCTTCCCGCTATGATAACCAACACTTAAGGTGTCATCAGTTGGTTGCGTGAGCTGCTACAGGCAGGTCAAGGCCATAGGGAGTTGGTTGTGAAGGGGTCATTTAATAGGTGGGACATCGCTTTGGAGGTGATGTAATAAAATTCACAGTTTTAGTGTGAGCATGTCAGGCTCTGGACTGTCCTTGTGTCTGGGAGTGACAGACTATCGGATCTGGAGGGGCTTTGGTTGGCTGAAGACTTCACTTTCCACGGGGCAATGCAGCTGCTCGATGATAGCCTGCTATGATCAAGAAGCACTGTTAAACCACTATTAAAAAGCTTCATTGTAGGATGTGTGCAAAGGCTGCTTGGGCCACATGCAGATTACTACTAGATAGTAATCTCTAAGATAGATTTCCTTTCTAGGGAAAGGATACTGATCAGATTTGCAGGTAGCACACAGCTGCTTATCTGGGAAGTATGCTATTGCAAGAATAGTTTACAGTAATCTGGTAACTCCTGTTTTACAAAGTTTTGTTTTACAAAGCAAGTGGAGACTTCCTGGAAATTCTCAGAATATGTCTGTTAAGCACTTGAACTTGACTGTTAGGGGAAGCATCATGGTAGAGCAGAAAGAACGTGGTATTGACATGCCAGGCAAATGCACAGGAGTCTTGTGCAGCTGTGGGGAAGTGATTTGTTGGTCTACCAGTGGTGCGTTTCCAAGGTACAGTTATACTGTGTGTCACGGGATTTCAATTTCCTTTAATTTGGCTAGTAATGATACTGAGGTATCACTGCAGCAGCACAACTGCAAATTAGGCTAGCCAAATGTCTTAAGGGACCTGGTCAAGTTTGTCAGCTGGCTGTGAGCCCCTAAGGTATCTGACGTGATGATACATCGAGGCTGAAACAATCTAGATTCAACAACAGAAGATTTTGTAGTTCTAGCAGTATCTTTGCAGTGCGTTAAGCTCAATTCCTCATGAGTGAGTAGAACCTGAGAAACTAGGGAAATAGCTGGGTAGTTTGTTCACACTAAACTCAGTGTTTATAGCAGTAAGCAGCAAGCTGCATTTTAGCTCATTACCATAAATTGGGCTCTAGTACATCTCTGTAAGTGGCAACGTGAACACAGTAGCTTGAGCCTATGCTTGTTGCACTTGCAGTCTTTTTTAGCATATAGGTATGTCTTTGAGTGCATCTATAAAATGATTAACAGTGATTCCTTGCTCTCTTAGGAGAGCTGTGTTGTGAGGAACTGAAAAAACAGGGCAATGGGAATGAGCCAATACTGGCAGAAACATATATATGTATACCTGAAACAGTTTAGCAGTGCAGGATAATGACAGTTTTTCCTCCCACCCCAGGTGAGACATTTTAATGACCAGGTGGTTTTGTTTCAGGCTGCCTACAAACTTAATATAATGCAGCAAAGACAGGGATTTTCTGGAGGGTGGCTTATCTCTACGTGGATGCATCTGAAAGATGATTTAAAAATCTGCCAGTGGCGAAGGAGAGTAATGACCACATTATTATAGCTATCTCATTAAAAATCTCACAAGCTGTTGGATAGGTTTGTTGCAATATAATATAGCACAAAAATGCAATAAACTTACAAATACCTGTTTTTCTGCAGCCTGATTATGCATGATCATATATCAGATACATATCTGATTATGCCGAGCACATACCTGAAAATTCTTAGTCAGCACTTAGAAAATTACCTAATCGTTAAATGTCCTCTCTGGAAATGGGAGATCTGTAAAGAAACTGGTAGAGTTAGGCTGTTGATTTCCAGTTGGTCTTTTATACTGATGATGAGTCTTTGCTGAACTCACACTCCTGGGAACATACAAAAATTAAGTTCGAAAGCATAGAGGCAGAGTGCTCAGTTCTAGTAAATCACAAATTTTGTGACAATGTTGTATAGTCAGAGATTAAACACACTTTCTCCCAAGTTGTATAAATAGTGAATATTGATTTACTTAATTGTTTATGCATTAAATAATAACACTACAAGAAAAGAAGAGACCATGAGGAGAAAATGATCCTGTCATACATGAATTTGACAACATTAAAAGCTCACGGTGAAAGTGAGAAATAAATGTTATGTTGAGAAACAGAGTTCACTAGATTATGTGCACAGTAAGCTTTGGACAAAGATGTTGTGGATACACAAAAGTGCACATATAGGTGGGACGTTCAATCTTTTATTACATGTGGCAGTGTTAAGCTTTTGTTGGGATTCATTGACTACTGAGACTTCCCTAGGAGACTACTGTACAGTGAATGAAATTTTCATCCAAGTGGCTACCTGTCATCTTTTTCATCCTGGCACAGCTTAATCTCTTCTACCCATGTGTTACTACCAGATCTGGATTGTTCTGCTTGCGTCTTGCTAAGTGTCATGTAGCACATCTGGAAATGTTGTGGTTTGCTGAATGACAAGTCATGCTCTTTTCTTCCAGTTCCGCCTGGTGGTAAAGACAGCGCTGAAGCTGCTGCTGGTGTTCGTGGAGTATACCGAATCCAACGCACCGCTTTTAATCCAGGCAGTATCTACAGTTGATGAAAAGAGAGGTGAGTAGCCCTATCTGGGGGGTGCAAAATCCCAGCACTACTGAGATCAGGGTGGCATTTCATCATTGATGTCAGTGATTTTAGGGTTGCTGTCGTGATGCCTGCTTTATGTGCCATTCCCTTGATTTGTGGATTAGAAGCGTATTTTAAGTATTCATACCATATAAGATTGTTTTGAGAAATAAATTGTAGTGGAAAAGTGAGGAGTGAGAAGCTGAAGAACAGTGCTGCTTCTGATACACCATAGTCATTGGCTCCCCTTCCCTGCACCCGCAGGCAATGTAAGCCCCATTGCATATCCTGACCTTGGAGGCTCCTCTGGGCCAGGCCATCTTTCCACTTCCTTCTGAGAAGAAGCAGTCTGATTTAGAAGAGAAAATGATATCTAATCAGTGTAATCCCTTTGAAGAGAAAGACGAGGTCAGTAATAGTACAGGCTTTATAGTAAAAGCAAAACCATCTGTTGTTACATTAGAATAAAGCCCTTGAGCAGATATTATACTATGAAATCTGTTACCCTTCAGGCTCATGAAAAATACTTGAATATGCATACTGTATTTTTTACAAATAAATAGAGCAAAAATGGTTCTTTCTTATTCTTCCCACAAAGCTGTTGCTAAGCTCCCAGGGCAGTCTCTCTTGATGCGAAACATTCCTTTGCCTCAAGGAGAGTTTTTGAGGTTGGGAGAACCATTGTTGTGGTCTCAAACACATGGAGGTTTAAAGCAAGATCCCCTCTGCGGAGCAACTGCCTCCATGCTGAACTTGTTTGAGCAACTTGATACGGTAAAAGTGAAACAAAACAGTTGGGGGATGGGGAGAAAGGGAGTGCCAGAAATAGGAGAAAGTAGCCAGATTTTGCTTTCAACTATCTAGTGTGTTGAAAAGACCATAAAAAAACAAACGCCAAATTATTTCTAATGGTAGGGGAGCAGGCAGAAGTAATTCCAAATCAGTGTAACACTTTAAATGGTATACTCTTCAGGTTGCCTTCCTGTTTTGAAGTAGAACCAATAAACCTTACAGTGCCATAAGCAGAAATGTAATTACAATATTCATGTAATTGTGAGTTCTGTGATTTATTTTTACAGCCATTCATAGTATTTCCTCAGCTCTCCGAACTCCCTAGTATACTCAACATGTTCAAATTACCATCTGTTCACGTGCAAGTAAACCTCGTTAAGGAGAGAGAAAGTAGGACCCTGAACACACTACCGTGTGCTGTGTACTCCCTTCTGTATCTGTAGAACAGCTGCAGGCAAATATTTCCATGCCCCAAAGTATTAAAACTTCAGTACCAACTTAAGACATGAAAAAAGTCCTGCATGTAGTTCAATGGGTGATTTTTAGTAGTATGAGAAGAGGGTTTATGGGAATTCTCATACCTATGGCTTGGTGGAACTTATGAATAACTTAGCCCCAAATATCCAGTTCTTTTTTTTCTTTTTAATAAGCAATTATGCTTAGCTACAAAAGAGATTTTTTTTTCTTATTTTATTCTTTGTTCCATTTTTAGGTCATCAATGGAATAACCCTTCGTTTTTAGCTGTGGAAGTTCTATTTTTTAAATTACGTTTAGAAATCAGTGTCTTAGAACTGAAGAGTACCTGCCTTTAATGACTGATTTAATGGAATAGAAATAAAGTGGAAGAAAACTGGTGTGCCTTTTCTTGAAACATTGTCATAAATCTTAGTTATATAATTAAGTTTAGCACTGCTTTGAAAAAAGTCCAATGTTTCATGTACAGACAAGGTGATGAGATATGACATAATTCCTCAACATGTGTACCACACATGATTAACATAAAGAACCCCATAATAACTCAGCCTTATTTCAAAGTGATCCCATCTGCTGTTTCCACACAAGAATACATCCATATGCAAGCTGAAGTACAAAGATCCATGGAAGTGCCTGCTTTACTCTCAGATACAAGCAGATTATAAGTGAATAACTGGATGGTCCTCATCCTATACGACATAGCTTCTAGTTATACTTCCATCTAGATTCCTCCCCTCAACTTTTTCTTGTTTTGTAGCCACAGTGGAATTTAATCTCTTTTAAGTTTAAACATACCAGGACTGTATGGGTTCTGGGAAATGGAGCTGGCATTGCACTGTGCTGTCTGGGGCTGTTTTATCACAAGCATTCTTTAGTACAGAGATTAAAGCCCAGCAGCTGAACTGGACACTGGAGCATTCTGTTTGTGAATTACGTTTCTGCTACCTGACTTCTTGTTAAATTATTTGTAAGTGGCTGGCATTATCAGTTCTCCAATTTTCCTTGCATTTCACACACAGTTAGACAGTAAACTAATGCCCATCCTGTAGCTATGATGGAAGGCTGTAAGTTCACGCATATTTAAATAGCCAGGAATAAAAGATGTTGAGGTCTTTCCAAAAGTCTTTCCATCCTGTGGCAACTAGAGACAGTCTGTATGTTGGTGACAGTCCTCTTGTATGGTTCCCACCTGATGCAATATTTTTCATGCTTTGTACATTATTTGTATATCCTGTATTGAACATGTACAATTGAACATGTACAATTGAACATGTACAATTTTGTGATGTCAAAATTTTGTGTGAGGCGTGAATGACCGCATTAAATTAATTTCTTTTTTTTTTTTTTGGTGATTCATATGCAAAAACATTTAAAGGGGAAACTGAGAAAAGATTAAGACTTAAAACAATGGGCAACAATATTCAATAGACTGTATTCATTTAGTATATGCTTAATTGTTGCAACCCCACGGTTCTCTGTGTGTTGATGGACCATCCGTGACTACTCAGAATGCTACGGTAGCATCATGGTTGAGGCTCCAGCCTTCTTGACAGAGTAGCCACAATAATAGCTGGTACCAGTGAGAAGCTTGCAAAACACAGTTGAGCAATTCTCATTTTTCCCAGTAGAAGGCAGGAGAACATATACAAAACTCGACCTTTGCTGTTTTACTTTAGTGTGCCTGTTTCGTGACTCCCATCAGTTTTACCACAACTCCTGCCTGGAAGTTGTAACCTTATGTGAACATCACAGTCTGCTCTCATAAAAAGAGCTGGGATGGTACATCGTCATTCTTTTACATCACTATCAGGTGGAGGAGACAGGCTGGAAAATAAACCTTTTTGACAATTGGCATGCAAAAATTATTGCACTTTCTATTTTTAAAAATAAACTCCATATAAATATTAAATGGATTTACTTTTTTTTTTACTAGAAATACATGAGTTTATGTTTTCCATAATTTGTTATATTCTGACCATTACACAGATAATGGCAAGTTGTAGCTTTTAGCTCTGCACACTAGTTTCCTCAAAGGTTCCTCTCTGTCTACAATCAGAGAGCTTTTAATATTTTACACAGTACAGATATCCTTCTAAAAGGAATGAGAAAATACACGTCATGTTTTTCATATCTCATGTATGAACCTCATTGTTTTACTACAACAACCCATGACTTTTCTAAAGTCATCATTTTTTTAATGCATGATTTTCCAAAGTATCTTTCACAAAGTTTTTCTAGGCAGCTTGTACTGAAAGGTGAAGGAGTTTTTTTCATTGAAGCATCTTATCACAAAAAAAAAATATTGGCTTGGAAATTGTTTTTTTCATGTAGACTCTAGCCTGTGGTCTCATCTTTAAGAGATGATCCTCCAGGAACAACATATTTGGAAATCTAACCCTCAGGGTCCCTGAGTGGATGAGAGGGGACACAGATGTAGATCTACCTATGTCTCATGCTGTCAGGATCGTAGGTTACAAACTATAGACTCATTAGTGTGAGAAGCAAGGAATATTAACCCAAGTATACTTATGCAGTAAGTTCGTGGTACAGCTTTCGGACCAGAACTGCCTTGTCCCTGGACTAGTAGACAGCCTTATGTTCAATTTTGTGTTTACTCCTTGGCTGTTCGTCTTGAGATCATAATGAGGAAAACAGCAGTTGAAAAGAAGGGTTTAGTCTGGTACAAATTGGAGTAACTCTGTCAAAGTCATTGTACAGCCTCTTGTTGATACCAGTTGGGGAATAGATTGAATTTCAGTTCAAAAGAATTTCAAATTTAAGGCTAGATTTTTGAAGTTGTGTAAGGTTAGTAACAGCATCCTAATTAAAAAATTCAAAGGTTGGATGAGCTGTTACTGGGCTGCCTTACTAGTCATTTTTTTTTAAATTGTGGTCTGAAACAGAGAGGCAGCATGGGTAGAAAAAAACCTTTGTCATCCTTGCATGGAAACAGCAAGGCCATCCTGAAAATGCTCTGTTACAATAATGGCGAAGTATACAGACATTCAGGCAAAAAAAAAAAAAACCACCAGGATGCTGTTTTTAGAAAACAGAATAGGATTGTTTCACTATGAATAAAATCTGTCTGCAAAATAAAGGGGTATTTCGCTAGAAAGACTGTAACTGAATAATGCGCTGTGGATTAAATAATTAATTTTTCATGTTGTTGGCAACTCACTTTTTTCCAAATGGCATTGTTATAAGTCAGACTTGCATAGTTTCCCCATTTTGTTTCTCTTTCTTATTTTCTTCCATTTTTATTTTTCACTGGAAACCGCAGGAAGACATTTCTGTAGTGAGGATATCATTCCTGCTGATCATATATCATTTGTGAGCCGAGTGAATTTGTTCCACATGTCTTTTGAACATGTACTGAACACAATGTTTGGTAACATAGTGTCTGGTAAAGAGGTGTCTAGTGTATTCTCATTACAGCAGTGTATTGGAATTAGTACTTAATCAGTAATGCACATAAATACTTTCTGAGAGATGAGAGTGAATCCCCCCTTCCTTGGATTTTGCTTGAGATAAGGAAGCTGTGCTTTATTATTTAGTAGAAAAGATCAGAGAATGTCTCAGAAGAGTGGGGAAAAAAAAACAGGAGAAATATCACTGTCTGTGTGTTCATTAATAGACAGTTTTTCACACAGTGCGCTGCCATTGCTTTGAAAATGGAGATGCTTGGTTAGTAGAGATTTGGTGTCTGTGCAGCAGGATATATCTGCATGTATGTGCAATACCGACACGAATAAGCAATGGCCATTATTACTGTGGGAGCAGCGCAGAGATTTAACCTCAGGGCCACTGATCAACCAGCAACAGGTTGTTGGGATGAAACATTCCTTTTTTACTGCCTGATTATGCTCAAACTATTATCATCATTATAATTTTTAGGGGACATGATCTGCTAGAATAGTCCACATTTTTCTCTCTGAACTCAAAGACTCTTGCAGTTACGCTCATATAGCTGAATTGAGCATCTGTAAGTTAGGGTTAGCTTTCTGATTTGTCCTCCCAACCTTTAACCTTACGCCAATCAAAACACTGAATTGTAGTCTTTTGTTATTTACTCCAGTTTCCTAGATAAAATAGTTATATTTATTTCTTTAGAAAATGTTGCTGTCTGCCTTGTAGCCAAATAAAATAGAAAGGTTTTACAAGGTACCTTCGACACAAGAAGTTGTCTTGAATCTGGTTGTCATTTCCTGCCTGACTTGTTTCGCGCAATAACTCACTAAAGCCACTTGGGTTTTGGCAGCAGATAGTCCTGCAAATGTATATCGAGCATGCAAATGCAAATCAGGCAAATACATCATAACTAGAGGCACAGATTTTGACCTTACTGAGTGAAAAAATGAGATAAATGTATCTGAAAGATCTGTAGAGGGGACTGTTATTAAAATAATCCCAGTAAGAACCACAGCAAAAATCTTTTCTTCCTTTTTTTTTTAAATGCAACCTGTTATTTGGGAAAATTGTCTTTCTCTGCCACACTGTTTTGTTAACACGACTTATCTTAATGAAATGTAACTAAGTAATATCACTAGCAATGTAAGCAACAAACACACTGAAAAGGTAGCATATAGACTTTTGTGTAATATTTATCTAAGCCTATGGGAGCCTATGATAGGTGGGGTGAAATTCCTCCCACACAGTTTTTAGAAGTTCGCTGTCAATTGAATGGGCTAACAAAACTTCCTTCATCATCGAGGGAGGGAAATTGGTACCTCTGGGGAAAGTCCACCCGACATTTTGGAAGCCTGCCTTAGGATGCACCATAGCTTTCACTGACTGTATTAACTTAGTTCTCCATGAAGTAGTAGAGGACATGAAGAGCAGAACACTGTAGAGGAACCTGGAGATAGCTTGATCCACTTGATCTTCCACTTGGCCACATCGTTCCAACTTGTGCTGCCTCTTGGATAAATGTTGCAACAGCTTTCCATTTTGATTACCTTTACTGATGGTTTCTGCTTTACCTCTAGGAGCCAAGCCATGGTCCAACATCATGGAGATCCTGGAGGAGAAGGATGGGGTTGATACTGAACTACTGGTTTACGCAATGACCTTGGTTAACAAGGTTTGTTTATTTTGTTACCATAAGTTATAGTGATAATATTAGTATTTTCAGTTGCATAATGCTGGTCTCTATTGAGAATATACGACAGAGAAGGCAAGTCCCAGAGAAGCTGCAGGACCAGCTGTAATGGGTATGCTCTTGTTACTTATGTTGAAGTCACACAGAGGCTGCAGCTGGGAGCGGAATTGCTGTTTTGCTAGTTGCTGTGTGTAAACATATTATGACATGATTCCTTTCCCAAAGCTGGCACTACAGTGCAGAACAAAACTCAACAAACAAGCTCAGCAAATTACCCAGGAGATAATGAAAGCAAGTACTGGTGAAAAGATCACATGCTCACAAAGGCTTGCGTTGTACACAATTACCTAGTTCCAGATTGTTTAAATTATTTTTTTTTACTGCGAGCCAAATATGGTAAATTAAACAGGTCTGAGAGCTAGTAAGAGTGTTTCCACTTTAAAAACTGAGGTAAAAACATGCTTTGATTTTTTTTGTTCTTCCTTTGTATTTTCTGGTGTCCTTTATTACAAGTAGTAGTTTTGCAGTAAAATCATTTTCTGAAATATTCACTTAAGCTATGAGGGGGGATGAAGTGAAAGGCCTGTAAAAGTTAGAAGTTTATTAGCATAAATTCCTTAAAAGTTAGTGTCTAGTCCTCAAATTCTAAACAAATCCTGCGTGACTAAAATTAAAAGTAGATCTTTTAAAGAACGCAGAAGGTCAACATACTACTAGAAAATCAAAATAACTTTGTGTTTTATAATTATACTTAATAGGTCAGAGAACTACAGAATATTATTATTATTCATTATATTCATTTAAAGATCCAGAGTTTGTCAGTGTAGGTCATAGACCAGGATACCAGCTTTCTGTGCTCATGGCTGCATGGCTGGGGCCATGGGTTGTTTTGTTTTTTGATAAAATGGTTTCTTAATGGTTGGTATTGTCCAATCAAGATGCCTGAGAGGGCCTGACCTCTCCCAGTGACATCCCTGCTGTCACTGTCCTCTTATTTAGAGCTGTCCTTGCACCTGCTTACATGATAGTAAAGATCCTCTTGACTTTAAAAGAGCATCTTATCGTACTGATGTACTCTTTGTGAAAGGCATCACCTGCTTGTTATGCTTTTGTCTGTAGCTACTGTTAAAGCTAAGGCAACTAATTTTTAACATTTCTATTCTATACCTTGAGTCGTATACTGATTCCTCTTTCTAATTTTCTCTTTCTCTGTGTCTTTTTTTTTCCTGTTGTAACCACTGTTGTTTTTCTGTTGTTCTATATTGACTCCTTTGTATTCTTATAGTTAATTCCTTTCGTCTAAGTTTTTCACTACATTTAAAGCTATTTTTAGGAGGAGGTAGTTCTTTAAAAGCAAGCAAAAAGAAAAAGCATCTCACAGTCAAAGGAGTTACAAAGATCAAGGAACAGAGGAATCCCACAATGCCACACTTATAATTATGATCTGGCTTATGGACAGCTTTATGATGTTTTTAATGGGATTTTTTTCATGATTATAGAGAAAACAGCAAGCAGCATGTCACAGTTGTAATTTTTTTCCCCCACAGAGAATACAAAAAAGGCTCAGATGGTTTCAGCTTCTCCAGGCGAGGAATTGTCAAAGTTTTCAGTGCAGGCAGAAACCTCATGGGGAATTTGTCTTAAGGAAGCATACTTCTCCTAATCCTTTTTCTTTCCCCATGTATACATTTACAGACTGCTTTCCTTCCTGCTCAAAACCTGACATAAGAATCGCTCCGATCCTTTTATCCTCATCCTCTCCTTTGTTGGTGCTTAACCAATTTACTTACGCTAACATTTCATTAACCTTCTCTTAATTATGGGGGATTTACACATTAATGAATCTTTAAAATGAGATTGATCCCAATACATCTGCTTCAGGTTCTGTATAGTCCCAATATAACCTTCGTTATTTTCCTTTGGTTAGTTTGTATGGTCTGTTAGATCTTATTCTAATCCCTACTTTCTTCATTTTTATTGGTCATTTCCCACGCGGCATGTTATTAGAAGTTTTACAGAGGTCCAAATAGATTAAACTCTTTATATTTCCTTTTACAGACACAGACACAGGCGCGCACACACACACACATACACATATACATACATATATAAAAACCCCTACTCACCAAATGTAGAAAGAAAATTGTGTTAAATTCAACTGACTTTTCTATTTACTTCCGTACTTTCTTTTATGTGTTGTTTTTCAAATTTGCTACAAAACCTTCCTATTATGGAGATTATACCAGTATTTTGTAGTTGTAAAATTACTGTTGATTTTCTTTTTATCTGTATTTAATCCTTTGTTCTCGTGTATTATACAATTCATTTTTTAAATAGGTAGATAAAATTATAACTTGGTATGTAAAAATTAGTATGTTTTAGTATAGTTAGATTAAGCACTGAATGTTTTTTTTAGCAGGTCCAGTATAAGACTGGTATTTAAGTACCAGCTCCCAGGACAGTGTTTATTAGTGGGAGCTTAGAGTGCCACCTACCAGTGGTCCAACAGCAGCAGTCAAAAAAGTGCTGTTGCAGGCCAGTATGGTGTTAATGCAGCCACTGGCACATCATTTTTTTTCAGTGACCTGGCTTAAGGACATTGCAGCTGCCGCACAGGAACAATGATCTTCTTACGTTCTGTGTCCAACATTGGCAGCAGCAGATGTTTTAGAAGAAGTTGTGGTTCTTGGGAAAACACATGCATTAGAGATGCTTCTTCCTATCCCAAAGCAATTGAAAACTTGGCTAATGCCATAAAGTGTGTTTATTTACTATGTAAATCTACTGTTTTTCACCATAGTATCTAAATAATATCTCTCTATAATGTGTGCGCCCTCTATTAAAAGCCAGTCTGTTGGATGTTTAGTAACCAGAGCAGTACTTTTATGTTACTTGGACTTGCATGCAAAGCATGCACACCAAACACATTTAGCTGGACTTTCTGTTGTCTGTATTCTGCACCACTGCTTTAAACTATGAGTGTTTTGTGTAAATGACAAAAGACCCTATACTTATTAATTTTGCTACCTAATATCATCCAGGGATACCCATTTGAAAAATCACGAATAAAGAGAGCCTTTCAGTCTGAAGCTAGGGATAGGCTAGGACTGATTTATGTCTGGCTTTGTTAAGAAACATAACTGAGGATATGTAGAGATAAGGTTATTCTGCTATTAGTAGTTTTATATGTTGTCTAATAGGATTTATCATCTAGGAAAACATTTGACTTGTAATTCCACAAAACTGTTTTTTTACTGCCTATACAACTTCATCAGTTTCTTGCCTTTTTTTCCATTGGGACTGTTACAGTTAGTGGTAGGTAAAATGTATTGCTTAGGCTTTGGTAAAACTGTGGTTAAGAAGATATATCAAGCTCAAAACTCTCAGGCTGGGGTTTTGGTTTTAATTTAGTTCACCCTTCCAAAAGCAGCTGCTTGAGAGAGAATAACTCAAAGTTGTGCAAGCATTCCCATAAGGACTTGAGAGCAACTTGCACAAGAGCACAACAAACAGATAAAAAATCTTAATTCAGGGATATTTCCTCAAACCAAAAGTGGGTAGAGGCATAGAAATAACTGTTGACATTTGCATTTGTTTTATAGACCTGAATTCTAAAGAGTTTCAAATATGAAATAACTGTTTTGCTGTAAGCTAGGAGTAATGCAAGAAAATTCTGCAAGCAAAACAGAGTGTGATTTAAACACTCTTCTCCAAGTGGCTGAATTTTAACTCTCTGGTCAGGTTTTCATTTTTTAAGGTTCCATCTTCAGGGCAGAAGGAAATATTTGGGACTTGTAAGCATATTTTGATATTGGAGTATCATTTTGAACTTAACCACGTACTCAGGAAGGAGAAACGACCTTGAAATGATCTGCCCAATTTATGACTTCTGCTCTGCTGACTGTGCTGCTACTGTTTCCTTTATAAAGCCACCAGGAAAATGGGGACCCACTCTTGTTTCCTAATACCACAAGCCAGTATTAATTAGATATTTTTGCAAGCACTTCATGTCCCTTTTGTTTAGTTACTGCAGAAGTCTTTCTCCTGTGCTAGACTGAACTGACCTAGTTGTGACACTAGTGGTGTCCTTTTCATCCCCTTTTACAATGTTAAAAAATTGAAGTTGATATGCATTAGGCTCTGAAAATGGATCTGTGAGTTTAATGACAAACTGCGCAAAGGAAAAGTATTTGATTACTCTACCTGAGAGATCAATTGCCCAGTTCTGGCCACTAGAATGCAGTGAGAATTGGATTTCCACTGCTGCAAGAGTTAAAATTGTATTAACCAATAAAAGGCTGCTGACAAAAGCAGGACTGCCCTTAAATACTATCCTATGCTGCTGTTTTCCCTGTCCACAGCCTGCCTCACCTCAGATAAGAGAAAAGATAACACTTGAAGGCAGGTGATCTGCATGTCAGCATTAAGACCATTTCCTGATACTTTAATAAGTAAATGCACATACAATCTGTACAGAAGATCTGACTGTCCACTCTTTTGTACATAAGACATCACATCATACTGTGCTTGAAGACACTTAGGTCAGCGTAGTAGCTGTCTATTTCTTCTGTAAGCAAGAGAAAGCATGATAGTCAAACATCCTTTTCTATTACAGTATTTCCATATCCATGTTAAAGCTACAGTATAATAGCTTCATTTGCCAAATCATCAGGTTTCTGCTCAATGCTAGGTGTCAGTTTAGGAAAGAACAAAATGTACATGGTATCTATTTTCAACACTGTTCAGGAAAATTTAGTTTCATGGTCTTCAGTAGGTTTTAAACAGAGGCTTTAAATACTGTCCTGGATAGACACAAATTTTTAATTAGAGCCTGAACGCATAACCCTAACACTTCGTTAGGGTTTTGTGCTAAGCATTCTTCTTATTGTGAAACTCGCCAGATAATCATCAGACATCAGACAATAGTCCTGGAATGACTAAAGAAGAAAATGTTGCTGTGTAGTTGATTAAAAAAAAAAAAAAAAGAATAACCTTGGTACATTTTCCAATGCCTCATTTCACAGGAAAGAGGTGTTTAAACAGGGCAGGGTACATCAGCTGTTTATTGCTTTCTCTTGTTATTCATGTAATTCCAACCAAATTTTCTGAATGTAAAGCTTCTTGGTATAGGGAGGTAGCCCAGAGCAGCTGTTCTCTTTTTTGCTCTGCTGCTCAGAGCGACTTTGGAAAAGCCGTGCTCCAGAAAACTGGTATTCTCAGAGCACAGTTCATCCCATCCCGTTCATGAGAAGATGAAACTGTCTGGAGAGCGTCTGGTTTTCACCTGGGCTCTCTCTTGCTCTTGCTCTTCCTCTTTCTCTCCTCTAGTGGGAGTATAGATAAATTACTTAGCTAATTAAATAGGAGACAGGAAGCTACCTCAGCATGGGCATCTCTTTGGAGAGCTAATCCAGAATAGCTGTGTTGCTTCCAGACTGCACTCTCACTAATTTTGCAGAAGCAGCTCAGGATAGACTGATTCTCACAAAGAGGCATGTGCCACTCTGCAAGTAGGTTACCCTGTATGTTCAGTAGTTTCTGCTCAACAGGATTAAACTCATTTTTCTGTGTCATCCCTAAAGAGCAGTTAAAAATCAGCACAAGCTGAGCAGAAAACAATAGCAAACCAAAATAATTGTGTTTTCTGTTGACTTTGTAAATGTCTGCAGGACTCTGGTGGATGAAGTTCCATCATGCTCTGAACAGAGTTGTCCAATGCCCATGTCCTCTCCCCAGGCATCTCTCTGCAGTACAGTGTAGAGTGGCTTGATTCAATCCCTCTTGCTACATACACTGCAGTGGCATACTTAAAGTACATGATATACTGCAGAAGATCACCTTCCATTACTTCTCAGTTTTCTCAATTCACCAAAAAGTGACAAATAATTATGGTAGGAAAAATGCTTTCTCTCTCGAACATAGAGCTCTGAATTCGAACAGTTCATTTTCAATAGCTGTTTTTACTGACATCCTTTGTTTTCTAGTGTTCTAATGCTCCAGTGTCACTGGTAACAACTTACCCCATAATCGGGAATTTGTAACACTTTTTTTATTGGAGTTAGGAAGTCAGCATACCTTTAGTAAGACTTTTAAAGTTGAAAGGGAGGAAAGAAGTCAATATCTCTGTAATAGGAAACAATTCATGCATTGGGAGAATGACCTCTGCTGCAGGTGTTGAGGACAGTAGGCACATGGTGCAGGATATTTCCTGCTGTCCTGACATCACACAGCTGTGCATTCAACTTTTTCTTCTAAAAGCCAAAGTTACAGGAATCAGTAGGAAATCAGCTTCACTGGTTTTAGCTAAACCATTTTTTCTCTCTCTTTGCTTTTATCCCTGTGTTTGATGCTTTAACATTCTCTGTTCTTTAAGTCTGTACTTGAATGAAGCCAGGAAGAATCCAACTGTGTATTTTAAAGACCACATTTTCCATACTTTTTTGTATGAAATAACAACATTGATTTGTTTTGCCAATTATTCATTTTTCTACGCAGTGCACAGAGTTGTTTGCTAAAAGCTGTGCCACTTGTTTTTTATTTTCTAGCGGTGTCTCTAATCCCACATCATGGTTTTGTTTTATTGAAATCATATATAGCACCAGTTGCCACCCGTTTTTAAAAACCTTTGTTTAATTCTTTTCAAAACAAACAGATTTAAATGTTTTTCCTTTGATTCTTAGACGCTGTCGGGGTTGCCAGATCAAGACTCTTTCTACGACGTGGTGGACTGTCTGGAAGAGCTAGGCATTGAAGCTATTTCACAGAGACACTTGAACAAGAAAGGAACAGACTTGGACTTAGTTGAGCAATTTAACATTTATGAGGTAACATAACATGCCCTGTTTTATGCATCTTACAGCTTGTGCAAACTTCAAAGCTGAGAGGAGGGGGGGAACGTAACCTAGGTGAAATTTGGTTATCTATTTTACTTTAAAAGAAAAACATCTAGCTGCTAAAAGTATTACACATATTCATATATGTGAGCTGCTACAAGTATATAGCTGCTCATTCAAATGCATTTCGTACTAATGCTGAGGCATACTCCAAGACAGCACATTTACTAGCCTCTTTAGAGGCAATTCTGCCAGCAATTAAAGCTTTCTCAAACTGCTAGTTACATGTCCTGAAGTAAGCAGAAGTTCTCTCCACATGCAGAAGTATTCAGCTCATGAAAAACGTTCAAATGAGCTCAGCTTCACAAATACCACTTGTTCTGGGCTCCCCAGTACAAGAGGGACATCGAACTACTGGAGCGAGTACAACAAAGGACCACAAAAATGATTAAGGGACTGGAGCACCTGTCGTATGAGGACAGGCTGAAAGAGCTGGGCCTGTTTAGCCTGGAAAAGAGAAGACTGAGGGGAGACCTCATTAATGTACACAAACATCTGAGGGGAGGGTGTTGAGAGGATGGAGCCGGTCTCTTTTGAGTTGTGCCCAGTGACAGGACGAGAGGCAATGGGCACAAACCGAAACTCAGGAGGTTCCGGCTCAACATGAGGGGGCACTTCTTTACTGTGAGGGTGACAGAGCACTAGAACAGGTTGCCCAGAGAGGCTGTGGAGTCTCCTTCTCTGGAGATATTCAAAGCCCGCCTGGATGCCATCCTGCGCAACGTGCTCTAGGTGATCCTGCTCGGCAGGGGGGTTGGACTAGGTGATCTTCAGAGGTCCCTTCCAACCCTGCCCATTCTGTGATTCTGTGAATACCCAGCAAATCCTCATTTACAAGTTTATGCGGGACCTGATCCTGTACAGTTTGCAGCAATGGAGTAATAAGCAACTGCACATTCACCACCTAGGTATAAAATAACTACTTCTGAAGTATTTATATGCAAGGGTAGGCTATCCAGTTTCTCAATAATTACCCTTAATTTTCAGACTTTGGAAAGTATAGAGAGTGGGGAGGTTTAAGTGGAAGTCAATATAAGATAAAGGTGAATTCATGTTCTAATGTGATGAAATGAAATGACTTTATCTCCATCTAAGCCCAGCAAAGGATGAGGTAGATGTGGTTCTCCGTTTTCTTCGTCAACTCTGTACCCATACAACTTCACTAACTTTAGCGAGTTACTTTTTATATATACCAGGCTGCCGGAAGACTGTCAGGCCAGAGGAGGAATGTAAGAATGGAAGGGTCAATGTTCTTTTTTCTTTTCTTATTGTTAGAGGCATCAGGTCATAATGACCTTCGTAAAAAAATGATTGTTAATCTTAAAAACAAGGGGTTTGCTCATGCTGTGCCTACTGAAAGACCTGATTGCAAAATTATCAGTTTACCTAGTTGGGTATCAGCTTTTTCTTGATAACTAGACTAAATGTAGACATAGCCATGTATATTCCTTCTTTTTCTGCCAGAGTTGTACTTTATTTGAAAAATCCCTTCTTCCCCACTTAAATAGATCTTGCACCTTACGCGAGGATATCACACTTTCCCAACCTTTGTTTTTTCAAGGTCCCTTCTGCTAAGAATTACCAGAATAACAAGGCTGATAGAAGCATGAAAATACATATTCTTCTGATCACCCACATATCTCTTTCCTATACCTCTTCCTATTTGAATGGATCTTTCTCAAATAAAGGTTACTTAAATTTTATGATGCATTTCAGATGAGATCCTCCGGTAACTTTGTTGTTTCTGTTAGCAGTAGCTCTTTATATACCCTAAGGTAGCATTTGCTGTGTTTCTGTCAGAGCTACATCACATGGGCATGTCAATGGCATGCCATAGTTCAAGATACTAGGTGCTACTGTGGTGTTTAACACCGATAGGTAGCAAAGCTCCATCATAGCCCTCTCTAACTCTTCTCCTCATAAGAAAAGGGGGAGAAAGCACAATGAAAAAAAGCTCATGGGTTGAGATAAGGACAGGGAGATCACTTACCCACTACCATAATGGGTAAAACACACTCAGCATAGGGAGATTAATGTAATTTATTGCTTACTGCTTACAGGCTAGAGCAGTGAGTGCTTTTAGTGAAACTAAAAGCAAACTAAAAACATCTCCCCCCCATCCACCCTCTTCTACCTCCTCCCCCCGAGCAGCGCAGGGGAACGGGGAATGGGGGCTGCAGTCAGCCCATATCGCTGCGTCTCTGCCGCTCCTTCATGGTCACTCTCTGCCCCTGCTCCAGTGTGGGGTCCCTCCCATGGGATGCCGTCCTTCCCGAACGGATCCTGCGTGGGCTTCCCACAGGCTGCAGCTCTTCAAGAGCTGCTGCAATATGGGTCCGTACCACGGGGTCCATCCTTCAGGAGCAAACTGCTCCAGCACAGGTCCCCAACGGGTGGCAGCTCCCACCGGATCACCTGCTCCTGTGTGGGCTCCTCTCCACGGGCTGCAGCTCCAGCCCGGAGTCTGCTCCTGCGGGGGCTCTCCATGGGCTGCAGCCTCCTTCGGGCCACATCCACCTGCTCCTCTGTGGGCTCCTCCAGGGGTTGCAGCGTGGAGATCTGCTCCATGTGGTACCCCATGGGCTGCAGGGGGACTGCCTGCTCCACCATGGGCCTCACCACGGGCTGCAGGGGAACTTCTGCTCCGCCGCCTGGAGCACCTCCTGCCTTCCTTTTTCACTGACCTTGGTGTCTGCAGGGCTGTTTCTCACTCCTCGCTCTCCCAGCTGCTGTTGTGCTGCAGTTTTTTTCCCTTTCTTAAATCTGCTCTCCCAGAGGCACAACCAGCGTTGCTCACTGGCTCAGGTCTGGCCAGCGGCGGGTCCCTCTTGGAGCCGGCTGGAGCTGGCTCTTATCTGACATGGGGCAGCTTCTGGAATCTTCTCACAGAGGTCACCCCTGCAGGCCCTCACAACCAAAACCTTGCCACATAAACCCAGTACAGCTCCATCCATATTTTGCTCCTCTACTATTTCCAACTGATGAGTTCCCAACCTATGTCAGAATTTTCTGTCAAATGTCATTGTGGCCATGCTATTCTCAATATTGTTCTTTTCTTGTAATGCATATGTTCCTCTGCATTGACAGTGCTTCTGAATTGGCAGGAAATGCTGAATTTTCCACTGAATGGCATACGTGAAAGTAATTATGCTAACCTAAAAATTGGGAAGCTTAGAGGAGATGTGTGGTCTGCGTTTTTTGCTTTTAATCCATTGTGGTATGAGTTCACAGAAACAGTTTTGTTTTGTTATTTTTTTTTCCTTTGTTTACTTTGCAGGGAGATCTGTAAAAATGGAGATTTTTAAGAGGAATGCAGTTACATATGCATCTGCTGATCTCTTTCTTGGCTGAGGATAAATGATGGTGCTATTCTACAATACTTCCTAAAGTAGTAAACTGTCTTTCACTCAGTCATTACTAGTAGCATGTCTGAACATCAGGAAATGTTCAATCGATCAATACATGGGAGTTTTTCTGTTGATTTCAGCAAAGCCAAGACTTCACTCATGTATTTTAGAAGGAGATAAAGAGAGCTAGATGTCTAGCACTGCTTGGATTCCTTGAAAATTAAGTCCTAAAACAAACAAACAAACAAACAAACAAAAACCTCTAAGATAAATAAATCTGTTGTTACAGGTCCTATAGTGTTCCATACAAGATGTCAGTATATAATTCCGTTATTAGAGCTGCTACACTGCACTAATGGGTAGATAGCAACTTAGAGGGATATCTGTAGAAATAGAGACTCTAGTAGCAGTTACTCATGTTGGGATCAGTTATTTTTTAAAGCCTAGGCATGAAGACTTATGGTACCTGTAGGAAACACATCAGAAGCTTTGCCTTTCTTTCCTCCTCAGATGACCCTGAGACACGAGGATGGAGATGAAAGTGCTGACCCCCCTCCCAGTGGGCGCAAGGACAGAAGAAGGGCCAGTCTGGGCACCAGTGAGCGAAGGGGCTTGGAGCGCCGACGGAGCCGCAGACACTCGGTACAGAATGTCAAAAGCACTTTATCAGCCCCCGCCAGTCCGTGCAGTCAGTCGAACCCCAGCTTCATGCTAGGCCACGGACAATGTGTTGAAGGTCTCAGTGAGAGGTAGGTGCCTGAGCTAAGGAATGGGCTGTCCTTTCCAGCTATTACTTTCCATTATGTTTATTGCATCTTATTAATCTGCCAGCCTTTTTCTTTCTTTTTTTTTCTCACCTCTTTCCAACGAATTGAAAGAACAACAACAAAAAAAGAATATTTAAAGTTAAAAAAAAAAAACAGATTTGTAGGTGACTTGATTTATCTACATACCCAAATTCTTTGGCACCATCTACCCTAAGTGAATGGATCCAAAACGCGTGAGGTAGAGCCTTTGATTTTGGGAACTAGCCAAGGTTAATATCATCCATTGACAGATTTTGTAATCAATATAGCAACATAATGGCAGATTGTAACAAGGGTATAGTCACATTAATGCAAACTTACTTGCCCTGTTTATGTTACTGTTCATTGATTTTTTCCCTTTGCAAATAGCATTCCAATATAAATATTTTCCTTTGAGGCTACACTGTAGCAGTGAGTGTATCTGATGTTTTATAATTAACAAAAGAGAGACAGTAGTGACTAGTTGAGGAGCAGTCTGCAACACTGGAGTCAATCAGAGCTAGCGTCATTGCCAGTACCACTACTGGCTTGGGCTGTGCATGCCTAGAAGAAATGGGAGTTGCAGATCCTCAGCACATCTGAATACCACACAAGAGGGCTGGAATTAATTTTGTCTAAGTTAGATGTCTGATCAGCTTGCTTCCCTTTGATGTCCATGGAGTGTATGTAGCAAGCGCTTGTAGGCCTTCAGTTATCTAATATATTCTACATGTCTGAAATTTCAGCTAAGATGAATCATGCTCTGAAACTGGCTATTTCTCTCCGACTATAAAGGGAATCTGACTGACTAGCTCACATGAAGATACATTCACTGCAGATAGCTAAAGCTGGACACATCCTTCATCCAGTGGCTCAGGGTGCAATTTGCAAAACCAAAGCATGCTCCATGAAGAGCGTCACCAGTGTTGATTATAATATTTTGGAAGTTCTTTGGGGGTTTCTGTTGGTTAGCACTAGATGGAAACTTAGAGCCTTACAACCCCACGTTACGAGTAAATCTGCCCATCTTACAAAGCAAACTGCATTGACTAAAGTTTAATAGTTTCTCTCAATATGAAAATATAAGACTGCAGATAATTTAAACAGTAGTTGAATGTTGTATACCACAGAATGGCTTCTTTCTTTTTTTTCCTTTTGTGTTTTTGGTTTTTGTTTGTTTGTTTGTTTTCCATTTGGCAACATATTCATGCTTTTCCATCATGTCCTATTGGCTGGGTGTTTAGTGAGCTGGAGGCCGAGAGCCCCATGGTCTTACAGGCCGATGACAAGGATGACTGTGCGTTTGAGGCTGAGTTTAAAGAATCTTCAGTGTGAGTAAAGCTGGGGGCTTCAGCTGCTCTGTGTGGACAGCCTTGTGCATGATCTTGTGCTCTGTTTCATGACTTACCAATGTGAGTGGGAATCTGTATCAGTCCATGTGCATCAGGTGTCATTGATTAGTTAAACTGATGAATTTGGATTAAAAATGAGAGGCTACTTCAACTCTACAAAAATTGTTGGTTCTTGTACTGTAATTAAACAAATACAAGTCATGTAGGACAGCAGCTTCTACTAATACATTTTCTCATTGTTAATGTTTGCTTACTAGTTTTATTTTGCAGTCTTCAGTAATTCCTAATGAATTTATGTTTGAGCTGATTTTTAGTAGCAAGCTAGTAGAAACATGGCAGATTAGTTTCATTAGTTCTTTGAAATATTTTTCACCAACATAGCATAATTTCAATAATTATCTTCCTTTTCTGAAAAAATTAGCCATTTCTACTCCACATCCACCTTGAAGCTGACATGATTTAAAGCATAATTTAAGTTTAAATCCAAGAAGTAAATCTTCATTTAAACATTTACAGATATGTACTCATTTAGACGCTCATTTCAATTTTAATTTCATGTTGAAGTTGTTCTAGCAAATCAGTTTTTCCCCATTGGTCATTACAGACCACAAAATGCATTTTGGTGACCAAAGATGCAAGTTCTACGCCCAGTGAAATTTTCTAAGTTACCATGACTTAAAGGTTGGACTGGATGATCTTGGAGGTCTTTTCCAGACTAAATGATTCTATGATTCTATGACAAGAAGCTAGTCAACTGTCTGTGTTGAGTCCTCTGTAAGTCTTGCTAGGTTTCTGTAAATAAGCTTTTCAGCAAAGAGGATTCTGTCATTCACATTTTTAGTCTTTTCATCTACCCAAATCTGTAGTTGCGGTAGGAAGAGAAAAAACAGTCATCCTGCTCTATCATATCGCAGTGAGTCTCTCAACTTTCAGTGAAATAGTCCAGGTGAATAAAACTATCTCTACACCTGATTTATAAAGTTTGAATTAGCCTTAAGCTGGAAGATGTTTTTATTTCTGCAGTGTTCACACTAGAATCTTTAAGTTTTCAAACTTGAGCACCAGATCCCTGAAGCAAGATTTTTATTGATTTAAAGGGTTTTGATAGAGCACGATAAGTTAGGCCTTGCTGCAACTTATAATGAAATTTTAAAATTGTAAGTTAAAATATGATGTCGTATGCTTTTGTCAAAAGAAACGCTTTTTGTGCCAATTCTGCTTTCATCACTACTGTTGTAGAGAGGAATCTGTAAAAATAGCTTAAAATTATTTTTTTTTCTCCATAAAATGGAAATATCTGTGTTCATCCAGGAAAAACCTGTGTTTTGCTATTGACTTCCTTTTGTTTCATAACTCTAGTTCCTTTCAAGGAAGGAAAGAAGTTTGCAATAAGTTTTTGCATTGCTGTTTTTCACAGAAATAAATTCTGCAAAAGAGGGTTCAGTCTCTCTACTCCTTCACTACATTTTCTTTACCAGTAGGAAACATGTTCATGACAATTTTTTTTGTGTTGCTTCTGCTGGTATCTAAACTTCGTGTGTGGTTGCAGATTTCTATATCTGATTTTACTGTGGATTAGCACCATCAAGTTCTGTGGAATTACTTCTGATGGACATCATTAGAGATTAAAATCACACTCCTACACTGTTTTAGGCAATATTCTTGGTTATTTTTGGACTTCACTACCAAAATCAGTAGAAGGTTCAAGTTCTTCCTCAGCATTCTCCTTCCCACAGTATTCATGTTTCTTTTCTTTCTAACTCTGTCAGCTGGTTTGGCAGTTACATTGCTTTTGTTTACCACATCAAACAGGTTGTCCACAGTCATCTGCTTTGTGTCAACCGATAAGTCTTCCAAAAAGAGAAAAATCCATGGTGCCGGTAAAACAAAAAAGACAATATTGGCCAAATTCTGTTCTGTCTCACAATGATCTATATCCAGAAAAGCTGTCTGAAGTCAATGGATTTGCTCTGATTTACGCCAGGCTAATTGAGAGCAGACTTTGGGTTTTGAGCTGGGAAAAGTTGACCGTAAATGCTAAGGGCAAGCAAAAAACTTGCAGGCCTTTTTCATCCATTTGGCAACCTTCTTCCAAAGTAAATGTATTGCTTTTTTGCTTGTGGCTCAAAACAAATAAAGAACCGAGTCTGCTTTGTGTTAAAATAGTTTTCATGGAGAGTGAAACCCAGCCTAATGTGTCTGTTACAAAATAAATAA
The DNA here is from genome assembly GCA_013399475.1 of Chauna torquata. NCBI lineage: Eukaryota > Metazoa > Chordata > Aves > Anseriformes > Anhimidae > Chauna > Chauna torquata. The sequence continues at coordinate 504,702 of VXAL01005649.1, read as the reverse complement.
ATAAATAAGTTGATAACAACTACTAAATAAGGAAGGATGAAGGTTGCTTTAAGGATATGTAGCAGCTGCAGCATACTTCAAATGATATGCTTTACCAGTCCTGGCCACCACCAGGTTTGCTTTGGTCAAAACTCCTTTCTTTTACCGTGATAGCGTACAGCACCAAAAAGCCTGGGGGAACTTCAGTCTTGTTAACATACGACACTTTAAGTGCTTCGCTGAGGGCACCTCCTAAGGTTTTCTGCCCTGGTCCAAATTCAGTGCTCTCAATCTGTGGTCTAGCATTCTGTTTCTTAAGTGGTAGACTTTTAAACAAATTCTTTCATGGTTCTTTTTTGTGTGTGTGTTTTGTTTTTAAAGTAAAGCTTGCTTTTTCCGACCACACAATGGATAGAGTCAGGGAAAAATATAAGTAGTGGCATGGTACTTACGCTAGATTGATGTTTTTATTGTATGCAGTGATTTCTGGCTATACAAGTCTTAAAAAACACAAATTCGTACCTTTCAGTCTTGTTGTGTCTAGCTTCGAGGGAGTAGAAGGCAGGTAGTTTGGAATTTCTCAGTGCTGTCTTGCTGGAACAGGTGCTCTGCAAGAGCCCTGTATATATAAACCGGAAACAACTCCTCATCTCAGTTTTTCGAATGAGTCTGCTTCTCATTTTGCTGTGCATTTCCCTTTGATCAGTACTGCACAGAGGTCATCCCTCTTTCTCTCCCTTGGTGTCCCATCAGAGCTGTGTCAGCCAGACTTAGCAAACATACTCAGGGAAGCTTCTACGAGATTTACACTGACAGCTCTTAACCAAGATGTAAGTGAATGGCTCTCAAACTTTTGTGGAATTAGTTATGTTCAAAGACCTTGTGGTTTATAAAGATGTGAATAGCTAGGATTAGATATTTACCTCACTTTGCTACGGTCTCTGCTTTCTTCTGTTTCTTTTTTTCTTTTTCCTTCCCATAGCTCTGAATTGTTTTGTATCATCAAAAATTGCAAAAGAATTACCAGAACTGGTCACTATATGTGTTCCTTTGGAGATACCTAGGCCTTGGTTAGGACTTTCTTGTCAGTATTGCTGTGTTTGGAACCTAACATGCAGAAGATCTGACTTACATCTTAACCCATCAGAGTGGAGCCTGTGCTCTGATCCAGAAACAGAAACTGGATTTCACAAGCTGCCTTTTTTAGACCACGTAGCTAAAAAAGTGTAAGGAAGACCAAATGTTTGGGTTCACCTGAGGCTTCCAGATTTTTTAATCTGAAGAAACTTGGCCTTCAGGAGGCCTGTACTAAGAAGGAGAAAAACAGCAGAAGGCCCAACAGGGAATTATGTACCTATCATGAAATATAAATTTGTTGATCCTCCTCAGGAAGTCTCTAGGAAACAAGGTGGCTTTTGCATTATTAAAACTATGCTAGGTATGCTGTATCATTACAAAGGAGCTACAAAGTTAGAAACTCACTGGTAGTAGTGTTACAGTCCTGCCTGGAAGGCTGTGTTGACTCTTCCTCTGAGCAAAGAGTAGCACAGGGAATTCCAAAGTTTCCTGCAAATTTTTGAGCTAGTTGGACACAACACTGTTGCATAGTGCTCAAGGGCTTTCACACCCTTTACAATCCCAGAGAAAATTGGAAAATTGTTGTCTAAACAAAGGAAAGCTGTGCTGAGAAGTCATAAGGGTCTTTGTTAGAAAATAGATGTTTCTGATGCTTGAGGATTGCTAAGATTCAGGAAGAGATCTTGATGCTATTTTTGTTTTACCAGAAAACAATTAACATAGCTGAGCTGAAACATTTTTTCTGCTCAACTTCAGATTTCTGTTGAGTTTCTAACCAACTGCCCAGACCTTTGTTTGGCTATTATACCCCATTAAGTGATTATTCAATTTGCTTCATGTAGAGCCAGGCCTGCAGGGGTAGTTTGTCCAAAATACAGCTGAGACTTCTGAATTTTTTTTAAATGATTTTCCATGTTTTCAGACATCCTAAACCATAACTAATCTTTGATTTTCCGTAACATTTACCATGGCAAAATTCTAGTTTTTGTCATGATGTTTCAAGTTCTGGTGACTTTCCACTACACTATGTGAAATGTTTTGATTATGTAAATACTTATGGCTCTAAATTGAAGTGCTGGTATGGTGGTTGGCAGGTTTTACTTTCTTTTTTTTTAGGATGAGTACATTCCACGTCTCTTAGAGTTGCTGTCCATCAGAAATACAGATAGGTATGAAACAGCACAGTAGGGAGACTCAGTGTTGGCATTTAATGGAGGACTTGGGTTCTGATACAGATAATAAAGGCCCACAAGAGAAAAGAAATAATGTATTTTTATTGGTTTAATAGAAGGAAACAAATGTATGTTTTATTAGACATTTGTCCTTGGCTTCTGTTTTTGGATGTTTGAAGCAACTGAGGCACAAATCTAGACAAACAAAACATCTCTAGCATAAACATGCAGTCGTGTGTGGATATGCTAAGGATCCATTTAATACATATGTGTGTATGATTTGAACTACCTGGCGTTATTGGTGGCTTTGAAATAGAATGGCATATCATTAGTTATGGTAGAGAAGTTAACTTTTTCACATTTTGATTGATATAGGCAAAAGTGGAAATGGGTTGTAAAAGCAATGATTTTGGAAAGAAGATTTACATGTCAAATTGAAAGGATTGGTAATTCATACCATAACATAAGACTCCATTCACATATAGATAGGGATTTACACGTTAATTCCTGGGTTTAAAAAAAAAAAGAAAAGGTTGTATCATGTAATACTGTCTCAGTATTATACCAGTGGTTTTCATCTGAGTTAAAACACCTCTGCAGAAATGTCAGGTTTTGTAGTAGGGGGTTTCTATTTGCTGTTTGTGGATCTTGCTGGAAGGAAATGTTTTATACTTGGCATACATGCAGAGTCCAGTTGACAGCGCTGGACTTTGCTGTAGAAACAATGGTAGATTTTCCTTGTTTGAATTTCAAGAGGAATGAAAAAAACACTGAGACTTAAGTGAGCTTATAGCTGCATGACAAATGCAAGCACATCATGACTTAGTCTTTTATTTCACTGCATATTTAGCTTCAATGAGCTACCTGAGGAAAAGTAACGCTGAACCAGAATTTGAATCCTTATCTCCGGAGGCCCATGGTAGTGTCTGACCAACTGGAATATGTGTCTCAGAGAGTTTACTTCCCCAGTATGTTCCCAGTATTTGTAAACATGATTCTCTGACGCCAGGAAAGTTTTTTACACGTATGATGTGATGGGAGGAAAAAAAGACAACAGTTTGGCTGGATGCCATTTCCAGAACCCTCCCTTTGAAGTAAAGGGCAATAACAGTGACCTTGAGGTGTCAACCAATATGCAGTTCCAAGCTCTGAAAACATCATTTCTTCTCTCTTTCTGTATATGTTTCAGTATTTATTGCTCCTGAAGTCTCTCTATGTTGTGATTCTGTTTCTTTACCTCTGCTGCTTATGCAGATGTAAAAACAGCAATGCTGTTCAGTGATCAGAGAGCTGGGACTCTTGAACTCTTTGCACAGCCTTGCCAGTATCTTAAGCAAGACTGCTGTCTTGTTCTGCTTTGATGCGTCCTACATAAACCAACTGCAGCAATGAAAAAAGTGTGGAGGCATTACCTACGTATTATTTAGGTGTGAAAAGTTCTTACTGATCATATTTTAGGGATAAGAAAATAACAGTAACCTAAAGAGCAGTGCATTGTGAAGGCATGGAGAACACATGTGCTTTACATTACTTGTGATTTCCTCAACTTTTTTTCTGAACAATTCTTTATTTAGGGCAGAAATACTGGGATAATTTTCCTTTTGACCTTTGTAATTATGCATTTTAGTTTCCTTTCTGTGCAGAAGGCCAAAGTTTGAGGCTTCGCAAGTAGCTTGTTTTCCATACTATTTCATGCATTTTCATCTTCACATAATTACACCATCTGCAATGGTCTATCGCATGTAACAGTAGAATGGAATTTGGGGGTTTAATGGGTGGTTTCTTTTGTTTTTAATGGAGCAGGAAAGTATTACTCTGTTTCTCACAAAGTAAAAAATGATGAATTTAAATTATTAGCACTTTCAGCTTTCACTTGAAAGACTAGTTGTATCTGTTCTGGCAGCTAGCATAGAAGAAAGGAAGAAGCAGCAGAAGTGTACTAAAGCATTTATTTGTTTTACAAGGACTTAGGAATTTGGCTATGAATTTTGCTGTCTAACCAATGTAAGTGGAATTTCACTCATAAATTGAGGACAACGGCAAGCAATTGCAAAAGAAAATAAAATGACATCCACTGTGACTTATAAAGATCTCTCCTTGATGTAACATTTTTCATTTTCTATTTGTTCACCTGTAAGGAGTTCAGAGAAGCAGCTTTCCAAGTCCTGTGCAAGAGGTAAAACAGGTCAGAAATTTGAAGGGGGGGACTTGAAAGAAAAAACTGTAAGATCAACTGTAGTGTTTCATTTAGGATAATATTGTAGAATGGCTAATGGCCACCTTCCTTCACTAGAAGTGGCCTCTAGTCCTAGTCAGTAGCTGCTCCTCTGAAAAGCAGCGAAAGTTTAAATGGAAGTAATTTAAAGAAGCTAAACTGAAAAGCACTTGACTTAATTACAAAGAGAAAGAGAGAGAGAAAATTCCTCATCAGTAATTTACTGCACATCGGGTGATTTTCATTGAGTGTGGGAATAATGGCCATCAGCTCTTCAATTCCCTAGTCCTTTATTTTCTGGGTCACTTCATAACTTAAAGGCCCCTTTCTTCACTGAAGTCCAGTGTTCCCACTTCTTGGGAATTTCAGTATGATTCTGTGGGTGGTCTAAAAAGGCTCAGAAGTACACTTAGGACCTTGTCTAATGACCTGAAGAATTAAAAAGGAAATATTTAGTCAGACTTTGGTAAAGATTAAATAAGTGCTACATGAAATGGAATCATATACCAAAGGAAGATTTTTTAAAGTGCTGTTATCTCATTTAGAGTTATATTTGCATTATACATGCAGACCAAAAAGTTAGTAGTCTAATTATGTCAAAACAGTCCTTTTTTCCTGTTGTTCTGTATTCAAACATTAGTGGTCAAATTGTTCTACTGAATTAAAATGATTTAAAGCATATCTTGTACTTCAAAAATTTCGACTGATACCAAGCAGAGCAGAATGTGTTTTTGTGGTCATGCTTATTTTCTGGCTTTGTTTCCTTTCCTTCAGCACAGACTTAGCCTTCGATTTTTCTATTAGCCATATCTTTGTTTTTGAAAATAAAAAAAATAAAAAAATGTTTCTGGACTACAAGTTAGAACAACCAAAAGCCTGAGTTTCTTCAAGTTGCATTCCTCAAAACTGTAAAGGGAAGTAGTGGAGCCTGAAGGGGACAGAGACTAGATAACCTTGTACACATTGTTCAGGTGTACATGTTGGAGAGGTTGGTTGGAGAGGGCTCATAGATTTTGTAGATCATTTTTCACAATGGAAGATAACTGATTTGTATTTTTGTGAAAAAAGAAGTACATGTCAGGATTGCTACGTGTCTATGTGTGTTAGGTATGATGCCAAGCATCTTAAGGACTTTGCCCCTGCCTTCTGATAAACTTGTAGATGAGTCCCTTGATTATCATTTCCTTTCATAAATCTGTGTTCATTAGTGTTTATGTCTATATGTAACTTAGAGCAGCTGTTTAAGATCAGCAGGATAAATTTGATTGGTATGCTTTTCATTTCTTTTTTTTTTTTTCCATTTAGAAAAGGAGAAAGGCTAATCCATTAGTTTTAAAGCCTTTGCCTAGATTTCATTTTGATGCCCCAATGGTTCTTTATCCTCAAACTGCGCTTTTATAGTCTTTTTAAGCATACATGTATTTTAAGGCACTATAAATACTTCATGTCAAACTTTAGTTGAAACAACCAAGCAAAACTGTGCCTTAACAGATGTTTGTTAGTTGCCGTGGCTGATGATACACTTTGTAAAGATTTGTAGGGTTTGGGGTTTTTGTTTGGTTGGTGAGGCTGTCAGCCTGTAGCAGTAATCCATTTAAAGATGAAAATAAACACAGTGATTGTTTTTTAAATTTGTTTTCACTGCTGCAAAGCTTTTGCTTAAATATTTCTGATGTGGAACTACTGTCATGGAACTGAAATAACCCAGCAATAACCTTAACATTAGCTGAATATATCATGTCCTTCAACATTAGCTGAAGCCCTTCCTCCCTGCCCCAGGAAAAATATTTGCCATGTGTTAAACAGGGTAAGTTGCTCTGTGCTACTGAAAAATTTGCTGGCTTCTGCAACCTAGTTTAGTTGAAAACCTCCCTATGAATAGTTTTTCTTAATTTAGTTCTATTATTGCACTGACACAAAGTTTGCATTTGTATGTGTATATTTGTATGTGTTTTTCCATACTATCCCTTCACACAAAAATGAACATACAACCCTGAAGCACACAGATGAGTTCCCAAATCTGACTGCTGTTCTGTTTGAGCATCCCTCTGTCTGACATTCTTAGTTTTATAAGAATGTCATCTGTCTGTAGTTGGTATTTTCCAGTTTTAATAAATATTCAGGTGAATTTTTTCCTTTTCTGCCTTTTGGGAGTGATTTACCTAGCAGAATATCTGGTCTCTAACAATACTGACAAACAACTACCATTATTGGTGTTGTTGAAAGAGTGGCACACTCTGTTCACCAGGTCTTCCGACTGTGAGCTTGTACACACATATTTCTATTGTGCAAATTTCCCTTGATCACACGTGGCTGCCATAGGTTGTGGAGCATGCCCATGTCCATGCACACTACCAATCACCTGTATAGCAGGCACACAAAGAACCAGCTCAGTCCTCTGACTTCCCTAGCTAATTGCCGTGCACATGATATCATCCTAGAGTTAACATTAGCAGTGGAAGAGAGCTTTCCAGTTAAAGCTTCTTCTTACCAAGAGGTCAATGAGATTTGAGGAAATCCTTGGCCTGACAGGATAATTATCTGGCTGCAATCTCTAAAATTAATCCGCCAGTTAAGGTGTGAAGGTAGGTCAATAGAACTTCTTCGCTGTTATTATATAGATGGAGAAGAGCAAAGACTTCAATTAACTTCTACTCTTTGTCATGAGCAAAGCTGAGCCAAGTGATTATAGAGGTGGGATTTTTTGAGTCAGGAGTAAACAAAGTCATATTATTGGTTTTGTCCATCCCAGATCTCAGTATCTGCCTCTTGTGGAGCAGGCACTGCTGGCTGCTATGACCAGCCTTGGAAGTGCCAGTCCACCAAGTCAGTCACTCTAATGTACATGTAACACCTGCTGCTCGTACTGTGCGAGCTCTGAGCGGGTGACGTGTATATAACCTGAGCCCACCCAGTTAATTTTTTTATTTATATATTTATTCATAACATATGGATAATATGTGCAATAATCTATAGTGGATTGACTTCCAACAAAATATTCAACTTTGAAACAATACCCATTAGCGATGTATTCATGTCTGATTATACACTGTAATAACAAGAGTGCCACATAGAGCTGCTGTGCACGCATAGTTTATTTGAAACGTGATATTCTCAACATTCAAATGGAGGGGCTGTTACTCTTGGTCTGCCTCTTTAGAGTACAGCAAGTCATAATGTTTGAGAAGCAGGGCTCTTGATTTTTCACTTCCTCAGATGAAATTACAGATAAACATCACAGCAGACAGAAGTATTTCCTTTGAGTCGCATTATTAATAGTCCTGACCCATCATGAAGGAGGACAGAGCCTGAACATTTACTTCGGCTCCATGTAGGTCATATCACCTCCCAGCTGAAGTTTTGTTTCTCGTTGTAGGCAGGAGTGTTTCTCTGCCTATGGACTGAAACCAAAACTGTACATGTCCCGAACTGGTCTCTCTGTGATGAAGGTTTTCAAGTTCTTGTAATTACTTAAAGGTGAAATTAATTCTTTGTTTACTACTTAGTCTTCAGCACATGGATGTATTGCACTGCTTACCTGAGAGAAGGGTGTATGTAAAAAGCTAGGGTTCTTTAAGCACAGCTCTCTTTTATACATTCTGAACAGCTGTTTCTACCATAATAATGTTTTTAAGGAAATGTTAGTGGTTGTGGAGAGTATGTCATTGATAGCCCTGAGAACTGAGATAACATAGTTGAGTTCCCTGGTTTGTTTTTGAACTGTTAACCTATTGAACTGGGCTTAATTGGAGCATTTCTGTTGTAATTCTGAGAGCTGCTTGGTTTTCAGGATTTTTTTGCAGAAAACTAGCCATTCCAAGGTAAGGTGCAGTAAGTGTTTTGTGAGGGACAGGTCATATATCCTAATTTTATAAAGGCTATCATATATAGGCTTAATTTAGGGTGGTTTTGTATTTGTAATTAAGCTAGTTGAATGAGGATTAGATTTTCCCAATAACGGATTAAAAGGATGCTTTGCAAAGCAGTTAGAAACCCCAAGTAGTGTATTTTAATTGATTACTGCTCACCTGTAGTATATATTTTATGGTTCACTGGGCAGTTGTACACTTTTTACACAGAAGCTCAGCATTTTCAAAAGCAGGTGCTTTAAAACAGAATCATAAGTCCCAATTGAGTTCTAAACTTCAGCTGGCTCTAGGGAAATAAACTGTAGGGTAAAAGAAGGTTCAGGGCGTTATGTACCAATTAAATATCCTAATCTGATAAATACTGATTACAAAAAGTTTGGGTGGTGGGGAAGTGAACAGCTTTCACTCCTGGTAAATAAAGGACTTAATATCAAGACTTTAGACTCTAGGTACAGGCTTATAAACACAAGATGCAAAAACAAGATGACAAGATCTCAAGAAAAATACTCAGCACGTGTTGCTCACCTGGCAAGTGTTAGTTAAGGAAGCTGATGATCTTGCACTCTGACGTGGTCCTGAACCGTGGGCCAACCCTTTCTGGTTCTGGATATTTTTTTCTTCTTGGCTTCTTTCTCCATTCACTGCAAATATAATACTGATGGTTCCCCGTTCAACCCATATTGTACAAAGTTCCAGTACATTCACTTTAAGCTCCTGGCCTTAATATCATTCACTCAGGTGAAAGAATAAATTTTCAAAGAACAATTTCAAACTTCTGAGTTCCACTGTATCCGGTGAGTATTTCAGTTATGATTTTGGGCATTTGGAGACAATTGAGGAAAGTGAGGAACTTGACGTCATCGATCTGGAAGCCTGGTGGGAGCTTAAAATGCAATAGTAATGGGGCAACTCTAGTTCATATTAGGAATAGGCATGCTATCAGCGTTATAGGATGCATTATGAGAGAACCATGAACCCACAGAACTTCATGAGTTATTTCCCAAATATGGCTGCTGTGGGGCTGGCAGATGCAGACGTTTGCCCTTCACAGGAGATAAGAGCAAAGCCACTATTGATCTGCTCGCTAGTAAGGAGAAGGGATGGCATGAGCACTCTGGTTTTTTTTGTTGGTTTTGTTTGTTTGTTTTAGTACCAATATATGTGTGTGTAGAAGCCAAGAAGTGCCTCTGTAGGGGAGGTATGTGTTTGTGGTGAGGACGGAGAGAAGGAGAGATGATCTGCTACAGCTAACATGCTTATGTCACTATTATACCTTAGGAACGGTTAAAAGCGGCTACCTTATAGAAATTTGCTAGAGTATTGGAAAACGTTCTGGGTGCTGCCATTTTCCTGTTTGTTATAAGACTAACTCCATACAAATGCAACAAAATTTGGATTGACCCTTTGCATTTTCACGATGAGTTCATGATCTCACATTGTAAATATTCCTTATTCTTGTCACTAATTCTAAACGGAAAAAAAATTGACAGAGCATCCCTTTAGAATTAGAGAGAAGAAAACCAGCTTTCAGGATATATAAGTGTCTTACAAACTTTATTACTTTCGTATGCTTTATTTTTTGCATGGAACATAAATTAGTGGTATTCATCGTTAATTCAAGTGGAGAACTGGATCAATTGCAAATGCAAGAGAAGTCCAGAGAGAGAATATTTTCTAAATCATCTATGAGTCTGTTGGTCTGGGGAGGAAGAGGTATAAATGGGAGGGAGTGGAGGCAGAAAATGTAGCCTTTTTTGTTTTAATAGTTTTATTTTTACTGATGTGGTTTGTAGGTTATGGAGGCTTTACGCGTGACTTAAAATTGTCCTCTGCCAGACTGACTGCTGAACCAAAGCCTACTTCTAATACTAATGATTCTTTGCTGAAATAATTCATGTACTGGCTTCCAATAACTTAAATATTGCTATATTGCAAATAGTCCCGAACTGATTTGGTCTCTGTTATTTCTAACTTAATGGTTCACCCTGCCCTGTTTTCTAGTTGAGCTATTGGCTGCTTAACCGGAATGTTTTATTTGTGTTAATTTCATAAGTATGATGTCCAGTGCCAGCTGTGCAATGCCAACACAGTGAGTACTGTCCTTTAAGCCAGATACAGCTTAATGACTAATGGGTTGAACACTGGTATTGTCATGAATGTTTTCCATTAATGCCTGTGTAGGTAGGAAATGGAAAGCCAAGCTCAAGAAAAAAAATGTTGTCTTTGGAGTCTTTAAAATTAATCAGAAAAAAACATAAATGGGGGAGAGGATAAAGTTGTTACATTAGTATCCACCCTTGTGCCAACACATAGCAGGAAGTTTTAGGTGGCTGTTTGTCTAGTGCCACAATTGCCCCTCTTGGCATTTTCTTTCCATTTCTAACCTCATTGCATTTCTCTTTCTCGGGACTCATGTCATTTTCTCTTCCACCTTCTCTCTTTCCATCCAACTGCATGCCTCTTTCCTTGGTGTGACCTCAGAGAGGAGGAGGAGTATGAAGAAGAGGAAGAACAGCCAGTCACAGAGCCCAATACTGAGGATGAGGGAGAGGAAGAGGCCAGTAGGCAGGTCAAAGACAGGTACCGGGATTCAACATTGTCCATGCACCTTTCCTCACTCTGGCATTAACTCACCACCCAGTGTGCAGCAGCATCTACCTTTTCATTCACATTCCTAGCTCTCCTTTTAAAGCCACCCCTGAGGAAATCTTTTTGCATCCAAAAGCTTTGTTGCTGTGCTGTGTGCTAATAGAAACATGTTTAGTTATATAGGCTAAGGCACTAAGAACTGTTTGCACTCCCTCACTTTGGTACCAAACGAGTAACAGTCACAAGTCATAAAAAGATTTAGCAGACAGCGTAATTTCTAAGCATGGCTTAGGTTTATCTTTTAGTTAGGGCAATGCTGAAACATTGCCGTGCATTGCTGAGTTAGGATATTGCTTGGTTTCTTAGGTTTTCATCCCTATTTTACAATGTAGCCTTATTAGCAATAACTGTTGATATGAAGAAGACTGACATTTTTTGAACGTTGCCTATCATTTATATCAATTTTATTAATTTTTTTTAATAGGAAAGAACTACTTAGAAACAAAGCTGATGGGTAGATATCATTTTATACACACGTGCCCATTTGTGTATATATGGATATAAACAACCACCTATCAAAATATTCTCATGTAAAATTTTCCACTTATTTCTGAGGTATATATGGATTTGGCATCTGGCAACTTTATCCTAATAAACTGGAAGAAAGAAAATATGTTCTTTCTTCCAGACAGCCATTTGATTTACGTTAAATTGTTTGGCTTTGCAACTCGGCAAATGAGATTGGATTTTTTTTTTTAAATAAACCACATTCATGCAGACGCTATACAGCACGGAAGGAAGAAAGGAAACTGTTTAATGTGCAAATTCCAAAGAAAATACTGTGCTGTTGTTATTAATATCTTCCAGTCTGCAAATCTAGCCAATGGCTGCCTGAAATTTCAAAATTAAGTGATAATTTCCTCAAATCCTATTCTTAAAAGTCAAAGCTAAGACACAAGTTATTAGTAAATCACGTGAAAATACTAAAATACTGTGAAAAAATGTTGAGTGTAAGAGCCATGTAAAGGGCGATATGTGCTTATAAGGCATTGTTCTTTTAAAATAATAGTCACTTTGAGATAACCGGGTGATATTCCCATAACTTTTTTAAATGCTTCCTTTCACCTTCACTGTAGCGTAACAAAAATGATCTATACCCTGGCCATTTGTTTTAAATCCTGTCAGGAAGGGTAGGAATAGCCAGCTTTACGGATTCCTGTCATGCATAGCTGTTCAAATAGATGAAGGTTTCCAGATTGCCCACTGTGTTTCAGTTGTGAGAACAATTATCTGGTATATACCTGATGATTAACTTCATAATATCCTAACAAATATATTGTATTTTTGTTGTATACTCTTTGCCAAACCCACACTCCTCAGATAAGGTCCATGCCTTGCATGCGTGTAGGTGGATTGCAGAGGTGGTCTCAGGAGAAGGAAATCAGCCACCTGCTGAGTGATCCAGCGCAAAGCCCATGCACAGTGTTTATGCTGGAGATACTAGTGAAAACAGATATCCAGGAGTGCAGATCCCATGTCTTTTCACCTGCCTTGCTGCTTCTGTCGCTCGCTAACACCTACCTTCACCAAAGCAAAGCAGATGTGTTTTCTGTTGCACTTGGTGCAAGTATCTAACACCAACACAAAGATTGAATGGGATACTGACCATCAGATAAATCTAGTGCCTTTGTACCTAGACAATTGATGTGGTAAGGCATTACTTTAAAAATCATTCTAAACCTTAATTTTAACAGAACAATGCTTATTTGTTTTATTATTTTTTATTATTATTATTTTTGTGTTTGACAGATAAAGTGTTTTTGTGTTTTTAGTAAAAAGTATCAGTTCATTGGGGAGGATGATAATCAGATACCTGGCCTTCAAGAGGCAGTCATGCAAATTGTATCTTGAAGTATCTATACTCGATGGAAGAGATCATCTGGTGTGTTGAGACTGCTTTGTGCTTCTCTGACAATTCTTACAACCTAACTTGAAGTACTTGAAAATTGTTCAGAAAAAGGTTGTGAAAAAGTTCATGAAAATTTTTTCTGAAGCCTGTGGGCTAAATCCCTTCCTTTAAGCTGAGTCACTTCCACACCTCAGTATTTCCAACC
>VXAL01005649.1:442441-474245 GCA_013399475.1 Chauna torquata | reverse complement strand
AGCCACCAAACTTTGCAGACAGCATCCCACAGTTGATTAAACAGTCTGGAAGGAGGAGGACAAAGCCACATCAAACAGCCGTGGACAGTTTTGTAAGAGTTCTTGGGATTTCATTATCATATCATCAGTCTGGCTGGAAACCCAATCTCTGAAGATGTATTTGAGATTAAAAATAGCACTTGCAATTCACAGCCTTTAAACTCGTGAGCAGTACTGGATTTACCATCATGATTCATTTGTTGTCTCATTCTTTCCAACTCTGCCTTGACAGCATTGCACTAGATTCTGGCACTGTTATTGACAAATTGAGAATAATTTAGAGGAGAGCATCACCAGTTGTGAAAGAGCTTGTTTTTAGGAGAGGTGTTAAAGTGTTTTAAAAGCTACTGCTAGCAAAAAGAATGCTTTACAAAATTAATATTTTTCTCAGTAGGACTATTGTCCTCATGGCATGTATAGAACAATATGTCCTAAAAAGAGATGGTTATTCTTCAGCTGTAGGGAGAGGTGAAAGTAGTCAGAGGGGAACAAATAATTTCCACATTTTCCTGCTGAAAAATTCCTAGGGTGTTTTTTTTTTTTTCCTTTGGGCTATTCCCATAGCTATTGTAATTGCAAAGAGTACTCTGAAAATATCGTAAAAGTATAACCAGTTCAGGGATTCAGAATTATGCAGAGATAGCCTGAAACAATAATGTGTGTCACATGTTAATGCTGACTTTTGAAGAGCAGTTGCAAGCAGATGTTTGTTAGCTGTTGGCATTATAGATGGCAGGTAATTCATTTGATGACACAACAAAAAGAACAAAACCAGTGTCTTATTCGTAAATGGGATGGTTCTGAAAATCTTTCTGGTACTCATAGGTTACACTGGGGAAGAATCTAACCGATATGGTTAAAGTCTCAGCCATTGTGTCCAGCAGATTCAACTAAATATTAAAAATATATTGTAAGGAACTGTTTTGCTGTGGTATCAAGGCAGGCTGGATGTTTGCTGGCTTCTGGTATTCTCTGAATTAAATTTTCTTGTTAAGAAATTATTCACTAATTTGCTTACTGAGGAATTTTTCATTTGTGGATGTGACAGGCCTACCTGAAATTACAGTGTCCGGGCATCCTGCAAAGTTGACTTGGCAGAAGTTAAATATATGAGTCACTTGAGGAGCTGAGAAAGGAGCAGCTGAAATAGAGGGAGGTTTGTGTCTAAAACTCAGGGTGAAAAATAAAGAAGTGAAGGGATGTCACCTGTTGGATGGTCCTGAATGTGCCTTAAAAAAACAAATTGTCCTACTCCGTAACGCCAAAGGCCCAGTAAGTCTGCTGTCCTGTTTCCAGCTGTGGCAAGTACACTTAGGAAAGGTGTATTAGAAACAGAGCGGATAGTCTGCTCCTTGCCTTCCTGCCAGATACCAGTGGTCATTGTGTCAGGGCATTCCAGATGGAGCTAATGAATAATCACTTAACAGCCACTAATGGGCTTGCTCCTTAAGAAAGAGTCCAATTCCTATTGTCTAATTCCAGGTATCAGGTTTCAAAATGTGCTTCAAGTTCTTCTACTTTTTTTTTTTTTTTGATTTTTTTATTACTTCTAATGACCTTCCAAACTATGTGTTTGGTGTATGCATACATGTGGTATATGAATGGATACATGTACATACATACTTTTCAGCATTTTTTCAGAGGACAAAGTCTAATAATTTTTGTTGAAAACAGCCTTCATTGTTTCTGATCAGCTTTCTTGTACTGCTCTTGGTTTCTCCTACTGTACATATACTTCTGTTACTTACCTTATTGTTTTGGTTTCCTCTGCAACTTACTGCAATTCTCTTTTAGCCGTGATTATTTAGACAAAAGAGAAGAACTAAGACAAGCAAGAGAAGAGAGGTCTGTATATGCTGCATCCATACTTCCCTTTGGTTGTTTCCACTTCCTATATTCCCTGTATAGCTGTTGTGTATTTACACTGTTAACTACGCATGCACAGAACACTCATTCAAAAAGAACTCTCTGAGAAAGCTGTTGTGTTATTAGAGAGGAGAATCAAGTCCAGCTGTAAGCACAGCAATAAATAAGGAGCGGTGGGACTGGAATGCATAAGAATGATTGATGATCTATCTTTTATCTGTTTGTGTGGGAAATAAGTTTACTTGATTTGCCTCAGAAATTTGCCCAAATTTAGTGTAGTTATAAATCGAATAAGCCTGTGTTTCTCACCCACTGGGAGCCAAGCTTTCTGGAGGGTCAGAAAAGGCAACTGAGGATAAAGGGAAGAAAGTGGGGTAACAAGCACTGGAAAACTGCAGCTACAGGCTGATGGGAATAGGTCTGACCCACTCCCAGCATATTTTTGTCTTTCAGGGCCAAGTTTTCTTTGCCAGTCTCTCTGAACATCTCTGAGTAAATTATAAAGCTTAGCATCATTTGTCATTAAGACATTGTTTTAGTTTTATTTAGATAGCATATTTAAAGCGACTGAGCTTTTTTTTTTTTTTAAATTCAATTAAATAGTTTAGAAACTCTGGGCTAGTCTGGGAACAATGTGCTTATGAAAGCACATTTTTCAAGGAATACTTGACTGAAGACCTTTGCCTTTCAGTAGCTTCATCTCTACTTCCACTAGTAATTACACCCTGGAGGGATCTCTTGTTTTTACCTGGAAAATATGCATGTTACTGAACAAATAGTAGATGAAAAATCATCCAGATTGCTTCAGTACTGCTTTTGTGGCCCTCTAGAGGTTGCTATACAGAGATACTTCTGGAGTTGTCAAGAACTAGAATTATATTATCAAAGTATGAGAGCAGCCATCTCAGAAATTGTTGTGGTGCTGCTTTTTTTTTTTTTCATAAATCATCATATACAAGGCAATTCTTTTCTGCAGACTGAAGTCTCATCTGCCAGCATGTCTATTGTGGCTGAAGTAACTAATATTAAAATATGATTTTGTCATCTCTAAGAGTAACAGAAGTTTGATGGTCATTCATTGTCCTTCTAGACAAAACGATTACAAATACTTTAGAGCATTCTCTACAATGAAGTGCGCCTGAGTACATAAGCATCATACACAGATCTCAGTTGTGTAAAACCTTTTGCAACAAACATGCTCATCAGCAACACTTGAAACAAATTAAAAGTGAGCTCTCCAGCACTTTCGAGTTGTAATGCAACACACCAAGTCAACTGGAGTAGTTTTTTGGAAGTGTTCACCAGCAGGGCATAACTATTGTTCAGTCTGAGGCAGTTTCACTGGTCAGTAGTAGTGTGCCTCTATCAGTAGGGTTTTTTTGAACTGAAATGTTAAACTAACTTTTAAGTTCTTCACCGTAAAGAAGAAAGACACATTTGCTTTGACAATGTGTAAACATTGGAGAAAACTCCTGCAAGTGAAGTCAGGCATCAGTAGTCTATTACATTGTCCTTCTGTAACTCTTTTTTTTTTTTTTAAATAAACACTTTTGTACCAATGAAGTTTAATTTCATATAGCAAGTTGAATGTTGACTTGTTTTAAGAGAATGCAAGGACTATGAGAAAATGCCATATCCAAAGTGTTAAAATCCAAGTTAAAGTCTGGATTGTACCTTTCCTCCCTATCAGTTAAGAGAAATAAGAAGAGACACTATTGAGCACATACAAAAGGACTAGTTTCTCCAATTTCTGCTAAACCTTTGGTACATTCTGTGTACTGCCACATCACCCTTGAGCTGCAGAATACAGGCATCCATGTGTCCAGTGGCTCTGGGTGGCTTCTGTATCAGAAAGAAAAATTTGTTCAGCTTAAAGGGCTCTGAGTGTAACTCAGCACCATTCATTTCATGTGTTCTTTCTGTTGATGGTTTGAGGTTTTTAACTTTGCTTGGTTGGGTATTTTCCAGTGGTAGTTTAAAAATAACCCAGCAAAGGTGAGCTTCTAAACTGTCTCTAGTGTGATTTACAGCTCAGATGGGATGGTTCTGCTCTCCACCCAGTGACTTTGTTGGTACAGCAACATTTTTAGTTGCCCTTAGGGCATTGCTCAAAGACCTAGAGAACTGACAATATTTTTATGTACTTGAAGAAGTGGAATGTAATGTTCATGAGGCATACCAAATGGATGGCCCACAAATTTTTGGCTCTTTGTCTATAGGAAAGAGTCAGCATAGGCGTGATGACGGCTGCAGTTTTCCATGATTTGAAGGAATATGGCAGTATATACAGAGGCAATGCGTCAATCCTGTACTGGAGGAACTACAGCACAGGGATGGTAGCTCATCGTTTCAACTGCTTCAGATTTTGGTCCTTGTGAGACCTTGTGTATTTGATGCTGGCATTTATTCATTGTTGAGACATTGGGCTGAAACAAAAAATCACATAAATCTAGGTTGTTTATCGAGTGTGGAACATTAATAAATGATTGTAGAATGATTTCATTTCTTGGTTAAATTGCCACATCTGCTTATTAGCTTGCCCATTTGATAACTAGTTCTACTCCTGTGCTGCCATGAGAGTTGCTGTTCTGGTTTCCTTTTTCCTTTCAGCATAAAGAGCAAATATATTTTGAGAAGGCACATCTTCATGATAGTCCTCTGTTCTGCTAGTTAACTGTGAAGTACACAGCAACAGAAGCTAAAATGGTAAAACAGCTGAAAAAGAGTTGAGGGCAATAAAACATTGTAGCTCCCCTGTTACTGAAGGATCTATCCAGATCTTGGTTGTGGTGTGTTGGCAAACTGCAAAAACCTCCATTACAGCCAGCTGGGCTGTACCTGTTTTAGCTAAGTGATCAATTTGAATGGCTCTTTATGAGACTCAAGTCCCATCTGCTGTAGTTGTGAGGAGGGAGAAGACACAGTGTGTAAGTGACCAAAGTTAAAAGAAAGATTGGTTTCATTAACTGTAACAAAACATAATGCTAATACTGGCAGAAGGCTTTCTCCTCTATTGAAAAGGCAAAAATCATTCTTTAGAATTGGCTTCATGTTAGAACTGTAAACAGTTCCTATTTTATAACCATACAAGTATGTGGCTTGTTAACACTTTCATCCAGAGTCTGTAGGGGTTCTTTTTCTTTGCAGAATTTGTTCAAAGCATGTGCATACCTCTGGAGGAATAAAAGAAAATGAGTTTGTTCTTCATTGTTGCTGTTTGCAATAAAGCAAATTGCCTCTGAAAACACAAGAACTGCTCTTCAAAGACACGTTTTCTATGCTCTGTATGGATGTTTGCAAATGTGCATGTATGTGTGGTTACCATATGTACTAAGCATGTTTGTTGCCCCATGTGGCTGACTTCTTTACCCTTCCTGCTTTTCATGCACACTTGTACACTAATTCAGGCTGTCAGTGAGGCAGGCTGGGGGAGGAGAGGTGTTCCCTGTTATGAAGTGTTTACAACAGTGGGTTAGAGGAGGATGACCACAGTGTTTCAGGGACGTAAGCAGTAGTCTTGATTAACCTGTTTAACAGTTCACTTGTGGATAAGACAAACATTCTAAAGCCAGATCCAGCTGTATTCATGAATTTATTCGTTAGCAAATAATGGTGGATAAAATTAGCAGACATCTGGAAGAGGCACGTATTTCAAAGTTATTTTGGTCGAAATGTATAAAGCACACTATGAAGAATATGATTGGTAGCTGGTCTTAATAAACAGTTAGTGAGTTCTGCCTGCCTAAAATGCAAAACAGATGTATCTTTGTTCTTTTAAAGTGACTTTGATGAATAAACTACATGTGACGTCAGGTCCAAGCTATTGGATGACTGAGTCCGGCAGAGAAATTTTTTAGAATAGAAAAAAGAAAACTTTCCATTGGAGACTCTGGAGAGAACAAAGTGAATTCCAGTGCATTTCTCTCAGAGCAAATAGAAGCAGGTTCAGATAGTCAATCCAAACATTTATTATTGGTATTATTTTCAGGGAGATCTGTTTTTGTCTGCTGCACTGAACCATTTTCCTCCTCTTGCAGCAAGTCTCAGACTTTGGCTATTTGCATCAGTATTAAGGGGCTCTGGCTTTAGAGGGCTTTTTTTTTTTTTCCCTCCCATTTTAGTTTTGGGAGAGGGAGGGCTGGGAGGAGGAGGAGGTGAAGGAGGAGGGTGAAAAGGAGGACAGACAAATGCTTCCAAAAGGAGAAGGACTATGCAGACACAATACTATTAAGGACTCTTTAATTCTGCTGCTTTTTGCTTTTGTTTTGTCATGAGCAATTTAACATTTTTCAGGGCAATAGTATTTGCTTCGGTGTGCATTTTTTGGCAGATTGACCAGGCATTCAGTTTAGTCCTGTACCATTTGTGTCAGGAGGTCAGCTCACTCTCTGCAGGTGTTTCATCCATAAACAAGCATCAGCCACAGACTTCTTTTTCTTTACGGAAACCCTTTGGAATTTAACTTTCAGATACAAATACCTGGAGAGGTTGGCAGCTGAGGAGTATGAGAAAGAACTGAAGAGTCGGAGTGTAAGCCGAGGCAGAAGTGAGCTGTCCTTGAACCTGAGATCTCCTTCAGCCCCATCCTCACCTGTACCCAAGTGTGTCAGCCCAGCATCCATAGAGTCCCAGGAAGAGCTGAAGACCCCTTCCACCCCCTGTGTAACCCCTCAGCACTCAGAAGGTAAGTGAAAAGTAGGGCAAGGGAAAAAAGGGATGGTTTTATGATTGTTCTCTCAGGCTAGCAGTGATTTTTCATGCATGAGTGCAAGGATATAACTTCTGAGGTGCCAAAGTAAAGGGTCTCGTTGTATTGTTCCACACTGTCTTCCTGAATTTCCTTTCTTTTTTCACATAGATTTGGAAATCTTCTACTCTATTCAAGCAAAGAATATACTGCTAATCATTGCTATGATTTGTATTAGCATTGTTGCTATTAGGATGGAATAATTGGAAACTACAGCATATAGAGGGTCTTAATTTTAGCATCATATTCCTTGCATATTAGAAGTTTCTGAATACTAAACCAACAATATTCCTGCCAACAGATTTTGCTTATGTGGATTCTCTGAAAGAAATGTAACAGTTGAATGCCAAGATTATAATAACCTTCCAACAGAGCACAGGGTGAATGGGACAAACAGAAAAGCTCTTGAACTGAAGGCAGGGAGGGTGTGTTGGTTATTTTTAACACCAACAAAAGCTCTTAAAATTGTAACAGAAGTAGTAAAGGACTTAAAAGAGACCACAGACAATTAGTGAAAAGGAAAGTATAATTAGTGTTTGCACGGTTGGTTTGCTGTCATATAATTTATTGGTGTACAGAGCAATATTTTTTGTGTGTGCACGTCATTCTGCCACTTGCATCATGTACCCCTCCTTCAGTCCTCAAAAAAACACCCACCGTACAGATTTATATTTGTGCCACATGATGTTGCATTAACATTGGGAGCTAGAGTGCATGTTGAAGGTGAATTATCGCCATCATTCATTTTTATTTTATTTGATTTCCTGTTACGTGCTATTGGTGATTAATGCATTTGTAACTTGCACTGCTTGGTTTTATTGAGTGTTATGGCTGGTAGCATGCTATAAAGCAAGGCAATTTAAGAAAAAAATTACAAATACTGAATGTTGCATATGTTTATTCTCACTGTATTAAGTAGGTGAAGTTTATTTAATTTAGGTTTATATGTTTTCTCAATTACATTTCCAGTTTTCTTGTCTGGCACCCTGAAAGCCTCAGTGGAATCATCTGAACTTAAAAAACATAGATATTTTCCTGTGACTCTGATAGTCAGAAACATCCAGATACCCATTTCTTTGAGTTCAATATTGCTTTTAGAGCAAGTAAGCTGGATTTTTCCACCATTAGGATTTCAGAGCTGGGTAGGGAGCAAGTATCTCTTTTATGATGATTATTTTAACATATTTCTCCTGGAAGCATTCTTAAAAAAAAAAGAAAGAAAGAAAGAAAGGAAAAGAGTGGCATGAAATGAAACAGTGCAGTCCATTTGGAGAATACATTCAGAGCAGGTGTACAGGGCAACTTTAGGCGGCCAGGATATGGCAAAGCTATCAACATGTGGGTAGGCAGGACATCTCTACTAAAAGCCCTGGCAATATCAGTAGGCATCAGAGGGCAACACCTGGAAGCCTAGCAAGTGAACTGCAAGGAGAGAGCATATGGATGGTAAGCTTCCAGCCAAGGGCAACTTCAGGCGGATGGCCAAGACAGCACCAGGACACGGGCCTGAAATCTGCATACTTAAGTGAGAGCCATGCAAGAGGAAGTACTGTTCTTTCAGGCCTAACAAAAACATTGGGACGGTCATTTGAAATAATGAGCACGTGGGCAGAGCAGGCTCTCTTCTTCTTTGGAGGTGGCCAGATGATTGAATCACCCAACAGCTGGCAGGCTTGTTTGCAGATTTTGTGCCATGGCCTCTAGACTATTACCTGAGTTCCTTATGCTCCATAATGAATTAAAATCTCAACTTTTTCTGTCTTTAGGAAATGTTATGAATCACATTTACTAGAGAATAAACTGAAGCATTAACTTGCTTAAGCCAGTTGTAGGAAAGCTGAAATAGAGCCACGGACAGAACCCAGGTTACTTGCACCCCAAACAGTTGCTTTGAACATGGAAGCCATCATTCTCCCAAGCAACCATAAAACTGCAGAAGGAAAACACTTCCTTAGTTCTGTTCATAGGACCCTCCAAAGACTCTGCAAGAATGGTGTTAACAGAGGTGTGATACTTGCCTGCAGAATTCAGACCTGAAGTCAAATGGGAAGTGTGTTCCTCTACTAGCAAAACAATAAGTGGGTTTAGGAGTCAAAGTTATTTTACACTGCTTGTGTTAAAGTATCCTTTGGCTGTCCAGTATCTACTGGGCTTAAGAAGGAAATGGATTTTTTCTGTGGAACTTTGTCCCATGCTGTGAAACGTCTCGGTATCTTTACGCAATATAAAAATCTGGACTTACTGATCTGAAGTGTTTTCACATATAAAACAATTGGTTCCACTAAAGTAATCAAGTCTTGTATGACTTACTCTTGTAAAACTTGTGGTATGGCATACAGAGGAAATGAAGGCAGTCCCGTAACTGCAAAATGGAACTTAATTTTTTTTTTCAGAGCAGCTACTGCCTCTTTTGTAATTTCATTGAAGAATATCTTATGAAGTGCACATGTGCAGTAAAGGAGAGCAACAATAACCAAGAAATCTCTGAAGTCAATCCAGAAAAGCATCAAAAGTGAACCCTTCTCTGAGGTGAACCCTTCTCTGAGAGGTGTAGCTTTATGCAGTACTTGAGAAAGTAAGCAAGTCAAGCCGAGTGTGCCTTCTGGACAGTAGGAAACCTTCTGAACATATTAGTAGCTGAGCAAGGTTCAAATACTGCATGAAGTATGACTAGTGAAAATGTCTCTGGAGATGGAGAAGCACCAGAGCAAAAGGGTGCAGTGAGGCCATTGCAGCCACAGCTGTAGAGCCAGAATAACCACAGTACAGCAGAACAGAGGAGGAACTAGTGGGGGGGGCAAAGGAAGAAAGTGCCAGTACCCTCCTGGCGATCACTCTATGCTAATTTTTGCCATTACAAGGGATGGAGAGAAAATGTTGGGAGTTGAGGGTGGAGAAAGAGGTGGGCCCTGCTGAATTCACAGAAAGAAGAGTCCTGTGCTGGAAGAGCTGAAGAGAGATACAATCAAGACTTTAAGCTTGAAGTTCAGATTGGATTGCACAAACAATTCAACCAGGAGGGCTTGGATAGGAGCAGCCTTCTTCAGACTTATCATATATGCTTCCTCAAGAGATGCTTGCCATTTCCCAGCTCCAAGTAGAGAGCACAGAAAAGAGATGGAGATGAGGTTCCCTAATTTATTATACTGGCAGATGAGTTGTAGGCCTGGAGGGATATTTGTTCTCTCCAAGGGTATATAGGCCTGAGTGGCTGAGGTCTTATCAGCAGGAAGAAAGGATATGACAGCTTGTGTGTTTGCTTCAGAGTTCTTTAATAGTTGAGTATCAAAAGAAAAGTAATTTTCCTCCATGCCCCTGTGTAGCATCGTGAGTTCATGGCCAGGTTTTTCAGAAGGGAGCAGCTTACTCTCCTGTCTACCCTCTCACTTAGAAGAGGGCTATCACCGATATCTGATCATATCGTAGCAGATCGCATTGCTGTGGGTTTTTGTGGCCAAGTCTTAAAAATGGCAGAAGATGCAGATTCCACCGTCTCTCAAACCAAAAAAATCTTCACACATTTACTGAGGGGCCCTGCTACCATCTCTTTCAGTGATGAGGTTACACAGCTTCTTCGGGAGATTTCATTCTTCTGAGAAGTCTTCACATTTCTTTTTTCCAATAATGCATTTTTAGAGATTAACTTCTGGCAGAAAAAAAGAAATAGGCATATGATTCAAAAATTAGTCCTTAAAGCTACGTTCAATTTTCCTCCTGCTGATCAATCCAATTGCAAGTAACACTTCTGCTCATTTAAAGAACATAGCACACTCATTTGTTTTATTTATTTATTTTTTTTAATTATTAAAAAGCCTTGAGAGAAGTGTGAAAAATAGCACATGCAAGTGAAAAGAGGTTACCTCTACTACTGAATCTGGCAATCTCAACTACAGTTTTAAGGAGAACTTCTATGCATGTAGAATTGTATTTTTATTTTTTAAAATACATGTTGCTTATACTGACATCACACTTGTTAATGTCTCAGGAATTCCTTCTTTGCTGTTGATGATTTTTGATAACGACCATGCTTGCTTTCCGGAGTCTTTGCACTCTTCACCAGCAGAGTTCTAAACACAGGGAAGGGAGCCTGGTCTATTACTTTGTTGCTGCCTGCAAAATTGCCACTTACAGTAGTGTTTTGTCCAGTGTGGAAACTAATCCAGTAGATACTGGACTGAAAGTTCCAGTGCATTTCACTCAGTAAGAATTTTATTTTTTAACATCTTTAGAAGTTCTCACCAATATCAGCCCAACAAATTACATGGTGGAACTGCAAGCAATAGACATGGCTGACTTACTGTCTTCATTCTCCTACTAGTGTTTGTTCACAAATTTGATTTCTAAACTGTTTTTTAAGGGAAGCACTACTGGCCTTACCTCGCTATTTATAGTTATTTAGATTATCGGTGGATTGTTTGACATTATAGCAGGAGAGAGAGAGAGACTTTCAAGACGAGTGTCAATGTATCCTTGTTTTGTTCTAGAAGTGTTTGGATTTTTATATTCCTTGGATTCAAAAAGGCAGCTTGTGTCAGTATATTGCCATCTACTTTTTGTCATATATCAGGATCTGTTAAGATACTGCATCTTTCTGGTATGTGTGGAATATTTCTGGTGTGCACAGGACTCAGAATTCTTTTGAACGCCGCTTTTGTAGGTATACATTCTCATTTTCTCAAGCATTTCTGATATCTCCCCTGACTGTATCCTATTGAATCTTCAGTGTATCTTCATGATGACAAAGGTGCCAAAAGCATTATCAGTCCTGTCCACATTTTAGTCAGCTTCTTTCCCTACCTCAGCTGTTAGAGTTGACCTTTCTGGTCATTGTATAACAGCTTTTTTTCTTGGAGGGAAAAATCTAAAATTCACAAAAAAAGAGGAGAGAGGAGAGGAGAGGAAGAAAAAGAAAGAAAGAAAGAAAGAGAGGAAGGAAGAAAGGAAAGAGAAGGAAAGAAGGAAAGAAAGAGAAAGAAAGAAAGAGAGGAAGGAAGAAAGGAAAGAGAAGGAAAGAAGGAAAGAAAGAGAAAGAAAGAAAGAGAGGAAGGAAGGAAGAGAAAGGAAGGAGGGAAGGGAAGCAAGGAAGGAAGGAAGGAAGATGACTAATCAAGGGTAAACTGAAGACATTTGTTTATATCTATGCGGTAGTCATGGACCATTGCAGCGTGGCAAGCTGAGTTTCTCATACTACAGTGCCATCCTAGTTCCAGGATCTCCTGAACGATACCTAAGTTTGCAACCCAGTTATGTTCAAATTTTGCCTTGACTTCAAAATGCTTATGTACTATACCTACAAACTGACAGCTGTGGTCCAAAATGCAGTACTGTGATTCAGAGTATCTGCCCCAACTCCTTGCCAGCTCTCTACAATTTTGATTCTCTCGCAGGCAATGCCAAAGGTACAATCATAGGTAAGATACTTTTAGAGAGAAAAGATGTGCAGAGTTGCTCACATATCTAATGTTAGACTTTTAAATGCTCTCTGTCTAGAAGAGGGAGAGAGGTAAGCTTCTAATTGGGAGTGTTTTAAAACATCTTAAAGGGGATTGAGTATGCATGGGCTATTTATTAAACGTATTATGTGCACATTTATGTATATGTATTATATATGCATATCTAGTTATTTAACTAACTACACATTTAAAATCAGTTGTGGAAGTGTAGAAGCTTAATTAACTCCAACAAAATCGATGACAAAATTCATTTGCAGTTTTGTACACTTAAATTATACGAAATGAAGTGGAATCCTGTGGTACTGAACATGCATTCCTGAAATCTAGTTTAAAAACGTGTCTGTTGTTGTAAAGATAAGACACACACATTGTTGGTAACCACCATTCTTTGAGTGGGTGTCGCAGAAAAAAAGAACAGGCACACAGTGTGAAGCAGTCTTAGGAAAACATTGTTACTTTCATTATTTTGGCTTATACTTTCTTGGGATAAATCTGTTTACCTGCTACCTAGAGGAATGACATATTTGGGTTGCATTCCAGTGTGATGCTTTTTTTCCTTTAAAGGTTCATTTATTCTTGAAGAAAGTCTCATCGTACATCATGTGATCCAAAGATCATAACAAGTCCAGAGCCTGTTTTGCAACATTGTAATGAAAAGTAATTAATAGTGGCAAAAAACAAGTATGACTTGGTTATTGTAGTGCAGCCACCTGACACAAGATTTAGTGCAAAAGGAATTTGGGGATTATGCAGAACTAACATGCATGCCTATTTTCATCACTCTTGCATGGCTATTTCAGTTTTCAGAAAATTGTGAGCTGCTTGATGTGAATATGTGTGGATGCTCTTCAGTTTCTTTGCAGCATGCAGAGAATATTTGCATGCGAAAATCTAATGTTTTAGCTAAAAAAAAAAAAGAAGAATGAATGAATTTCACGGTCAGTGATAAAGCAGGGAAGAAGAAACCAAGTGTACTATCAACAGTGTTTGCCATGTTACCAACTGATAAAAAAAGCTCAATATAACATATGCAAACCAATTGGAAACTAAATTTGTGCTATATGCCAAGTAGTTGGAAACTTTGTTCAGTTTTGATGTGGCTGTTCTGAAGTAGATGTGTATGAAAAAACATATGTTTTTCATCAGCCAGATGTGTGACAGTGCCATTTCCAGACTGTGCCATTTCACTGTGTTAATAAAACTAATATTTGTATTTTCTTTGTTGAAGTGTTCCTCATCAGGTGAAAAAAGAATTCCTCCAGAAACCAAAGAAAATTCAACCAAAAGCCACAATCTCCCTCCTTTTTGCTTTTTAAAAGATCTCTTCCTTCCTGGCTCTGTCTAGGCACTGAGTTTTCATGTCATACTCAGGTGGGATGCCCATTTTCTGCTGGTTCAAATCCTTATGCGAGTCCAACACTCCAGCTGTGGAAGTATGTATAAAAACAGTGGATTGGCTCCAGACAGTAAGCGAGGGGGTTTGCCAGGCCACTCTCATGTGCAATGCTGTCGTCACACAACATTCATCAATCTGTTGCTCATAATGTTAAGCATGCCATGGACTTGCTTTTTATTTTCTTTCCATAAGGCACTTGTACAATTTTCACATTGCTCTCATTTAGACGGGTGAGCCTGACACGACTCCGCTGTTAAGTGCATCTCTTTCTCCCGTTGTTCTCTCCGCCAGTGAGTGCCAGTGAACCTGAACCAGAGACAGAGACAGAACCAGAAGCAGAAGCAGAGCAGGAGGCTGAGGCAGAGCCCGAGCAGGGAACGGAGACACCCAAGGAAATAGAGGCTGCAGAGGTGGGACCAGAGAGTGAGGTGGAGCAAGGACCAGAGAGAGAGCCAGAAGAAAGTGCAATACTCAGTGAAAAAGAGAGGCAGAATGAGGAAGTGAATGAAAAAGACAACTGCTCTGCATCCAGCATATCCTCAGCAAGCAGCACTTTAGAGAGGGAAGAGAGAGAGGACAAGTTAACCAGTGACAATGAAACTGGTAAATAGAAGTTTTTTCAATAATGAAGGCTTTCTGGTGGAAAAAAATGTTGTGTTAGCAGCTTTATTGTTTTGTTAATTAGCAAACAAACCCTTTGTGCCTATCTAAGACTTTGTTCTCCATGGCCAAATTCCTGTCTATTCCCTGCTTGGAAATCCACGGACTTTGATGGGGTTTCTGTGTTTGAGGGACAGCAAGGCTTTGATGAAATGAGGTTTCACTTAACTAGAGACCATTTTCTTCCTTAAGTTTAATGTAGTAACTATTGAATCATTGCGTTGCAGTGGCTTGCATCTCTACCTCCCAGAGAATTGATTTGCCTTTTCCACACATAAAACAATAAGATGAGAGGCCCCACTGATAGAATTTTTCATGAGATTCCAAACAAGTTTCTCGATGCCATTAGCTTTTAATTCAATAAGAAGAGAATTGAGGATGAGGTTGTTTGTTCCTTCCTTCCAGTTTTTCTGTCTTAGGCTTCAGAAAGCAGAGAGAGATACATAGGAGCTGCTGAGTATAGGTCTAGGCTGTGACCATCCTTAACTTAAGTGGAAGAGGCATGTGAAATATATATCGTTGGGAAGACAACAGCTGTGTAGTGACCAATGGTTCTGGTTAGACATGCCACCAGGCACCTGTAAAGGGTAGCCCAGCCTGGAAAACACCTTAACAACCAATTTTCTGCATGGAGAGATAATTATGACCAGAGCAGAGAGTAAAAAGGCAGATTTTGAGCTTTGTTGATTAATTATTCTTTTCCACCTTTTTTTTTTTTTTGTAGAGAGGTGAAGAAATGTAATGTAATTAGGGCATTTTGTTTCCAAGTCTTCTTATGGCTGAACAGTGGAACACATTGTCCTAAGTTCTCTATCTAAATTCTAGATAAGAAAACAAAAATTGCTGCACGGCGTGAAACAGTCTTGTTCTTTCCTGAAAGAAGAGGGATGACTGAATCACTAGGATTACCTCATAGAGATGAGCTGTCAGATTATGTTTAAAACCTATCACTTTTTTTCTGGGAAGCATTAAGTTTTTATTCTAAATTTAAGAGCTATCTTCTTTTCAACCAGCTCCAAGATTAAGTTAAAATGGGGCACTTAGAATGCTGTTGTACTCTTAAAGAATGGAGATGGATACATATGCAGGAAAGGCAGGATGGATATGATAGATGAATGGTATTGCACTGCAGCGTAGTCCAAGATTGTCCAAGTGCAAACAAAGGAGAACAGGTTACAATTTTTCCCCCTAATCTTGTGTGTTACATCCTGATCCTTTCACACTAAAAGTGCTTATTTATTTTTTTGTTTTGTTTTGTTAAAAGCTAAGAAAAGTGCCCTAGTTATTGAAAAATCAGCATCCTAAAGTTGTGTTACCAGTAGGCCAAAGATTTACTAGGCTGTGCTATGTAGGAGGTCTCACTTAGTGAGTTATTTGCACTCTAGAAGATGAGGAGATTCGGAAAGCAAAGGAGAGCACTCTTTTCCAGCAGTTCTGATTCCCAGCAAACATTTTGCCATTCATGAGGTGGCCCACTGGTTCTGCCCAGATGCATTAAGGACAAAGGAAGAAAGCCTTTCGTCTTGGCTCCTTTGTCAGCCATGCTGCTGAAATGACTTCCTACAGTTCTTGTTTCTCTGATGGCATTTCACAGCTTTACCCCTGCGGAGACGGGGACAGAAGAGGGCACCAAGGTAGCAAGAGCAGGATTCTTCACAGCAATAACCTTTGATCAGCTAGGGGAAATGGAAGCAGACTTGAGGACCCCAAATTAGACATGTTGTCTGGGGAGATTTTGATGAGGAGTTTTGCAAAGGGATGAAATCCTGGAGGATCCCAGCTGGTGAAAACTGAGAACGGATAGGTCATGTGGGACTTGCAAAAGAGATCCTGAGAGCAATATTCAACATCTCTGAAGGAGAGGCTCAGAGGAGACGGCAGTTCTCAGTTGGGACTAAGTGGATAAAATCTATAGTGTGGAGATGGAGGTCACGTTATCTAGTGAAACTACCGCAGAGACAAACCTCAGCTGAGAAGTCTTGGTGAGAAAGCAATCCCATGGAGAAAGACTGAGGAAAAATAAATTGATAATAGAAGCAATCCAGCCTCCTACAGGAAAGTAGAAGGAAACAGTTTTGGAGGTTGTATTCATTGCTAGCAAAAAGTCTTTCTTTCATCTGGAGTTAAATCTCTGGACTCATTTTAAAATTTTAAAAATCACTTCTGTCCATGCACTTTGTGTTGCGAGACCTGGCCTACATTTTACTGTGTTCTTATTCTAAATGTGAGGGGGCTGTGTTGCTGCGCGACTCTGACTGTGGAGCTCACCAAGGAGACACCTCAGAGCACAGGGTAGCTGTCATGGTAAGAAAGCAACTCAATTGATAAAGGAAACTGATAAAGATATTTAAAACTCTGAAGTACTGAAAAAGTCAGGACCATAATGGGAGAAACAAAGATGAAATGGAAGTTTAAGTGAAAAGGCAACTGAAAGGTATAAAACAAAAGCTTTAACCACAACTGACCAAAAGGAGGGCAGGGTAACAATCAAGATAAAATGTTTAAGAAGTAGAATTTATAAAAATATATTAATAAAATGTGTAAAGACTATGGAGAACAGAAGGAATCCCATAAAGAAGATACATTAAGCGTGAAGAATGATCTTTGTCCATGTTTAATCACTTCATCTGATGCCCATTGGAAAAAGAAGCACCATCATTTTTTGACACATTAGCCGCACTGGTTAGCAGTATTATATTCAGGAAAATGTAGATGCTTGTATCATTTGTTTTTACAAATTGGCTGCTATGGTTTACTATGCATGGTGCTGTCTCAAACACATTATTCTGCAGATTATAATTTAAGAGTAGCAGTCAGAAAAATAAAGCTTCATTACAGTGACATGTTAAATGGTTGTGATGCGGGAAGAAGGCCACTAGATTTTCGATTCCATCATATGCTATGGGAGGGTATCAGTGGCTGATGAGCAGCATTTTCAGAAATCACTAAAAATCTTTCAGTTAATGCTTGTATTCCTACAAGTAACTTAAAAAATCTTGCTTATGCTTATACTCACTGAGTTGCCCTGAGAGCTGTACCCTGGGTGTGCAGTCTGCTCTGTGATTCAAGTAACCTGTCTTATAAAGACAGCCCAGGTGCCCAGCTGGGAGGTCCAAAGAACAGCAAGATGTGAAAGCTGTCCTATTGTAGCCAGCAGAGGGGGAGGAGGAGGAGGAGGAGGAAGAAGCAGTTACATGTTGACCTTGAAGTCAGGCAGAGAAAATCTCTTTCATAAGGAAGCTTTCCTGGGGGACTTCCAGTTTATCGCCAGGTCAAAAGTACAACAGCAACCTTAATTGTGCCCTTGTCACAATATTTAAGCCCCATTTTGGATTGCAAAAAGTTCTGAGCATTTACGCACTATGTAAAATGAGCTGGGATGGTATGTACAAAGTGAAATATGACAGCTTTCAGAAGAACCCTAATTTTGAAATCCTGACAGTTATGTAGTCCCTCCTGAGCTAAATTGATTATTTTCTGCTCCCATTCCTTCTTTGAGAAGTACTCCATGCCAATCAGGATTGGGCCATATATCAGCACTGCCACGTATTTCAAAATTTTCAAAAAACTGTTGCTTGCCCAGTTTCAGACTAGTTGTGCATGCATCCCCAGAAACGTTTCTCATGTGGTGGAGAGTGTTCTTCATGCTCTGTCTCCCTCCCCTTGACTGTTCGCATCTGTGTGTGTGTGATTGCAGGTCCATGGTCACAGACCATTCAGGATGCTGGTGTGAATGAGCAGTGCAGCAACATCCTCAACAACAAGCGGTTTATGCTGGACATGTTGTATGCGCATAACAAAAAGCCCAAGGATGAAGAGGAGAAGGAGCTGGAGGCGAAGGAGGAAAAGAAGGAGACGGAGGAAAGCGAGGAGTCACTCACTAGTCTAGCCAGTAGGATCTCTATCCTTCAGGCCACGAAGCAGGCCAAAGATGAAAGTGTCAAAAAGATGGAGATTGGAAACCTGGACAACCAAGGCAGCGTGAAAGCCTTTGCGGAAAAATTCAACAGTGGTGAGCTGGCCAAGGGGACAGCCTTGCCTGAAGATGAAATCAGTGAACAGGTCCCTGAGAAAACACCAGCACAGCCAAAGAAGGAATCTGACTACATCTGGGATCAGCTCATGGCTAATCCTAGAGAACTTAAAATCAAAGACATGGATTTTACAGACTTGGGGGAGGAGGATGATGTAGATGTGTTGGACATGGATATGGGTCCTGGGGACTCCCTTGTTCCCCCTCCTCCACCTCCACCTTCTTTTCTGGGTTTGCCTCCTCCACCACCTCCCCCACTGTTTGGATGTCCACCTCCACCTCCACCCTCTGCTAATTTATTGGCTCCTCCTCCGCTGTTCAGCACTCCTCAGGGTTTAGGGTCACCCCAGGTTTCTAGGGGTCAGCCAGCATTTATAAAGAAGAAGAAAACCATCCGTCTGTTTTGGAATGAGGTACGGCCATTTGAGTGGCAGTGTAAAAACAACAAACGCTGCAGAGAATTCCTGTGGTCGAAACTGGAACCCATTAAGGTGGACACTTCCAAACTGGAGCATCTCTTCGAGTCGAAATCCAAGGAACTGCCTGTCACAAAGGTACGGCTCGTATTCAGCTTGCTATTATTTTGCTATTGTATTGGTATTCATTTTGACTTAGATCTAGATGATTTATGCTGTTTATATGAAAACGCTGGAAAATACTGGATGTGTTTCTAGCTTGGACTATGAGAGAAGATATTCCATAACCTGAAACTAGGAAATGAGCCTAGGGTGGTGTCTGTGCCAAGCCTGCCCTCTTGTCTCAGGTCTTCCAGTTTGGGGATATCACTTTGGGTGAGGAATACCAACAAATTTTACGTTAGCATGTTCATACTTGAGTGCCAAACCAGGTACTGAAATCTGAAATCTTTTCTGTTACATTTATGCAAAGGTCAGAGCGTGATGATTCATATCTGTGTATTTGACAGTTCTGACTTGGTAATATTTTCCTAATCATTACATAGAAAGGTTAGAATATCAAACTGGACCTGCTGCAAAATGCCTACACATGTACTTTATTGCGCAGGATTGATTTATCAGCTGGACCAAGTTTAACTGCAGTTAAACTCTGCAGGATTTGGGGGGCAGATTTTTTTTTTTTTTAGTACTGGTAAGCAGGCATATTTTAAATCCCTTATTTGGACAATGGGGCTATCCAAAATTCAGAATAGAAGCTGACACAGGAAATACTTTTGTAGCTAGGATCTCCTGTTCCTTAGGAGCATCGTTATGAAATAAATTCATAAAGGTTGGTGTCTTGGCTGTTTAACATTGGACTCAACAAAAAAGTAAAGTTTCTTATATGTACATTTAGTAGGAATTTGAAGTAGCATTAAAAAAGTTGTTAGCTGAAACATTTGTTTTTCATGGCTACATAAACTCTCTTTCTTCTAAGCAGAATAATTGACGTCAGGGAAACAATTTTCCAGTTAAAATGCTAATAAAAGATGCCTATCTCTCTTCTTTAAAAGAAATAAATAAATTGCTTGTATGTTTTGTATGTTTTATAGTGACATAAAAAACAATCAGTTCCTTGAATATTTTACTTGCCTTTGGCTGGCAGAAGTTATGTATTATGTGTCCTAAGTATTATCGGTTTCTCTTAGTCTGGGAAAACTGGATGCCCCATGGTAAAAGTTCTCCATGTCACTTGTCTGGGTTATCAACTCAAAATTTTCTAATGGTCATTCTTGATTTTCTTGGCCAAGTAGAAACACCACAGTTTGAACAATCTAACACCCCATTAAGTACTTAGCAAACAATAGGTACATATATACATGACTTGCCTAGATCCTGCATATCACTGTTCTAAACTGATTTTCTTATGATGCAAAAACAGCTTTCAGGCACATGATGCATATAGCTCTGAAACGTGTGGCATAGCAGCTTTAAAAACACATTCAGCTGATGGTTCATTTGGCAGATTTCAGATTAATTTCTTTCTCTAATTCCTTTTCTGGTGAGGAAGGAATGTTGGTGACATTGTGGTGTGTTACTCCTCATCTCTCTCCCTGTAAATGCAAATCTGCCACAGATGGTTCATAGATGGAAGGAATGAGAATGTTTTCTTAGATCCATGAAGCATTTAATTCCTTGAATTGAATGTGGAATTATGACATATTTGCCATTTCCAAACTTTAGCTTCATGCTAAATGCCAATATTGTAATGGATCAGTCTGGCTGATTCTTGATCTTTTATTCTCACCTGAAATTTTGATAAAATGTTGAATTGTTGGAATGTTAACTTATTTACCTTTCCACTCATTTATCATGCACATTCCCAAACTACCTTAGGCCATTTTTCCCCCCCTCACGCTTGCTTCCCAAACCTGCCTGGGCTGCCTGATGCTTTGGCACAGCTTTTGGCTTCTGGCTGAAAGATGAGTGAGCAGGTTTCTTTGAAATTAGTGCAAGTCTGAGGAATGATTTAGGTGACTGCTTTCCTCTTGGAGACTAATACTGCTCTCTGCATGAGACATTATACTTTTGGCTTACTTTCCACCCCATCTTGTAACACAGACATAGAAGTATCATTGTCTTGGTACAGAAGACAATGATGATTGAGAATTATCATAGTGGAAGTCCACTCAGGCTTCTGAGACTCCCGTGTGTTTTTGATGAATACTAGCAAATCTTGCAGGGTAGTAGATGGTCCTTAGATCAAGTGAGAGTGGGAATAATTAAGCAGACCACTGAATCTGTAGAGGACTTGAGGTTTGGTATGAAGATTGCACTCAAATTAGGATAGCTCTCGCTTTTTCCAGACTGCTTGGTTTATTTCCAGGTAGTACATTCCCCGTTGTGTCTAGTTTCTCATGTCCAATGGCTGCAATCCAAAACAGGTTTATTCTATAATATCGTAAAGTCTGACTCACAGCTCAGTTGGTTCAGCTGAAAAAAGAGCACAGAGCAGCAAATCAAAAGTCAAACCTGCAGATTTCATAGCAATAGATGCAAGCAGGTGCGTGGAAAAGGGATAGCCCAGAAGGACGAGGGGAAAAGCGAAGCCAGGGTGTGTGTGCTCGGGCAGGGGGGAGGTGTTGGCTGTATCTTGTGCATATGCTCTTTCATACAGCTGTAACCAATTTTACTCCAGTTTCTAATCCTTCACTGTAATTTCCACAACACAGCTATAAACAGCTACTTCCTGGCTCATGAGAAGTTTTTCATCAAACGCAATAAGCTGCAATAAAATAAAGTGGATTTTAAACTGTAGGATATAATAGGGTAGTTTAAGGTGGAGGAGTGGTTCTTGATTTTAGGAAAGCTTATGTCACGCTGGGCAGTGCGCACATCGGTTATAGTTTGTTGCAGAATGCTTATTTTCTGGTTTAGAGGACCACGACATTTTGTTAGTGAATAGAAAGGGTGATCAGGTACCCCCTGCAAGCCAGTCTAGAATTTCTTTCCTTCTCACTCTGCCAAACAAAACAGGTATTTTGGTGAAGTACTTCAAAGTGTTTATTTTTCTGTGAAGAGAAATGAAAACACACGCACACTACTGAATTGAATGTTATTGTTCAACCCTTCTGCCATCCACTTGGTTCTGCATATTATTTGAAAGTCTTATTTTGCTGATTCATCTATACCTAGTGGGATATAATCATCCATCATGTGCCCACAGACATAAAAACTAGCAGGAGTGAAAAATTAAGGAATATGTTTTCACATACATGTGTATATATGTGCCTAGACACATATTCCTTGTGAAAATGTTTGTTGCAATGTGAGTAAATGCTAAGTCATAAATGTGGAATTAAGTTTCTGAAAAAGATTATACATTTGTATCCTGGATGAAGTCAATGACAGCCTGAATGATTCCTTTTTAAATCCCCAGTGCTAAATCCTTGCTAATTAAAACAGAAACCAAAAAATTGCCATCTCGCTGTTAAGGGATTTCCCAGGTTTTTCTGTACTACTGATGCAGATTGTTCTGCAAGTTTAAATAGAGGAGATATTTCTGACTTGATGCTCATATATAATTACTTGTTTACATGACCATTGAAAAAGTGATTTAAATTCTTCTGCTTCCTTAATTAAATCAAAGAGGTGTATTTTAGACTATGTGGTCACCAAACCACAGGTCACCTTCTGTGGGACCATTAGTGTTTTTGAATAAGCTATCTCTTGACTACCCAGTCTTCAATGAAGGCAATAGCATCTGGCAAGTTAGGTCTTGTAGAAGTCTAAATTCACTGTAGTTCTTGATACATTGTTGTAATGATTGTTTCCTGCAAATCATACCACCTAATTTATATTTAATAATACAATAGTCAGTAGTTCAGGGCTACGTACTGTCTCATTAATATGTGAAACCAAGTGCACTAGTGCACTGTTCCCTCAACCATTTGAAGTCATTCTCTGTTAATGAACTAATAAAACACAGTCTGAAGTCACCTAATATTATAACAGAAATTAATAGTTGTAGCTCATTTTAGTAGTCAGGTGCTTACACCTGTGCGATTTCATTGCAGACAAAAAGGAATTATTTTTCTAGCATTAGGGTAGTAAGTTCAAAGTTCAGTAGGGTTCAAAGTAGTAAAATCTTTCTCTTTTCTTCATCCTTTTGTTGATTCAGAAAGGATTTCTTTGTAACCTAGCCCTCATCCCCAGAATGGATTTAAAATCTCTCTTGCCACTGTTTTATGCTCAATGTGCAGCTATAGCTCTGGAAAATACCTACATGCTTATGTCCTCGGCACAGCTCATCTATCTTTCATAACTCAATGCTGAGGAGAGAGCGCACTGTTGTAATCGCAGTCATCCCAGCGGTTAGCATCAGATGTCCCTCAAATGAATATGTCTCTCTTGTCAAACTTAGGAACCTAAAAACAGAGCTGCAGATCTGAGGCTTACTTACCCATACCGCATGTGGGAAGCCTAAATTTAACTCCTTTCCCTGAGCCGTTTCCCTTCTGCAGAAGTTTTCCGGAGTGGTGTGATTCAATGCTGCGAAGGAGCAGGAGCGGTGGTGTAAAAAAAGCTGAGTGCGATACAGACTCAAAAGGAAGCAAGCTCTGGTGAACCCCGCTTGTTTTTATGTGGTCTTGGCCACTAACTGTGGTCCTGAAAAAACGATTAATGGCCTGGGAAGTAAAAATGACTGCTTTAAAGGAGAAGCTCTCTCTCAGATCCTTCAGTTAGCTCCCCAATAGAAAGAGGTCTCTCTTATTCAAAAAAGGGAAGGTTCAAGAAGGGTTCAGGGATGCTTTTAAGGTGTTAACAGAAGAGCAGTTCTGACAGAATAAAATGGAAAATAAATGTAATCTTTGTTCTCCTAAAATTTATCCTGTTTATTCTGAAAGTGTTGTTTCTTCTTGATTAAAACAAAACAAAATGAGACAAAAAAACAACTTCTCATTACTTTCACAGCATATACATGAGGTAGTCCCCAACTCCTGTAAACTGCACTTGTCTTCAGCCTTGTCAGCACACGGAAGTTGTCCCATGCCACATTAATCATATTGGTATGATGAACAGGCTTGGTGCCACATGCATGCTGTGCAGCCCTGCTGGGGCTGGCTGCTATACCTGGTCCTGCGCAGGCAAAGAACTCAGCCAGAAAAAAAGGTGTCTTTATAAACATGTAACTGCATTCATATGATGGGCTGACCCACAGCTAGAGGTACTTTGATAAAATCTTACTTACTAATTTAGACAGTTCTCCAACACAGAAGCAGCATGTAGACCTGGCAGTAGGGTATTTTTTGATGTCGTGGTGGATGTGGTGCAGACCCAAAGGAAGTGACAGGACAAAGCTTCACAGTCTAAAACGCAATCCTGAACACAGACTGAGACTCAGGTGGTAAGGGTCTCTCCTCCTGAGCTTCCCCCAAATCCACAAGAGATGCAAGAGGCACTGCTGCTGTAGACAACATGGACGATTCTCTGCTCTGAGCAGTGTTGTGGGCTGCCACAGTCTCTCTCTTTGCCCCTTTGAGGTGCCTCTGTGCTAAGGCTGCTGCTGCCAGCGCCGCTAACCACAATGCAGGTAACAGGCTCTGCAGGGAAGTCACAGTCACATCTCTGCAGCCTGTGCTGTGCTGAAACATGGGTTTATACACAGCAGAGCAGGTTTGCACTTGCTTGCATCAGTGTGCTGGTCTTGTCTCTACGTTCCTGTGCTTGACAGCGTCCCTCAGCCCATCTCTCATAGGGAAAAGGAAGAGGAAAAAGAGAAAACTTGTTTCCATAGTTCATGTGTGTGGTGAGAGAGGAAGGATCACATTTGAAGCTCGATTCTGCTGTACACTCTCGCCTTCTCTCTCTTCCTCCCTCATGTCCCCCATATATGAGGAGCAGTCCCCTTGTAGCTGCCTGGTATATGACATGAAGTTGCCAAAGAGGCACCTTCTTGCACAGCGTGATGAGAGAATAAAAGACATCCTGGCGGCAGCTCCTGTGGGACAGGAGAGCCTCAGCCCATGGGGACAGCATCAGGCTTTTGTCAGGCTGACTCCTGACCCATACTTCAGTATTCCCAAAGTTTGTAGGAATGCATGTATTTTATGCTTGTCCTCCTTGCGAAGTATCAGAGAGTGCTTTTTTTGATGGCTATAAATGAATTAGATCTGCATTCAGTGTCAGCACCCTTGCACAGGGGATGTCTTTGGTGAGAGGATATTTCTTTAAAAAACAGACTGGAGGAGTAATCTCCTTGTTCTTCTCTTTTTTATCAAGAAAACTGCTGCAGATGGGAAGCGACAGGAGATCATTGTATTGGACTCGAAACGAAGCAATGCTATTAATATTGGCTTGACTGTGTTGCCCCCTCCACGGACTATCAAGACAGCTATTTTGAACTTCGACGAATATGCCTTAAACAAGGAAGGAATAGAGGTAAGGAGTAGTCAGTGTCTTCAAGTCTGCATTTTCAATGTTTCGTTTCATTCAATATTATGTATGATACGGGCCAGTTATTTCCTGGAAGAGAGAAAAGGTGATATATCATTACTGAGAGCTGAAACTTGTTAAATCAATGCAGTGTGCTCAGAAGCAGGTAGTGTTCACCTGAGGTTGGGAATGCTCAGTAAATGTGAATTTCTCTGTTCTGTTTGTATCCAAGCTCGAGTAACAGTGGTGGTAATTCCTACTGAGATTTTCAGAGTATTGTCCATTTTTCTGAAGCTTTATTAAATAATAGCTTTATTAAAGCTATTAAAATTCTAAACAGGACAAGTTCTGCATGCATACATTGGAAATGTATTTAATGCTGAGCACTCGTAAAGCACTGAAGAATAGGCAGGGACTTTCTAAAGCTGATGCAACTGGTACAGAGTTTAATAAAGTTCATGCCCAGCTAGCTGTTGGAGTCATTCTAAATTGTATATCTAATGGAAAACAAATACAGTGACTAGTTTGCTCAAAATAGCATTTCTGTGTTACTGTTGTTTGAAGAAAAGCAGTTGGTATAAAGATTACAGATGATGTAATTTTTACCATTGCATGTTTGACTTTGCAGATATTCTTAACAAGATCCAAGATGAACTCTCTATTTTTTTTTATCAAAACATTTTTCTTCTATGAAGTGTAAAAGCAGCCTGCTGCTCCCCTGGTTTTTTTAGATTGTGGTTGTATTCATTTAAAATCTTTTTTTTTTTTTTAATAAGCCTATATCATTTAATAAAAGTAATCTGCACAACTAGAAATCTCAACTAGTGGTTGAACTGCATAGGTCCTATGTTGATTCGTAGTCACCTTTCAGTGCTTTGGTGCTGTTTTCCGTGGTTCCCCCTTTCCACCTTCACTATGCTGACTACAGAAGAAAATGAGAAAAGCTGGCTAGAATGAAAATGGAGCTGCCAACAGTTACATGCAAAAGAAATACTTACGGCAAAAGATTGTTCTAGCTAGAAGGCATGGCCTGATTTATCTCTACTAGAATAGAATTTCTTCCCAAAGTTATATTATTTGCTGTATGTACACCTTACAGATATTTTGAAAGTGACAAATCAGTCTTAAAAGGTAATTTTAGGGATCAAGAAAGGCTGCTCTTTTTCAGCCCAGTTGGTTAGATTTCCATTTTTGGGGCAATTATGGTAGCCACAAGTTTCCTACTGGCCAGTTACACACCTCCATGTCCCAGCCTCGTGTACCCACCATTCCATTTTGAAGTACTAAGCTTTCCAGGGTTGGAGAGAAGCACCCCTCCAGCCAAGTCCAACTCACAGACCACCAGTTAGACCTCAGTGCTGCAGGCAGTGTTTACATAAAAAGTCCAACATAAAGTGGCTGATAAAGAAGGACACATCTTCCTTATCTTCATTGTATCATCTCCTTTGAATTGTTGCCTTTCCTGGTGTGCTCAACAGAAGTTCGGCTGCTCTACACAGCTCACCCTTCCAGTGCCACCATTTGTAGCTGGGCTGCTCTTCTGCCAGCCACCTGTGGTGTCCACAGTTGTGGGTGCATTGTACCACCACACCCTCATTTGGGTGGCCTTTCCATTAGCTGCCAGAAACCCATAATTTCATTTAAAATATATATAATAAATGCATGCAGCTTTCAAATTAAAGAATTCAGAAACCAGGAAATGATACACTGTTGATATACATGCCCAGTGCTAAAGAAAATGGGGTTTCTGAGTGTCCACAGCTTGAAGCTAAAGGATGTGAGTAATCCTGATGTGACCATTCAGGTATTTAAAATCAAGAGAAAGGGTAAATGGATCTGAGCCCAGGTACTTTCCAAGTTGAGGGATGAAACTTTCGTTAGTTGGAAAGGATGAGGTTCATGGAGAAAAAAATATTTTTTTCTAAATGTGTAGTTCGGTGTTTATTTACTGCTTGTCAAGTAAAACTGTGCATTGAATTCAGATTCGCTTCCCCAATTCTCAATTTACAGATTTTTTTTTATAGCACATTATTATACAGTCAGAGAGACGTGTACCAAGACAGAGGGCTGGATTAAGCTATACAGAGTTGGTTAAGGGTACAAGAGGCACAGAATTGCATCATCTTGAGTCCTGCTGTTTTCAGCAGAGCCCTTAATCAGTTTTCTGTACTCCTCCTTTGACCTACAGTGCAGATAAACTTTGTTCTCTTTCTCTTCTCCTCTGTATTT
The DNA here is from genome assembly GCA_013399475.1 of Chauna torquata. Taxonomy (NCBI): domain Eukaryota; kingdom Metazoa; phylum Chordata; class Aves; order Anseriformes; family Anhimidae; genus Chauna; species Chauna torquata. Next base: position 446,992 of record VXAL01005649.1, on the reverse strand, counting down.
ATCTGTTCATTGTCTTTAGCCTTAGAGTTAGCTTGAAAGGAGCAGAGGCTGTCTTTTCAGTCTGGATTTTTAGAAAGTTTGCTGGTTCACAACAACTGTTCCTAAATCCTACAAAATAATTACAGTGATGAGGAATGAATCAGTAATAGTGTAAGTATCAACTTTATTGATACAAGAATTGCAGAGAATAAAGCAAATTGGTTGGTATATAATATACTTTACAGCTAATCTGTGGGCTGAATGAGACAGGACTGGTATGGAAAAAGTTATATGATTTGTTTAATGAAAAAACTGCTTCGCAGTGGGTACTTTTGAATAATTTTGAGTACCCACTGTGATATCGTATATGATATGCATATACACCATCTAGAAGAGATGTCATGGCTACTAAACAGAAGAGGGAGAGGTGAGGCATGCAGGAGAAGAGATGTAATGTGCTGTGGTGAGGACATTACATTCACTGCTAAAAATTCAGAGGAGCTATAACTTAGGATCATCTTGAGCTTTTCGAGGATCCAACATGGAGGAGGGCACCCAGAGAGCATAAAGTTACCTGAGCCTCCCTTTGCCTTGGAAGTTGTGCACCATGTCCTTCACTGGGAAGCAGCGTCACTGTCGTGTTAGCGTGTGTGTGACTTCAGTTCTGCATCTTGGTGGATAAGTTCAGGTTAAATGGTATCTTAAAACTGACCTTAGCAATCCCTTTAAGGACAGAGGACTAAAATAGTGCTGACAGTAGCACTAACGACTGTTAGGCAGTGATGCAGTGGAGTGCAGGCTACCAGTTTGCAGTAGCCCAACTCATCATAAACTTCATAGTAGCCTAGGAAACCTTAGGCTACTGTCCTGCATTCATCTGAATGCTACTTTGTTTGAGGCATTTAACTGTTGTTAGTAGTACATACTTCGCTTTTTAACTTAAAATATGTAACTAAAGAGAAAAAACTCTGCACATATTTTAAGGCCCTCTGTACCTAAGTATGTTGCATATTTTTTGCCCGTGTATTTGAAGTGGTTTGGTACCCCTGAGAATGAGGGCATGGTCTTAGAAAGGCAGATGTAGTCAGTTTAGTATGCAGAACAGGCACTGCTAGAAACACATTTTCACAGGAAGGCACAATGTGTGTCTGTGAGCATGCGCCAATCCAACTAAAAATTTTTTTGCCACCTTACATTTGCCAAAGTGGTTGTGTTTTCCTTTCTTTGAAAGCTTGGCATTCATTGTGTTCAAACAACTTGGAACTCAGCTGCAGAACAAAGAACTGCCTACTTAGCATGGATGAGGGCTCTGAGTTAAGCAAAAAGGCGAGCTTAAAATCCTGGCATGTAATTTTAATGAAGTTTTTCATGGGCAACTGCAAGAATAGTCCACCAGACCAGTCCTTCCTGCTTATCTTCAGTAAAGGAAATGAGTAGGTCCCTCCGCAGAATGCTACTCAGTAAGGCAAAAAGGATGTGAGTAATCCTGATCCAAATCAAATAATACCAAAGAGTATAATTAACTTAGCTGAGTAAAACTGGGGTAATGCTGTGAAGAAATGAAGGTGGTATGCCTTGTGCTTTATGATGTAGTTCTGTGGTGCTACACAGTGGTGTATTACATTGGTAGGTATAGCTTTTAGTAAAACTATTTAAAATAAAAAAGCTGCCCAAGTATGCTAGGCCCTCAATACCCAAGTAGTTAAGTACTTTGAAGGCTGTGTGTTTGGAGCGGTTAGGTAGCTCTGAGATGTAAAAAGGGATAAGAAATGAGAGCCTTGTGTTAGAAAGGCAGATAGTGCAATATATAAACAAAAAAAAAAAAAATCATTTTCAGAAATGATCAAGGTATTTAAATTTCTTCTGATAGTTGCCATCATGTAATGTTGGTATTTGCAGTTTCCAATTTGGTTAGTTAATGCTTTGTAAAAGTCTGATGGGGTGTTTCAAATTATGCTAGCTTGCTTGACCTGAAAGAACACCTTTTTTCACAAGTCTGGACAGAACAGAGAATTGACTCAACAATGCTTTCTTGGCTGTAGTTTCACAGTCAGTGTATCACTGCCCTAACAAGTTTCAGACTTTTTTTAATAGGAAGAAAGCTACCCTTTCACTCCTTGCAGAAAACCAAAACATTTTCTATGGTTTCTGTGAACAGCAATTACATGTTGATGTATTTCAGTAGAGAGCTGAAGAAGTGGAGCAATCTGACTGAAGCCACGGTTGTCAGTTTCTAGTTTATAGAGACCATTATAAGGCATTTTAGATATAGTGCCTTTTCAGAACTGGATCATTTTTTGAGAAATTCATATAAAATCAGTATAGGCAGCCTCACTGTGGAGTCCTGAGTTTCATATTCTTTTCGATTTTCTATTCTGTTCTTTTGTATGTATATTCTTTTATATTTTCTGCAGATAATGAATATTTTCTGCAAGTAATGCAAACCACTTGTGTGTATCATTAATAGATGCCTGAAAAGCTGAAGAGTGAGAGCCTTTTTGGATCTGAATCTTCTGCTGAGGCTTGTCAAATATCAGATGAAATATCCACTAATGTGTATTTTGTTATGTAGCTTATGAACATGTGGGCCTTTAGCCACAGAAAGCTTAGGACCCAAGAGCAACCAGATATTTAGTTTCCTAGTTTTTAAGGCTCCTGTTTGCCCAGTAAAATCAACTGAAATCAAGCTGAGGGCTTGATTTCAGCTGAAAGCGGAGCCACCCTTGCAAGCTCATCACCACTGAGAGGTCCCCTTATCTCTTGGAAGAGAGAACTTAAGTACCTAATTTCCAGAGAAGCTCCAAGCTACTATCAGTCTCTGGTTAGGTACTTCCTCACATCACATTTTTTATGCCTGTAACCCCTCAAGCAAACTGGAAGTCTGTCTTGCTGGTCATTGTAGGCAGCTTCTGCTGTGAACCCCCCTCTGCGATACGCACCTCTTCCTAAATTCCTGAGGGGCAGTCTGAGTCTGCTATGAATTTCACCCTGTGAGCCTTGTAAGGTATTCCTCTGAGAAATTTTTGGATCACACATCAGGATGGCAGAGTCCAGGAAATAACCAGTTTGATCCCTTCACTAAAAGTCAAAGGAGCAAAGCAATTAGGATCGATGACCTCATGTGAATGGGCTCACTGATTTTTTTTTCTTTTTCTCCAAGACAAGATTTGTGAACTGTTTTTCCTCCAAATTTTAGTCTCTGGCCCAGACAATTGTATGAGAATGCCCGGAGATTAAATATATGTATGACATGGCTTTGTGTCACATTATGAGAGGATATGAACATAGGGCTTGCCAATTACCAATCCTCTTTTAATCTGCCTGAAGAATGCCACACCGGGGAGAGCATTATGAACTAATCATTAGATTCAGAGCTATTTATGATTTAATGGTCATATCAGGTGCCAGTAACCTTCTGCCCCGCTGTGTTTTTATGCTACTTTTACTGTCAGTGATGTTTGAAAAAAAAACAATAAAAATAATAATAATAAACTGGCAGATGGTGTACTCAACAGTTTTCAGCACTGAACAAATGGTTCAAGTTAGTCATAGAGTAGAAATCAAGAATAAGAGCATTTTACTGCTTGCTCAGGAGCACACCAAGGATGACGACCAGCAGGGTAAGAATTACTTGCCTGAGCAGACTGAAAGCTCTGGTGAGTGAATAGTTGTTATGGGGGTGGTTGCACCGTGGATGGTGTGAGACCTGCCAGCACGTCGATAGCAGCTCTGATTCCATCAAGGCAGCACTTTCAGCAGCAGGGGTGATCCTTGACAGCTGGCACTACTGGCACTCCCTTTTTCACATACTACAGTACGCAGAACAGCAGACATGCAGTACTTGGACTCAGATACTTTCTGTCAGATCCATTTGGCTTGTGGTGTTTACATAAAGCTCAAGAAGGAAGAGAGTCTCTTTGGAAATAAAGCTTACTGTTTCATTGACCTCTTTAAAATGCCTGAAAGCAGTGCAAAATCTCTGGAGTATAGGCCCTGCACCACCACAAAATACTTGTGGGATTGCTGGGTAGCTGCCAAAAGCCCTAGTTATTTGTAGGAAGCAATTGAAAATACTGCTGAAGTGTTAGCCTTCAAAAATGCATCAGAAGCATTTTTACATCCATCACATGGCTACTGCTAAACTCACCATGTATGGATGTTCATATGATCTTACTTGCAAGCTGCCCTGGCTCACTTGGAGGGGTGTTGGCTTCTTGTTATTGTTTAAGAGAGAAGGAGGCACTAGGAGGCCTGACTTCTGCAAAGATTCTCTTCAGAAAACCTATTCTTATGGGTTTCAGGCTTGGTCTCTCTTTTTTGAACTTTTTTAGATGAGTATTGGTTGAGAACTGTGACATGCTCTGAAGCAGCTACTTAAAATCTCTCGTTTGATGTTAGGTGTCACCTAAGTTGCAGATTTCAGCATTTGTGGATGGCTGGATAGCACATCTCAAAATCAATACACAAATGCTATCAATCTGAACAGAACATTTTCCAAATATCCATTGACAAAGGAAGAAAAAGCACCAGAGCATACTGAGGGATAAGTCTCCTCTTTTTTTTTTTTTTTTT